>CM053026.1:512102117-512680929 GCA_028564925.1 Lithobates sylvaticus | reverse complement strand
CCCCACCTGGCTGCGCTCATCTGCAATTCGGGTGGCAAGGGGCCGGCCCTCACCCACACCAGAGGCCTCACACTACCGGGCCCCCCACCTGGCTGCGCTCATCCGCAGTGCGGGTGGCAAGGGGTCTGCCCTCACCCACACCAGGGGCCTTACTATACCGGGCCCCCCACCTGGCTGCGCTCATCTGCAGTTGGGGGGCAAGGGGTCTGCCCTCACTCACACCACCGGGCCCCCCACCTGGCTGCGCTCATCCGCAATTCGGGTGGCAAGGGGCCTGCCCTCACCCACACCAGAGGCCTCACACTACCGGGCCCACCACCTGGCTGCGCTCATCTGCAGTTGGGGGGCAAGGGGTCTGCCGTCACTCACACCACCGGGCCCCCCACCTGGCTGCGCTCATCCGCAATTCGGGTGGCAAGGGGCCTACCCTTACCCACACCAGAGGCCTCACACTACCGGGCCCCCCACCTGGCTGCGCTCATCCGCAGTTCGGGTGGCAAGGGGCCTGCCCTCACCCACACCAGAGGCCTCACACTACCGGGCCCCTCACCTGGCTGCGCTCATCAGCAGTTCGGGTTGCAAGGGGTCTGCCCTCACACCACCGGGCCCCCCACCTGGCTGCGCTTTTCTGCAGTTCGGGTGGCAAGGGGTCTGTCCTCACTCACACCAGGGGCCTCACACTACCGGGCCCCCCACCTGGCTGCGCTCATCCGCAGTTCGGGTGGCAAGGGGTCTGCCCTCACACCACCGGGCCCCCCACCTGGCTGCGCTTTTCTGCAGTTCGGGTGGCAAGGGGTCTGTCCTCACTCACACCAGGGGCCTCACACTACCGGGCCCCCCACCTGGCTGCGCTCATCCACAGTGCGGGTGGCAAGGGGTCTGCCCTCACCCACACCAGAGGCCTCACACCACCGGGCCCCCCACCTGGCTGCGCTTATCCGCAGTGCGGGTGGCAAGGGGTCTGCCCTCACCCACACCAGGAGCCCTCAAATATTTATAATATTTTAATATTATTTTTATATATAAATATCAGCCAGCTTTTATATGTATTCGTTATTTAATTGGTTTTACGCAAAGACAACCCCTAATAACAAAAGTGAGGTTTTATAATTTATATATTCATTTCGGAGCTTTTTACAGTATATTTTTAATATTTTATATATATTGGGGTTTTATGGAAACTTTTTTATGTGTAATTTTCTATATATATTTAGTGACCCATGTTTTTACATGTATGTATGTATGTATGTATATATATATATATATATATATATATATATATATATATATATATATATATATATATACACACACACACACATGTTTTTACACATTTTAAATACACACAAATTAAGCCAGCACGTTGAATGCACATTCAATCGTTTTGTCCTCTCTGTTTAATACCCCCATTTATATACAAATTCCCAAATTTTCTTATACATTTGACAACTCATAGGATGTACACAAACCAGAATATGACAATTCTTTATATGTATGCACAGGTTTAGACATGGGTCAAGGGGCTAACGAGTGACCTCTCTCTGTTTATTCCCACACTTCCCAAACCTGTTCCCAAAAGGTAACATTCCGCATATATATCCATCCTATTTCTTTTCACTAAAAATTTCTTATTTAATTTATTCAGGCTTAGCCGCACTTCCATCCAAATTTCTAATTATTAGAACGAATGCCCAGCAGTGTCAGCAATACACGTCCGGTTCGATGGAGCTACGAGCGGTGCATGCGCACTTGCGGGTGTTCATCTATCCATACAACTCATCTCTGTATGGTATAAAGCGTCCGTGACGCGCTGTCATTGCTTGCAGCCGCTCCACCCCCCTCTCTCACAATGAGGCTTGGCTAGGACATAG
This sequence comes from Lithobates sylvaticus, assembly GCA_028564925.1. NCBI lineage: Eukaryota > Metazoa > Chordata > Amphibia > Anura > Ranidae > Lithobates > Lithobates sylvaticus. The sequence goes on along the minus strand of CM053026.1, from coordinate 512,679,058 downwards.
CTTAGCCGGCGCTGCGTTCCACCGCCGGAAACCACAGGACAGGATCGAGGAGACGGTATTCACCGGGTTTCTCCTCGATCCAACAATATAATAAACACGCACTTAATAATGTTAATCCCCATTATTTATAATATATCCCCATCTATATAATTGAGCTTTTTACTGCCAATACAAGAGCGAAATGCCGCCGGACCGGAAGTGAGGTCAACTTCCGGTCACTCGGGTTCACAAACAGATTGGGGTCACTCTCCCTATTTAAACGCACTGCTGATGGTTGTAGTTCACACCCCAGACGAAGTCCCAGAGGACGAAACGCGTCGGGTGGACTACAGCAGCAGCACTTTCCGATATCAACTACTATTTTATGAGCCTGAATATTACTTCCAAAATGTGAGTGTTTTTGATCAGTTTTTACCTCATTAAAAGTATTTTACGGTATCATACTTTGCGAGTTCTCTTTTCTCAAATATGACCGAATGTTATTGGAGATTTTGACGACCGCACCCCTCCTGCCCGTTTACGCGCATACTCCCAGGAATACATCCGTTGAATAGGGACCTGGTAACCCTCCACACACAAAGCCTGTCACGACTTATGAGGCGTACGTCTCATTTAGTCTGTGACTTCTGGTAAGCCTCCTTCTCAATAAATGCTGAAGCCCACCAGACAGGATCACCATCACTGCACCTAGAAATATCATTTTTTCTACGGCTATTCACATATATTGTGTCACTCGTAGGACTATATACTGTGTCACCCACCGGACTATACCACTGTATCAATACATATATACAGTTTGGCGACCTTCTTTCACTTTATATTCACTTGTTGTTTATTTATCTCAAATGATCGCAAATGGTTTTATGTTTTTATATTCACTATATTAACGAATTGTAATTTTTTCACCATTTTGAATTTTATCAGTCACAAGATCACTTTCACAGCATTTTTCACAATTTACTCAGTTTTATTACTGTTCCTTTATATAATTTTTTATATATTTATTTCATTTATCCATGATTTATATTTATGCTTTTATCACAACTTACGTGTATGCAAATATTATGTAATAGTGATTCTTCACGTATACTACCCTTTGAGCGCAACATACAAACCACTCAGGAGCCTCACACCACCCGGCCCCCCACCTGGCTGCGCTCATGCGCAGTTCGGGTGGCAAGGGGTCTGCCCTCACTCACACCAGCGGCCTCGCACCACCGGGCCCCCCACCTGACTGCGCTCATCCGCAGTTCGGGTGGCAAGGGGCCTGCCCTTACCCACACCAGGAGCCTCACACCACCGGGCCTCCCACCTGGCTGCGCTCATCCGCAGTTTGGGTGGCAAGGGGCCAGCCCTCACCCACACCAGAGGCCTCACACCACCGGACCCCCCACCTGGCTGCGCTCATCCGCAGTTCGGGTGGCAAGGGGCCTGCCCTCACCCACACCAGGAGCCTCACACCACCGGGCCCCCCACCTGGCTGCGCTCATCCGCAGTTCGGGAGGCAAGGGGCCTGCCCTCACCCACACCAGGAGCCTCACACCACCGGGCCCCCCACCTGGCTGCGCTCATCCGCAGTTAGGGTGGCAAGGGGCCAGCCCTCACCCACACCAGAGGCCTCACACCACCGGGCCCCCCACCTGGCTGCGCTCATCCGCAGTTCGGGTGGCAAGGGGCCTGCCCTCACCCACACCAGGAGCCTCACACCACCGGGCCCCCCACCTGGCTGCGCTCATGCGCTATTCGGGTGGCAAGGGGCCTGCCCTCACTCACACCAGAGGCCTCACACCAGTCTGCAGTTCGGGAGCGCAGCCAGGTGGGGGGCCCGGTGGTGTGAGGCCCCTGGTGTGAGTGAGGGCAGACCCCTTGCCACCCGAACTGCGGATGAGCGCAGCCAGGTGGTGGGCCCGGTGGTGTGAGGCTCCTGGTGTGGGTGAGGGCAGACCCCTTGCCACCCACACTGCGGATGAGCGCAGCCAGGTGGGGGGCCCGGTAGTGTGAGGCCCCTGGTGTGGGTGAGGGCAGGCCCCTTGCCACTCGAACTGCGGATGAGAGCAGCCAGGTGGGGGGCCCGGTAGTGTGAGGCCTCTGGTGTGAGTGAGGGCAGGCCCCTTGCCCTCCGAACTGCGGATGAGCGCAGCCAGGTGGGGGGCCCGGTGGTGTGAGGCCCCTGGTGTGAGTGAGGGCAGACCCCTTGCCACCCGAACTGTGGATGAGCGCAGCCAGGTGGGGGGCCCGGTGGTGTCGGCCCTGAGACATCGCTGGCTCACAGTACTAGATAGAGATGCTGCACTCGGCCAGCTGAAAAACTGCGCATGTGCAGTTCTGAGCTGGCAACACAGCGCAGCCTTTGTAGAGCATATGAGTGCAGCCCAGGGGGCAATTGCATCTCCCAGCCCGCCCCTGGTTACCATGAGGGGAAAAGTAATCAGTTAGATTACTCGTTACCCTCTAAAGTAACTGCGTTAAGTAACTCCGTTTATTTTAACTCAGTTACTTACATCACTGTGGATTGGTTCCTGCAACTCTTTCTCTGGGAGTGGAAATTCCTCTGCCAGCGCACGCAAAAGCAGAATGCAGCATTTCTCTAAGCAAGGCCTGGAAGTGCTCCATTCTGACAGCCCTCTGATGGTGGTAACATTTCCGCCATTTTGTGTTTGTACCGGGGGTCTAAGTACGTTGCCACCCAGTACTGGTCCTTGACCTTTATGCTTTTTATACGGGGGTTCCTGATAAAACACTGGAGCATGAAGGCCCCCATTTACACTAAACAAGAATCAGTGTGGTGGCCTGGCTCTTGCTCATCATCCAGGATAATGTCGTCCTCCTCGTTCTCCTCCCCCATCCACGGACAACAACAGGGATCCCAGAAAGGTTTAAAGCATGCTCTTCTTGCTCCTCCTCATCCGCCCTGGCACCATCCTCTTCTGACTCCTCTTCAGACTCCTGTTGTGGACTTGTCTCAGATAGGAGTAGCCCCCCCCCCCCCCCTGGGAATTCATCCAGCATTGCGACTTCCTCATCTTGAATGCAGTGCTCAAACCACACCGCCCTCATCACCCACAGGAGACAGACAGGAATGTGGCGATCGACCCACCACGCCCACAGGAGACGGATGGGACAGTGGCGATCAGAGCATTGCTTTTGGAGTCAGGGGAATCAAGAGCCGGGCCGTTGATTCTCCTCCTGGGCGAACAGGATGTGTGTCCTGAAACACGATTGGGAGTCCTAAGATTCCCTGGCCAATCGGGTCACAGGAACTGCTTCCTGATTGGCCGGGAGAAGAATCAGGAAGACAATAGCGAATATTAACACCCCCAAGCCCAAGTGGGTGGGCTTGGGGGTGCAGTGCTCATGTGCTTAAAAAAAAAAACCCCATTGAAACCCATGCGTCCGGTGCCCTGAATGTAGATTATGGGGCCAGACACATGGATGGGGGGGTGGTGCCCCTGCGCCTTGCATGAGCGGCTGCCACTGACAATGATCACTGCTGGTGGCTATAGTCGCCGGCAGTGATTAGGGAAACAAAACGGACAGGCTGATGTAAGGAGGGATTCCGCTGGCTGGGGACACCTGATGTAAGGATGGACTCTTTCAATTGACTTCAGTACCATCAGCCTGTCTGTTTTTTTTCCCCTAATCACTGCCGGCGACTATAGCCACCAGCAGTGATCATTTTCAGTGGCAGACGCTCATGCAGGGGCGCCACCCCCCCATCCATGTGTCTGGCCCCATAATCTACATTCAGGGCACCGGACGCATGGGTTTCAATGCGTTTTTTTTTTTTTAAGCACATGAGCACTGCACCCCCAAGCCCACCCACTTATGTGACAATAGCGAATTAATATTCGCTATTGTCTTCCTGATTCTTCTCCCGGCCAATCAGGAAGCAGTTCCTGTGACCCGATTGGCCAGGGAATCTTAGGACTCCCAATCGTATTTCAGGACACACATCCTGTTCGCCCAGGAGGAGAATCAACAGCCCGGATCTTGATTCCCCCCGACTCCAAAAGCAATGCTCTGATCGCCGCTGTCCCATCCGTCTCCTGTGGGCGTGGTGGGTCGATCGCCACATTCCTGTCTGTCTCCTGTGGGTGGTGAGGGCGGTGTGGTTTGAGCACTGCATTCACGTCCATCTCCAGGGGGGGTGTTAATTTGCTGCCATCCTTCGCCCACCCAAATACATTAACCACTTACGGACCGCCACACGCCGATATACATCCTAACTTTGCCATAACCCCCAGTATCCTCTTCTTCGGCCGGCAGTCCGCTTTCAGATAAAAGTGGTCTCTGCGGTGAGATCACTTTTATCGGCGGCGGGAGAGAGCCCCCCTCCCGCCGCGCTCCGGTGCTTACTGGAGCCGCTGGCAGCGGCGGAGGCGATCGGATGTTGCTCCTTCCTTGGAATGGAGACGAGTGAGGGGAAGATGGCCCCCACCCGTTTCCATACCATTGCAGGGCGGAAGCGACGTCAAAACGTCACTTCCACCCATAGCTCTTAAAGGGACATTTTTTTTTTTATTGTTTCAAATTTCTTTTTATTACATTTTTTTAAGAAAAAAAAAAAAACATATTTACATTTATCCAACTATCATCATTCAATAAAACAATCATTAATTACTTCATTTATGTATCGTTACAGGGATCTTAATTTTTGTCTATTAATTTCTTTGTTACCTTTCCCCTTACCTTCTTCTATTTTCTTCATAATCCATTCTCATAATCCATTCTCCCCTCATACACACAAAAAAAAAATAGCCAGTTGTTCCTATTTATATATATTCTATAATTTTTCTTGAGGACCGAAATTCTTCCCATTTTTGCCATATTGCTGGCATTTGTTTTTTTATATATCCTTCTTCTCTTATCTGTTTTTCCACGTATTGTATTTCGTTAATTTCACATCCATTCTGTCACTGTTGGGCTACTTATTTCTCTCCATTTTCGTGCTATTATGCCACGTACACACGATCGGAATTCTCGTCGGAAAAAACTCTGACGGTTTTTCCGACGGAATTCCGCTCAAGCTGTGTTGCCTACACACGATCACACCAAATTCCGACGGTCAATAACACAGCGGCATAAAACACATTCGACAGCACTATAAAAGGGAAGTTAAATGCTTCTGAGCATGCGTCGAATTGTTTCCAAGCATGCGTCGGAATTTTGCGTGTCGGAATTGCCTACACACGATCGGAAAATCCGATAGAAAGGTTTTCCGTCAGAAAAATTGAGAACAGGTTCTCAATTCAAAGTCCGTCGGAAATTCCGACAGAAAAAGACCGTTGGGCATACACACGGTCGGAAAATTCGGTGAAAAGCTCCCATCGGACTGTTTCCATCGGAAATTCCGACCGTGTGTACGCCGCATTACTGTTCTAGCTGCCGTTGTCATATGATGTAATATATCTGTTTTAATGCACTTTATTGCGTCTGATGTGAGGGAAAATAACGCAATATTTATGTTTGAACTCATCTCTTTTCCAACCATTTTCCGATATATTTCAAATATTTTATTCCAGAAAACTCTCACCTTATAACATCCATACCATATATGATCCATAGTACCCTTTTCTACTTTACATCTCCAACATTTCTCTGTATTCCCTCTATTTATTGTATTTAACGCTACTGGGCTCCAGTACCATTTTTTTTTTTTAAATGAACATTTTTTTTTTGTTTTTTTTATTGCATTTTAGCGTAAATATGAGACTCCAGATCTCATATTTAAGAGGTCCTGTCATGCTTTTTTTCTATTACAAGAGATGTTTACATTCCTTGTTATAGGAATAAAAGTGCCAGAATTATTATTATTTTTTTTTTAAAAAGAACAGTGTAAAAAATAAAAGGTAAAATTAATTTTAAAAAATGTAAACGCTCCCCGTGCCGCCGAGCTCCCGTGCAGAAGCTGCAAAACATGCAACCTGTAGAATTTTTTAAACGTTGACTATGGATATTTCTAAGGGCGCAATTTTGAAGCGCGACGTGTTGGGTATCAATTTACTCGGTGTAACATTATCTTTCACAATATAAAGAAAATAAAAAAATTGGGCTAACTTTACTATGTATTTTTTCCCAAAAAATTGCGCTTGCAAGACCTCTGCGCAAATACGGTGTGACAGAAAGTATTGCAACGACCGCCATTTTATTCTCTAGGGTGTTATAAAAAGAAATGTATAATGTTTGGGGTTCTAAGTAATTTTCTAGCAAAATAAAATGTTTTTAACTTGTAAACAACAAATCTCAGAAAGAGACTGGGTCCTTAACCGCTTCCCGACCGCCCACTGCATATATACGTCAGCAGAATGGCACGGGCAGGCAGAATCACGTACCTGTACGTGATCGTGCATGTGCCTGCCTGTGGGTCGCGCGCGCGCCGCTAGCGGCGCGCTCGCGACCCGGTCGGGAGCTCCGTGACCCCGGCCGCGGGACCAGCGGACCCGATCGCCGCTGGTGTCTCGCGATCGGGTTGCGGAGCTGAAGAACGGGGAGAGGTTTGTGTAAACAAACCTCTCCCCGCGCTTCCTACACTGACTGTCAGTGATCGGCGGTTCCCTGTCATCGGGAACGCCGATCAATGACGTCACACGTACAGCCACGCCCCCCTACAGTAAAATGAACACAACACGTCACACTGACTCCTCCCCGCCCCCTAGTGGTTAACCCCTTCACTACAACTGTCATTTACATAGGAATCATTGCTATTTAAATAGCACTGATTTCTATATAAATGACAAATGTCCCAAAAATGTGTCAAAAATGTCCGATGTGTCCGCCATAATGTCGCAGTCACAATAAAAATCGCTGATCGCCGCCATTACTAGTAAAAAAAAAAATATTAATAAAAATGCTATAAAACTATCCCCTATTTTGTAAACGCTATAACTTTTGCGCAAACCAATCAATAATCGCTAATTGCGATTTTTTTTACCAAAAATATGTAGAAGAATACGTATCGGCCGAAACTGAGGAAAAAAATTTTTTTTTTTATATATTTTTTGGGGATATTTATTATAGCAAAAAGTAAAAAATATTGCATTTTTTTCAAAATTGTCGCTCTATTTTTGTTTATAGCGCAAAAAATAAAAACCGCAGGGGCGATCAAATACCACCAAAAGAAAGCTCTATTTGTGGGAAAAAAAGGACGCCAATTTTGTTTGGGAGCCACGTCGCACGACCGCGCAATTGTCAGTTAAAACGACGCAGTGCCGAATCGCAAAAAGGGGCCTGGTCCTTTGGCTGCCAATTGGTCCGGGGCTGAAGTGGTTAAGTGGTTAAGCACTGGCTGCTTCAGGGAAGTCTCCCAGCTGTCAGAATACAATAGTTCTGCGGGAGAGATTCCCCCATCATTACTGTTTGGGGGAATGGCGCAATTTTCTTTCTTCAACTTACAAATGGCATAATGTATGGTTTGCCTTAGGAGCGCAGTGATGTGCTGACCTCGCACAGTTCAATGGCAATCAGATACAGCCTATTAGAGCCACCGAACCTTCCATTTTTCACAATGTCATTTGTATTAGAGCCACTAGATGGCGCCTGTACCGGTTTTTGGCCACTCGTGTTCATTCCCTACAGCTTCCCGTCGTGACGTAAGGGGTATCCAACATGGCGGCTTCCAGTGCTGTAAACACGTGTGCTAGTCTGTAAAACATCGGGTTGGTATAATCGGTACAGGGAAAGTTCATCGCCGTGTCAGTGTGAGAGGCGCCTTCACCAACGCAGCCATGTCTGGAAGGAACAACAACAAGCTGCCCACCAATCTTCCTCAGCTACAGAATCTGATCAAGAGGGATCCAGCCTGTTATACCGAGGAGGTGAGAGGGGCTCACAGTGTACACAGATATACATACATATGATACATACATAGGATCCCTGACATCTGGGAAAAAGATTAATTCACTGAGACAGCTGGGGAAAAGCAGCAGCCCATAGGAACTAACAGGAATTCTCTGATGGCTAATAGATCAGCATTTAAAGTTCAACTCCAGCCAGATGTTTGTCAAGTATTAAATATGCTGATGAAAAATCAAAGAGGACCTACAGTCAGGTTCAAAAGTCAGCAGCTACAAATACTGCAGCTGCTGACTTTTAATAAAAGAACACTTACCTGTCCTGTCCAGGGTAGAGTTGCCACCTCATCCCTTTAAGGCCTCTTTCACACGAACGTTTTGGACAGGTCCGCCTGTCAGTTTTTTAGGTGGACCTGAACGGACGCTCCATAGAGGTCTATGGAGCGACGGATGTCAGCGGTGATATGTCCGCTGACATCCGACCCGCTTCGATCCGAATAAGTGTGACGGAGGCAAAACCTACTTTTCCATCCGTAATCTGATTTCTCCCCCCCCCCCCCCCCCCCCCCCCCCATAGGGGAGAGCAGCGCTCTGATAGGTCCGTGCCTGCACACTGTGCAGGGATGGACCTGTCATCTGCCTGCTCAGCGGGGATTGACGGAGCGATCCCCCGCTTAGCAGAGCGGGCTCTGTACACGTCTGTGTGAAAGAGCCCTTAAACTGAACACATATGAATTACACAGGTTCTGTGGATGGTTAAGGTGGTAATTAAACTCACTTGGTGTCTTATCTGCATTAAATTAGCCTCAGAACCTGTGTCATTCATATGTGTTCGGGTTTAAAGGGATAAGGTGGCAACTCTAGTCCAGGGGTCCAGCGCTGTCCTCCCCCGGGCCAGTTCTTCTCTGATCTTCAGGTTCCCAGCCAGGCGTTGGAAAGCTGGTTCTGTCTTTTGCAGCTTCACAGCCGGCTCCCCATTGCGCAAGCCGCACTGTCTGAATAGTTTTGTAGCCTCCTGGGACTAGAGTTGCCACCTGTTTGGGATTCACCTGGACAGTCCGGGTTTAAGTCCACCAGAAACATTCAGACAGGAATGTAGCTTGGATCTGGGCCTGACAGGAGGGTGAGAGGCCACTATGTGTGCCGCATTACTATTCTCTTTGGAGTTCCCAAAGGTGGCCCAGGTCTATTACAATCCTATAATGTATACTAAAATCCTTCTTTTTTTTTTTTTTTTGCTGTGCCGCTAAAGTGTTCAGGTTTGGCTTGAAGAAAAAGTGACAACCCTAGGGTTGCCACCTCACCCCTTTAAAACCAAACAAATTTCACAGGTTCTGTGGCTGATTAAGGTGGTAATTGACTCACTTGGTGGTTTATCTGCATTTAATTAGCCTCAGAACCTGTGTAATTCAAAGGTGTTTTGGGTTTAAAAGGATGAAGTGGCAACTCTACCTAGGACCTGTGATGTGTCGGGGGGGTGCAACCTCCCCTAGGCAATCCAAAAATGAGGTACCTGCTTCCTTAATAAAAATAACAAATTTACAACAGGGCTCTACAAATCCCGGGTCATCATGGTGACTAGAAATTGCACCCTGATGTCATCTTGCCGACCATGCTATGGCCGCAATACAGCTACAGCGTGGTCATCCAGTTCTGGGAGGCCGTCTATTGATGTCCTGCTCTGTGTTATGGTTTTGCACAGAGTAGCCCAGCCCTCCTGCCAGGTGCCCTCACAGCAAGCAGCTTGCTGTGGGGACACCCAAGCAGGTGTGCTCCCGAGCCGTGTGTGTCCATTCACACACTGAGCCGTAAGATCGGTTCCATCTCCTGATTGGCTCACTGGCTGTGATTGACAGCAGTGGGAACCAATGGCTCCTGTTGCTGCCAAAAGCCAATCAGAAGTGTGAGTCCCCAGAGAGCTAAGGCATCACTGGATCGAGAGGGGGCTCAGGTAAGTATTTTTTTTGGGGGGGGGGGAGGGCTGCAGAAGCGCACAGAAGGTTAAAAAAACCTTATTCGCTTACAAACACTTTAACGTGGAAGCCCCTGCATCTATAGCCACCAACATTCTAATACTAACCTCTCTGGCCCTGAAAAGAAAAAAATCAATATACATACCATTTTGGAAGCTGCACAGACCCAATCTCCAGCGACAGAAGCGCTGATTTCACGCTGAGCTGTCAGCCACGGCTTCGCTGTGTAGGCGGTTGCAGAGGACACGTCGGTCAACGGAAGCCCCAAAAAAAAAAAAAAATGATTTCTTCATCAGTTTAGGCCAATATGTATTCTTCTACATATTTTTGGTAAAAATCGCAATAAGCACAATTATAGCATCTACAAAATAGGGGATTGCTTTATGGCTTTTTTTTTTTTTTTATTAGTAATGGCAGTGATCAGCAATTTTTTGCGGGATTGTGGCAGACAGATCGGACACTTTTTTTTTTTTTTTTTTGAGACTAGTGACATTTATACAGCGATTAGTGCTATAAAAAATGCACTGATTACTGTATAAATTACACATGCAGGGAAGGGTTTAATAGGGGGCAATCAAGGGGTTAAATGTGTTCCCTGGGAGGTGTTAACTGTGGGGGAGTGTACTGACTGGGAGTACAGAGAGATCGCTGTTCCTAATCACTAGGAACAGACGATCACTCAGTACTTCCCTGTCAGAACGGGGATCTGTTTGTTTACATTAACAGATCACAGGTTGCTGACAGACATCGAGGCTGTTTGCCACGCACATCAGCTTTCCCACTGTGCAGCGGGGGAGGACCGACATACAGCTACAGCGATTCGTGCGAACGATCCGACCTGCCGTAGTATAAGCTTTGACAAAAAAATAAAATTGGAAACTGGCTACCATGAACAGCTGCCAAACAGCCAAATTTAGCACTCTCCAGTTTTAGTAAATGAACACCAATGTGTCCATGTACATGGTGGACTTTAGCTTAAAGGATAGGTTCACCTTTGGGAACATTTTATATGTTCTGCCGGATTTATGGGTGGAACAGGTAACATGTTCCCAATGCAAATCCCCCCACCCCCGTGGCAGCAGTTTCCTGTACCAGCTGTCGCCTTATGAAAACCGTCATACACACAGCTCTGTGTGCGAATGTGTGAATAAACTACAAGCTCCAAAAACCTTAGCGGCTGTCGGCTTGTAGTTCTCAATGAACTACCATGGCACTGTGGCAGTTCATTGAGTCTTCCTGTCAGCGAGTATCAACAGATACACTGACAGTGTGGGGGAGACCTGCATGGCATTAGCAATCTCATGATCACTGGTGCAATGCTTTACAGGCTCCTGCTACAAAAAAAAATAAATGCACATTTTTTTTTTTTACCTGCAAAAAGATGTGCATTTATTACTTTTTTGCACAAAGGTGAACTTATCCATATGTTTGAATCCCCCATTCAAAGAAAAGCACATTTATGTCTTTTTATGCATATACACATAAACATGTGTGCATAAATCCATTCTTATGTTTGTAAATGCTGTACACCTGCAATACAGGATTTTACACACTATTACTTGTGTTTTTTTTTTTTTTTTTTAATGCTATATTTTTCTGACAGCAGGATCCAGCATATATGTGAGTAAATTGTGTGCATGAGCCCTAAAGGTTTTGGTTGGAGTTGGACTTTAACATACCAAAGGATACATTTTTTTACCTCCTACTGTAGCTGAACTTCCATGCATTAACATATTTTAATTAACACAGGCTAAATAGCTTCTTCCTCTATTCCTGAGAGCTTAGCAGTGCAAGCTTCAGCCAAGCATGTTTTATGTCCGGCTCAGCTGGGGTCAGTTTCACTTTTGTCAATCGGTGGCTGTAGCCACTGATCAGTGTATTCTGACAGCACTGGGTCCCTGGACTAGGGTTGTCCCGATACCGATACTAGTATCGGTATCGGGACCGATACCAAGCATTTGCACGAGTACTTGTACTCGCACAAATGCTCCCGATGCTTAGCCGATACCTTGGCAGCGGGCGGTGCGGAGGGCGGAGTCAGCGGGCGGTGCAGAGGGCGGAGTCAGCGGGCGGAGCGGAGGGCAGAACAGTACGGAGAGCCGAGCGGAGAGTGAGTACTCTGTGTCTCCGTGTTCCCAGCAGGGATGTTACTTGATCGGCGACCGGAGCCGTCACATTCAGTAATGCAAGTGACGCTCCGTGTTGCCGTTACATGCCATGTGGTTGATAATCCCGACGCCCATCTTGGTACACCCTGCACTCACTCGGCCTCAATAAAGCAGCAGCGGACATCTTGTTACACCCAGCCCATATAGTTGGGGCTGGGTGTAACAAGATGTCCGCTGCTGCTTTTTTGAGACTGAGTGCTAGGTGTACCAAGATGGGCGTTGCAGAGCAAAACTAAATCCTCTTGCCACAGCCAGCCATAAATCAGTGCCCATGCAGCCAGCCATCAGTCAGTGCCACCCATCAGTGCCCATCAGTGCGTGCCACCTATCAGTGTTTGCCACCCATCAGTGCCCATCAGTGTGTGCCACCCATCAGTGCCACCTATCAGTGCCCATGTGTGTGTGCCACCTATCAGTGTGTGCCACCTATTAGTGCGTGCCACCTATCAGTGCCCATCAGTGCGTTTAAGATTAAGAAGATATCATTAGTCTGTATTGTGGTTTGAAAACTGTCACATGACATTTAAAAAAAAGTATCGTAATCGGTATCGGCGAGTACTTGAAAAAAAGTATCGGTACTTGTACTCAGTCTTAAAAAAGTGGTATCCGGACAACCCTACCCTGGACCCTGCTGTCAGAATACAATGTCCTGTCTGGGGGATTCCTTCATCCACAGACAAAACAAAAAAAAAAGTAGCCACCTATGGCCAGCTTTATAATGAATTAGGAAGGCCCCAAGGGTGGTATACAAAGGCCGACATTAGTATTCCCTCTAAACATTTGTGGGGCTCCTCTCTGATAAATAGAATTGGGCTCTGTTGTCACGCCCAGAAGATGACTTAGAGATTTGCCATTTTTTTGTTTTTGTTTTTATGTATAGACATTTACGTAAGAAAGAGGAAAGAAAACACAATTGGCAACATGGAAATGTATGATTAAGCCCATTAGTGCGCTAAGAATATTTAGAGATCTAACGTAGGTTACCATGAAAAATATTAAGAATAATTTACAGGTGTACGTTCGCTATTGAGCAATAATAATTTTAATTAAGTATAAAAAAAGGAGTGACTTGGGCCTGTCGACAGAGCATCCTATAATATGTAAGGAAAAATGGGTTTTATGGTCACATGGAAGAGTTTTAAGGTAATAAGGTTGCAAAATCAGGTTTTTCCATAAGATATGTCGGTTTTAACATTTCTATAAGGCCCCTTTCACACCGGGGCGGGGAGCCGCGGTGACGGTAAAGCAGCGCTATATTTAGCGCTGCTTTACCGTCGTTTTAACAGCGGTATTCGGCCGCTCGCGGTGCGGTTTTAACCCCCGCGAGCGGCCGAAAAGGGGTTAAAACACCCCCGCAGAGCGCCGCCGTAGCGGCGCTTTGCGGCGGTATTGCCGCGGTTTCACCACGGTGTCCCATTATATTCAATGGGAAGGAGCGGTATAGGAGCGGTGAACACACCGCTCCTATCCCGCTCCAAAGATGCTGCTAGCAGGACTTTTTTGGTCATCCTGCTAGCGCACCGCTCCAGTGTGAAAGCCAGCCGGCTTTCACACTGGAGTTAAAGGGGCAGGATTTTTTCATGCGGTGAACAGGCGCTATTTTTAGCGCTGCACCGCATGAAAAACGCCCCGGTGTGAAAGGGGCCTAAGAGCTGAAAGACTGAAATATAATAATTTTGAAAGTAATTCCTCGTTCCTTTCTTGTGTATACAGTTTCTTCAGCAGTACAAGCACTACCAGTCCATTGTTGAGGTATTCAAGCTTCAACCAGACAAACCAAACAAAGAGTTGGCAACATTGGTCATGTTTATGGCACAGGTAAGTGCTCTGTAAGTCTTCTATTGTATATTTTCATATGCACCCAGCCCTAGTAAAATACACCTATCAATGTTAAGCTGGGAGCAAGTTTCTGCATAAAATATTTCAGTAATGTTTTCATGTTTCTATAACGTTTACAGGTGTACAGTGCAGATGTGCACTATTGGATGCTAGGATTCTAGGTGACTTAAACTGCCTGCACCCTACCATTAGGAGGCTCGGTAGTTCGAACAACTATAGGCGGAACTGGTGCTCAGGCCATTCCTGTAGAAATTAGTTCTCCATCAGGTTCTTTCTGATGGCCAGTTGTTACAGCTGTTTCTGCCTGTGTTTATTTAGCTCCTCCCATCAGCTATCAGAGTGGAACTGATGGGTAACCTGCAACATTCAACCATGTTGGCCTCTGCCTCCCCTATATTTACCCCTAAATGAATGGGTTATTCATTGTCCAATGAATCTCTCGTTAATTCAGGGCTGACATGTAAATATCAATTGTGTGTAACCATTGGTGGCAGTGCACACTAATTGCACAGTGTTATTTACATGTCATCACAGCCAATAAAGCCTCCTGCCCCCTAGCAACAAAGGATGTTTGGTTACTTGAGCCGCCTGCCTTCTACCTCCTGTGACCAATCATTCTTCACTGCCAGTAAGCAAGTGGCCAATAAAATGCATTTGTGCTGCACACTATATGCATGTAAACATAAAGCATACAGTGGGAGCTCTGAGCGCTTGGATTTCATGGAGCTGCATTCAGATTTGTAAAGAAAAACAGACAGTGTTTTTTGTGTCTGTGTGAATTTTTTCTTAAGAGTTTTACATTTTACCAATCGCTTTGCTAATTCAGTTCACCATTAAGGATCAGTGAGAATGCTTATTTTAAAAATGTTGAGAGCATTTCATGCATATGTTATTTTTAACAGGAGAGATTAGATTTCCATGGTATTGGAATAAATTGTATTGTAAGGTAATGATATGTATTATTGCTGTAAGACTTTTTCAGTTGTGACTTAGTCTAACTTGGCTTACAGTGCCTTGCAAAATTATTCACCCCCTTGGCATTTCTCGTGTTTTGTTGCCTCACAACCTGGAATTAACATGGATTGTTTGAGGATTTGCATCATTTAATTTACAGAACATGCCCACAACTTTGAAGATTTTTTTATTTATTGTGAAGCAAACAACAAATGGACAAAATAACAGAAAAAGTAAATGTGCATAACTATTCACCCCCTAAAGTCAATACTTTGTAGAGCTACCTTTTGCGGCTATCACAGCTCCAAGTCGCTTTGGATAAGTCTCTATGAGCTTGCCACATCTTACCACTGGGATTCTTGCCCATTCCTCCTTGCAAAACTGCTCCAGCTCCTTCAAGTTGGATGGTTTTGCGCTTGTGAACAGCAATCTTTAACCACAGATTTTCTATTGGATTGATGTCTGCGCTTTGACTAGGCCATTCCAACACATTTACATGTTTCCCCTTAACCCACTCAAGTGTTGCTTTAGCAGTGTGTTTGGGGTCATTGTCCTGCTGGAAGGTGAACCTCCGTCCTAGTCTCTAATCACACAGAGTGGTACAGGTTTTGCTCAAGAATATCCCTGTATTTAGCACCATCCATCTTTCCCTAACTCTGACCAGTTTCCCAGTCCCGACTGCTGAAAAACATCCCCACAGCATGATGCTGCCACCACCATGTTTCACTGTGGGGATGCTGTTCTTTGGGTGATGTGTTGAATTTACGCCAGACATAGCATTTTCTTTTGCCAAAAAGTTACATTTTAGTCTCATCAGACCAGAGCACCTTCCTTCATACATTTTGGGAGTCTCCCACATGCCTTTTCGCAAACTCAAAATGTGCCATTTTGTTTTTTCCTGAAAGTAATGGCTTTCTTCTGGCCACTCTGCCATAAAGCCCAACTCTATGGAGCGTACGGCTTATTGTCGTCCTATGTACAGATACTCCAGTCTCTGCTATAGAACTCTGCAGCTCCTCCAGGGCTACCTTAGGTCTCTGTGCTGCCTCTCTGATTAATGCCCTCCTTGCTCGGTCCATGAGTTTTGGTGTGTGGCCATCTCTTGGCAGGTTTGCTGTTGTGCCATGTTCTTTCCATTTGGTTATGATAGATTTGATGGTGCTCCTAGGGATCATCAAAGATTTGGATATGTTTTTTTTTATAACCTAACCCTGACCTGTACTTCTCAACAACATTGTCCCTTACTTGTTTGGAGAGTTCCTTGGTCTTCATGGCAGTGTTTGGTTAGTGGTGCCTCTTGCTTAGGTGTTGCAGCCTCTGGGGCCTTTCATAAAGGTGTGTGTGTGTGTGTGTGTGTGTGTGTATATGTAATGACAGATCATGTGACACTTAGATTGCACACAGGTGGACATCATTTCACTAATTATGTGACTTCTGAAGGTAATTGGTTGCACCAGAGCTTTTTATGGGCTTCATAACAAAGGGGGTCAATACATACGCACATGCCAATTATCATTTTTTTTATTTTTGAAAAATAGTTTTATGTATATATTTTTCTAATTTTACTTCACCAACTAAGACTATTGTGTTCTGATCCATCACATATAATTCAGATTAAAAAAAACATTGAACTAAAGGCTGTAATGTAACAAAATAGGTAAAAAGCCAAGGGGGTGAATACTTTGTATGTAAGGCTCTGTATGTAGTTTATTGTTAACCTTTGTAATCTACCACTCAAAATGTCCTTCACCAAGCATTCCAAAATTCTTGTAAGCTGCATTCAGGTTTCTTTACTGTTTTTTTTATTTTCTCCCCAAATCCCTCCAACAATCTTCAAAGGGTATTCTGCCAGTTCTTTTCTTTATTTTTTTTTCTTTATTTTTTTTATCGGAAAAAGGTTTAACTCAAAATTTAAAAAATAAAATGTTTCCAGAGCATTCATTAAACAGCATTCCAAGAATGGTAGAGTATTTTGCCACCGCCAATGAACTGGCTTCATGTTTAATCCAGATATAACACAGTACACAGGAAAAGTGTTAATATATACTTCACATTAGCCTACGTGTAGATGCAGATATGTACATTCTCACATTGCATATACCTGTTTAAAAAAAGTCTGCCTAAAACTAAATCAGTCGGGCTTAACCCAGGAGTATCCATCCATCCATTGTTTTTTCAAATTTGTCCAGGCCTCCTCTATGCTGACAGATCTATTCTGTTTAAGGCTTACCTTTGAAACATGTTGCATGTTCCACCCATATTTAGGGGAGGGTTCCAGATCCTGCCCCCTCTTCCCCTGATCCCACTCCCCTTCCCTGCTGTCAAATTTTAAAAGAGTGGCTGTGTGGGGCTCTGCTGATGGGTTATTTCATGCACTGCATTTCAATAGATTAATAATTTACCTTAACCACTTCAGCCCCGGACCAATTGGCAGCCAAAGGACCAGGCCCCTTTTTGCGTCGCTTTAACTGACAATTGCGCGGTTGTGCGACGTGGCTCCCAAACAAAATTGGCGTTCCTTTTTTTCCCACAAATAGAGCTTTCTTTTGGTGGTATTTGATCGCCCCTGCGGTTTTAATTTTTTGCGCTATAAACAAAAATAGAGCGACAATTTTGAAAAAAATTCAATATTTTTTACTTTTTGCTATAATAACTATCCCCAAAAAATATATAAAAAAACATTTTTTTCCCTCAGTTTAGGCCATACGTATTCTTCTACATATTTTTGGTAAAAAAAATCGCAATTAGCAATTATTGATTGGTTTGTGCAAAAGTTATAGCGTTTACAAAATAGGGGATAGTTTTATAGCATTTTTATAAATTTTTTTTTTTTTTTACTAGTAATGGCGGCGATCAGCGATTTTTTTTTTTTTTTTTTTTTTTTTTTTTTTTTTTTTATTGTGACTGCGACATTATGGCGGACACATCGGACATTTTTGACACATTTTTTGGGACCATTGTCGTTTATACAGAAATCAGTGCTATTTAAATAGCACTGATTCCTATGTAAATGACCGTGGCAGTGAAGGAGTTAACCACTAGGGGGCGGGGAGGAGTTAGTGTGACGTGTTGTGTTTTTTTACAGTAGGGGGGCGTGGCTGTACGTCTGACGTCATTGATCGGCTTTCCGATGACCGGGAACAGCCGATCAATGACAGGCAGAGTAGGAAGCGCGGGGAGAGGTTTGTTTACACAGACCTCTCCCCGTTCTTCAGCTCTGTGACCCGATCGCGGGACACGAGCGGCGATCGGGTCCCGCGGCCGGGGTCACGGAGCTCCCGACCGGGTCGCGAGCGCGCCCCCACGGCTAGGCAATTAAAGAGGACTTGTATACAAGTCCTTTTGCCTGCCCGTGCCATTCTGTAGACGTATATCTACATGAGGCGGTCGGGAAGCGGTTAAAGTAATATGGGACTTTTGAGGTGCTGGAATAACACAATGGGGGTTATTTACGAAAGGTAAATCCACTTTGCACTGAAAGATCACTTGGAAGTGCAGTCGCTCTAAATCTAAGGGGTAGATCTGAAATGAGTGGCCACTCTGCTGATTTTAATCCAATCATGTGCAGGCTAAAATGCTGTTTTTTATTTTCCTTGCATGTCCCCCTCGGATCTACAGCGACTTTACTTCCAAGTGCACTTGCAGTGCAAAGTGGATTTGCCTTTAGTAAATAACCCCAAATGGCATACACATATTCAGTAAATATTACCAACAATGTTTATTCAAAAATCCATTAAAATAACATAACCATAACATGGTTATGTTTGCCAGAAACTGGTTGAGATACCCTTTTACATGCTACATTAATTTTACATTATGCGGCTTCAGGAGTTCTTGTAGCATAAGGACTATTCAAGGAAAATAACATTAGAAAAAAATAAAAAATAGCTCCTATATTAAGATGTTTATGCTCATGAGACAAAACATTGTGAAAATGGCACAATAGTGGCCACAAATAACTTATTTTCCTTGTATAGTCCTTATTCTACAATAACTCCTGAAGAATCCACGTATTTGGTGAAACCTGTTGAGAATGTAACATCACTGTAGCATGTAAAAGGCATCTCAACAAGTTTGTAGCTAATAAAATTTCTGGTAATTTTTACTGAATGTGTGTATGCCATTGCGTTATATTAGAACCTAAAAAATCCAGTATTACTTTAAGGTCTATTATTAAACTACAAGTACCATCCTCCACTGTGGCAGACAGACTTGTAGTTTCAATGGGCGGCGGGGGGCGCTAGAGCGCTTTCTCGCAGTCCAGTGACATGTCCTCCGCCTTACAAACAGTACAGGCTTAAAGCCAGAGCATATGTCTGTAAGAGCCCACATTGCACTCGTGATCTCCTGAGTGCAGGTGCAATGCCTTCCAGGCACCTGCAGGAAAAAATAATAATAAATGTACCTTTTTTTTTTTTTTTTGTTTGTTTGTTTTCTGCAAAAATATGTGCTTTTTTTTTTAATTTTTTTTTTTTTTTTATTATTATTTTATTTTTTTCTATAACAAGTGAACTTATTCTTCAATGACAACAGAGTGCATACTAGTTGACATTAACGACTTCCCGACCGCCCCATGTACATATACGTCAGCAGAATGGCACGTACAGGCAAAACCACGTACCTGTACGTGCCATTCTTCAGGCGCGTGGGGGGTCCGATAGGACCCCCACCGGCCGGCGGGGATGGTTGGGATCGCTTCAGGAGCGATCCGGGATGAGGGGACGGCCAGTGGTTTCTGGCCACCCCCTCGCGATCGCTCCTGGCGAATCAGATGCTTCCTCTGTCTGTGTCAATCAAAACACAGGCAGAGGAAGTGATGTCACACTCGGCGCGCCGGTCAGAAAGACTGGAACGCCGAGGAGTCAACACACACAGGTTAGTGCACCAACAGTACACTGACACCAGTACACATAGGCACACAAATAACCCCCCTGTCACCCCCCAGATCACCCCCAGATCACCCCCTGCCCCCCCAGTCACAGTGTCACTAATTGCAGTGATCATTTATTTACTGATCGCTGCATTTAGTGTCAGTGTGACTGTAATAACTGTCAGGGCAGTTAGTTTTAGGTCCAAGGTAGCCCCCTACCCCCCCCCTAATAAAGGTTTAACCCCTTGATTGCCCCCCAGGTAACCCTTTCACCCCCTTTTGCCAGTGTCACTAAGCGATCGTTTTTCTGATCGCTGCATTAGTGTCACTGGTGCCGCTAGGTAACCAGTTTTTTTTTTTAGGTTAACCGCCATGTTTATATAGGTTCATAAATAGGTTTATAGGTCAGGTACCCCCATATTACAACCTAAATAAAGGTTTTAACCCCCTGATTGCCCCTAGAGTTAACCCTTTCACCAGTGATAACCGTATAAGTGTCACTGGTGACGCTGGTTAGCCAGTTAGTTATTTCGTTATTTAGGTTCCCCATCAGGTTTTTATATAGCGTCAGGTACCCCCATATATTACCTAATAAAGGTTTTAACCCCCTGATTGCCCCTAGTTAACCCTTTCACCCCCTTTTGCCAGTGTCACTAAGCGATCGTTTTTCTGATCGCTGCATTAGTGTCACTGGTGCCGCTAGGTAGCCATGTTTTTTTTTTAGGTTAACTGCCATGTTTATATAGGTTCATAAATAGGTTTATAGGTCAGGTACCCCCATATTACAACCTAAATAAAGGTTTTAACCCCCTGATTGCCCCTAGTTAACCCTTTCACCAGTGATCACTGTATAACTGTTACGGGTGACGCTGGTTAGATAGTTTGTTTTTTATACTGTCAGGGCACCCGCCATTTATTACCCAATAACGGTTTAACCCCCTGATCGCCCGGCGGGTGATATCAATTAGGTTTTAGGGTCAAATAAGGTCTGCGTCGCCCCAGGTTAGTGCCAGTACCGCAAACACCCACGCGCAAAGCAAACACCTCCCTTAGTGGTACAGTATCTGAACAGATCAATATCTGATCTGATCAGATCTATACTAGCGTCCCAGCAGTTTAGGGTTCCAAAAAACGCATTGTTAGCGGCATCAGCCCAGATACCTGCTAGCACCTGCGTTTTCCCCCTCCGCCCAGCCCAGCCCAGCCCACCCAAGTGCAGTATCGATCGATCACTGTCACTTACAAAACACTAAGCACACATAACTGCAGCGTTCGCAGAGTCAGGCCCGATCCCTGCGATCGCTAACATTTTTTTTGTGGTAGCGTTTTGATTCAGTCGCTAACAGTCAGGAGCTTTTTTACCTGTAAATCTCAAAAAAATAAAAAAATTGTTGTCGTTTTATTGATCTCTCTCTATTCTCTCTCTATTGTTGCTCTTTTTTTACTCCATTCTATTTTGCAATGTTTTATTATGTTTTATCATGCTTGCTTTTCAGGTATGTAATTTTGTTTACTGTGTTTTAGTGTTAACCATTTTTTTGTTTTCAGGTGCGCCATTCAGTTGCAGCGTGGATTTATTTATCTTGACAGCAACAGCGTTTGCTCCCACGATACATAAAGCCGCGACTCCAACGCTGTAGGAGGTGATTTCACCACCACAGTTAAAAAAAAAGAGCATATATGCCGAAGCATGGTGGCAGCAGGAGCGGAGGAGCGATTGGCTCCTAATGCTGCGTACATACGGTCGAAATTCCGATGGAGCCTTGCCCCGTGGAAAAGTGCGACCGTGTGTACATGGCATAACTTTTGTGGGAGGATGCCCCCATGCTTCGGCATATATAAATGGTGCATGTATGCCCATCATTAGAAGTGGGTGGATGAAGGGAGGTATTCTAATGGTGGGCATACCCACCAATCAATCTTTTTTTTTTTTCGTTCAGCCAAGAGGCTGCATGAAAAAAAAAAAAAGATTACAATATATGTCCAGTATGTTGCTGGACTTTGAATGGTTATACCAGAATGATGCCTGCAGGTTTAGGTATCATCTTGGTATCATTCTTTTCAGCCAGTGATCGGCTTTCATGTAAAAGCAATTCTAGCGGGTAATTAGCCTCTAGACTGCTTTTACAAGCAGTGGGAGGGAATGTCCCCCCTCCCGGATATAAACCGCGCCATTGGGAAATTGGGAAAGCGTTTTATCACACCGATCTTGGTGTGGTCAGATGCTTTGAGGGCAGAGGAAAGATCTAGGGTCTAACAGACCCCAATTTTTTCAAAAAAAGAGTACCTGTCACTGGCTATTGCTATCATAGGGGATATTTACATTCTGTGAGATAACAATAAAAATGATAACAAAGAAAAAAAATGGAAGGAACAGTTTAAAAATAAACTAAAAAAGCTAAATAAAAAATAAAAAAAAAAACCCCCTGCCCCCCCTTCTCTTGCGCAAAGGCGAACACAAGCGTTGGTCTGGCGTCATATGTAAACAGCAATTGCACCATGCATGTGAGGTATCACCGCGAAGGTCAGATCGAGGGCAGTAATTTTAGCAGTAGACCTCCTCCGTGAATCTAATGTGGTATCATGTAAAGGCTTTTAAAAATGTATGTAGTTTGTCGCCACTGCGTGTCTGTGCGCAATTTCAAAGCATGTCGTGTTTGGTATCCATGTACTCTGCCTAAGACCATATTTTTTTATTTCATCAAAAATTTGAGCAATGTAGTGTGTTTTAGTGCATTAAAATAAAAAAAAGTGTATTTTTTCCACAAAAAATGCGTTTGAAAAATCGCTGCGGAATATCTGTGTGGAAAAAAAAATGCAACACCCACCATTTTAATCTGTAGGGCCTTTGCTTTAACAATATATATAGTGTTTGGGGGTTCAACGTAATTTTCTTGCAAAAAAAAAAAATATATTTTCATGTAAACAAAAAGTGTCAGAAAAGGCTTTGTCTACAAGTGGTTAGAAGAGTGGGTGACGTGTGACATAGCTTCTAAATGTTGTGCATGGACAGTTCAAACCCCCCCCCCCCCCCCCAAATGACCCCCATTTTGGAAAGTAGACACCCCAAGCTATTTGCTGAGAGCAATGTTGAGCCCATTAAATTTTTATTTTTTTTGTCCCAAGAGATTGAATAATGAAAAAAAAAAAAATATATATATATATATATATATATATATATATATTTTTTTTTTTTTACAAAAAGTTGTCACTAAATGATATATTGCTCAAACATGTCATGGGCATTTGTGGAAATACACCCCAAAATACATTCTGTTGCTTCTCCTGAGTACGGGGATACCACATGTGTGGGACTTTTTGGGAGCCTAGCTGCGTACGGGACCCCAAAAACCAATCACCACCTTCAGGCTTTCTAAGGGTGTAATTTTTTTTATTTCACTTCTCACTGCCAATCACAGTTTCGGAGGCCATGGAATGCCCAGATGGCATAAAACCCCCCAAAATGACCCCATTTTGGAAAGTAGACACCCCAAGCTATTTGCTGAGAGGTATGGTGAGTATTTTGCAGATCTCGCTTTTTGTCACAAAGTTTTGAAAATTGAAAAAAGAAAAAAAATATTTTTTTTTCTTTTACTTTCTTCATTTTCAAAAACAAATGAGAGCTGTAAAATACTCACCATGCCTCTCAACAAATAGCTTGGGGTGTCTACTTTCCAAAATGGGGTCATTTGGGGGGGTTTTGTGCTATTTTGGCATTTTATGGCCTTCGAAACTGTGATAGGTAGTGAGGAGTGAAATCAAAAATTTGCACCCTTAGAAATCCTGAAGGCGGTGCTTGGGTTTTGGGGCCCCGTACGCGGCTAGGCTCCCAAAAAGTCCCACACATGTGGTATCCCCATACTCAGGAGAAGCAGCAAAATGTATTTTGGGGTGCAATTCCACATATAACTATGGCATGTGTGAGCAATATATCATTTAGTGACAACTTTTTTTTTTTTTTTTTGTCTATATTCAATCACTTGGGACTAAAAAAAAAAAAATTCAATGGGCTCAACATGCCTCTCAGCAAATAGCTTGGGGTGTCTACTTTCCAAAAATGGGGTCATTTGGGGGGGGGGGGGGGGTTGTACTTCTCTGCCATTTTAGCACCTCAAGAAATGAGATAGGCAGTCATAAATTAAAAGCGGTGTAAACTCCAGAAAATGTACTCTAGTTTGTAGACGCTATAACTTTTGCGCAAACCAATAAATATACGCTTATTGGCATTTTTTTTACTAAAGACATGTGGCTAAATACATTTTGGCCCAAATGTTTGACTAAAATTGAGTTTATTGGATTTTTCTTATAACAAAAAGTAGAAATATCTTTTTTTTTTTTTCAAAATTTGCGGTCTTTTTTCCGTTTATAGCGCAAAAAATAAAAATCACAGAGGCAATCAAATACCATCAAAAGAAAGCTCTATTTGTGGGAAGAAAAGGACGCCAATTTCGTTTGGGTACAACATTGCATGACCGCGCAATTACCAGTTAAAGCAGTGCAGTGCGAAATTGAAAAAAGACCTCTGGTCCTTTGGCTGCCAATTGGTCCGGGGTGAAGTGGTTAAAGTTGTGTAGAGTAGAGCAAAAGTAGTCAAACTTTTGTATGCCAAAGGTTTCCTTTTTTTTTTTTTTGTTGGGGTCTTGTAGCTATAATGCTAAATCATCATCATGTTTGTGTGTTTTTAGACTGCTCACTGCTATCCGCAACATCTGGAGGACTTTCCGCAGCAGATAAAATCTATACTGTCTTCACAGCATACATTAATGGATTCAGACCTCAGAATGGTAACTTTTTTTTATTAAATTTTTTTTCTTAAAGCAGTGCTAATCCCAGGGGTCTGGTATAGTACTGTACTTCACTATGATCTAGCACCATTTACCAAAATCATCTTGACCTTCTGTTTACATTAAAGTTGGACCCTTTAAGAGGGCTTCCCCTCTCAGAATTTGCCCCTCACCCAGCACTTCCTCCAGGACAGGTCATTTTATGGGTGTTTTAGCTAACTGAATATTTGTCCCTGGTCCATCTGTCAGTCAAACCTGTGGGTTGCCTCTGATATTCAGTACATAACAGCAGCATGTTGATATTTAGGCAATGAATATGGAAAGAAGCACTGTGAAACCCTTTAGACATAACTCTCCATATAAAATAATCCAATATTGCCTGTAGCAGTTTTTCTACTGAAGGAGAGGGTAATTTGTCTGGGAAATGATTATAATTCTGGAGTTCTGAATTAATCCACATTATTCACTCAATGTATTGCTTTTTTTAATTTTTTTAGACTCTTTGCAAAGCTTTGATAATGCTAAGAAACAAAGATTTAATAAGCCCATCAGTACTTCTTGAGCTTTTCTTCGAGCTTTTCAGATGCCACGATAAACTTCTAAGGAAGGTAAATCTATTTTATAATTTGGGATTTAATTTTGTTTTCCTGATATCCAAAATGTGTGCCAGTGAGGTTAAACACTTAGGATTTGGTCACATCAGCAGCTTTGCTAATCTAGCGGTTGCTTGTGTGCTCTGGGAGGAATCTGTGCCGAGTCCAGCCATCACACTGTTTTAATTTATTGTATTTTTGTAAGTATTTCGTTAAAATATCGCAAGTGACTTTTTTTTAAGTTTGATGCACCACAGCAGCATTGCGATGCATTATCTTAAATTACATCCTACTGTACTATTTTATTTAGTGCATACCAACGAAATGCAGTGGTGTGAGCTGACATCAGCTGGCAAAAAAGCATCCTGCCTAAAATCTATTACTTTTAATCAGTCTGGTTCACATATGTGCGCTGCATTCGCACTCCGCATTGCCCAAAAAACGTGTGCGAATTGCAGGCACATATTCTATGGGAATGCATCTTATTCGCAGATGCATTCCGTTGTGAACAGGCATTCTCTCTCCCTCTTCACTACACCTCCCCCCCTCTCCCTGCTCAGCTGATCAGCAGCTGCAATGGAGAGGA
Organism: Lithobates sylvaticus; assembly: GCA_028564925.1. NCBI lineage: Eukaryota > Metazoa > Chordata > Amphibia > Anura > Ranidae > Lithobates > Lithobates sylvaticus. The sequence continues at coordinate 512,653,501 of CM053026.1, read as the reverse complement.
AGCGCTGAACAGCTGCTTTTTCTCTTCGCACAGAGAACGGAGCTGGAATTCGCACTGGGCTGGTGTGAATCCAGCCTTGGGTGGATGCTTCAAGGAGGATTTGCCCACCAATTTGTTCGATCTTTTAGAGCAGGGATCCTCAAACTACAGCCCTCCAGCTGTTGCAGAACTACACATCCCATGAGGCATTGTAAAACTCTAACATTCACAGGCATGACTAGGCATGATGGGAATTGTAGTTCCTGAACAACTGGAGGGTCTTAATTTGAAAGCCCCTGTTTTAGAGTTCTAGTGATGAAACCTTTTTGTTATCTTTTTTTTTTTTTAGTTTTAGATTTTTCTTTAATGTGGTGTGTGGTTTTGTGTAGCAGGAGGGAGAAACATAAATTATGGGTTTGTATCTTACTGCTGGAGCCTTCAAAATATAAAGAAGTTGGAGCTATAGATTCCTTAATAAATTATTTTGTGATTGATGGCTGTAATGTATGTGTTGGCATAATTGTATGACAGCACTTATTGAGTATTAAAGCTTTTTTGGCTAAATTGGTTATTAATTGCATACCATATTGCCACCTCAATGCAGTATGTGTAGCATAGCAAAATGCAGTATAAAAAATGAGTAATGATTTATTTAATAAACCATATTAAATCTATTACTGCATGATACATATACATGTTGTGTTTTTTTTTTTTCTTTTTAGACTTTATATACTCACATTGTGACTGACATCAAGAATATAAATTCAAAACATAAAAACAACAAAGTAAACAGCGTAAGTACTTTTGTGCAATAGGCTAGCATGCGCTGCTGTTGTGAGCAATAAGATAACCCCATTTATTGTATTATTTAGACTCTACAGAACTTCATGTACACAATGCTCAGAGACAACAATGCCATAGCGGCCAAAATGTCATTGGACGTCATGATTGAGTTATACAGGAGAAATATCTGGCAAGTACAATTCCTTCAACTACTGTTCTGTACATTGTTAAAAAACAATTGTTTGTTTTTATAGCACAGTGGTGTAGTGGTTCACACTTTCACTTAGCAGCAAAAAGGGTCGTTGGTTCAAATCCTGACCACAACACCATCTGCCTGGAGTTTGCATGTTCTCCCTGTGCCTGCGTGGGTTTCCTCCAGGTACTCCGGTTTCCTCTCACACTCTAAAAGACATGCTGGTAGGTTAATCCGGTCTGGTCTAAATTGGCCCTAGTATGTATGAATGTGAGTTAGGGACCTTAGGTTGCAAGCTCATTGAGGGCAGGAACTGATGTGAATGTACAATGTATATGTAAAGCATTGCGTAAATTGACGGCACTATACAAGTACCTGAAATAAATAAATTATATATTTACAGGACATAACTTTCAATGTTAGTACACTAGAAAGTCATTACAGGGCTCTCTTTTTCTTCAGTCTTCAAGTTATTTTGAAAATCCAATACTTTTTAATAAACTGATATATATATATATTTTTTTTTCTTGGTTTCCTTGAGGCTCCTCACAGGTGCCTCCTGGGAAGGCCTTGTCACTAGTGTCTCAGGGAATTCTTGCCTAATCTCGTACATGCACTATAGGAGATCTGGGGCGGCCTGTTCTTAAAGTGGTTGTAAACCCTTACAAACCACTTTGACCTACAGGTAAGCCTAGATTAAGGCTTACCTGTAGGTCCAAGAAATCTCTCCTAAACCTACACGGTTTAGGAGATATTTGCAAAAAGACAGGCACCGCTGTCTACGGCGCATTTGCGATACGGCGATATGCCGCTCGTGTCGGCTCCCTGTGCATGTGTGGGATTGACGTCATCGCGCCTCAGGCGAGACCTGGAAGTCACTCCGGGATACATGGCAGCGGTGAAGATGGGGGAGCCCTTTGGGGGCTTCGTTCTCAGGTAAATTATTCATAATAAGCTAGTATGCTATGCATACTGGCTCATTATGCCTTTTGCCTTGCAGGGTGCATTTTTTATTTTTTTTGATTGGCGATACTTCCTCTTTAAAGAGGAACAGACCGTGTCAGATCTCCTGTGATCTGGAGAATGCCCTGTAAGTAACCTCATATGGCTTGCTATATTTCAAAAGCTGCTCCAGATTAGCCCCAGTTCATGTGCCAGATCTCATTCAGCGCATGATCTCACCAACACACCAAATCTGGCATGACATTATTGGTGGGACAGCAAAGAAAGGAAGAAGACACCAGCTGCCGATGACATACGTTTTGAAAATGATGGTACGGTGGCCAGGCATATTTCAATTGATACATATAACTCTGTAGGAGTAAAATAAAAAATAAAAATATGGACTCAAACATTTACATATTGACTCAGTATATTATGAGTGCGGGGAGGGCGTAGGCCTGCCTTAAGGCCTTGTTCACACCTGAGCAATTTTCTGCTTGAAGCTTGTAACTTTACAAGCGTTTTTGGCCCCATAGACTTTAATAAAAACGCCTGACTTGAGCTCGTAGAACGTTCAATATCTCCACCCCTCATTTCCTCTCCCTCTCCCTCTCCTACCCTCCACTTTAGTGCTTTCTATTTGCTAAACAAAAAGGCCTGAAGCTGTAAAACGCTTGTAATACACTTAACCTCTTGACATCCGGCCATAGCCGAATGACGGCCTCGGCGCGGATGTCAATTTCCAGGAGGACGTCATATGACGGCCTCCCCTTTCCTTGTTCCCTGTGCGCACTCACGAGTGCGCAGCAGGGAAATTCTGTGTTGGCCGTGTCCCTCGGACACAGCCAATCACAGATCGCTGTAAACGGCCAATCACAGCGGCCGTTTACAGCGCGATCGGCGTTTCCAATGAGAGATGATCTCATATGTAAACATATGAGATCATCTCTCAGCGCCGCTCCCCCTCCTCACACAGACAGCGTGTGAGGAGGGGGAGACGAACGGCTGCAGCGCCGTAAGTGTCAAACAAAAAAAAAAAAAAATGCCATCTTTGCCCAGTGCCATCTGTGCCCAGTGCCACATGTCATCAGTGCCACATAGTGCCATCTGTCATCAGTGCCACATATTAGTGCCATCTGTCATCAGTGCCACATATTAGTGCCATCTGTCATCAGTGTCACGTATTAGTGCCATCTGTCATCAGTGCCACCTGTCAGTGTCATGTGCCATGTATTAGTGCCACCTCTCATCAGTGCCACATATTAGTGCCACGTGATATCAGTGCCATGTATTAGTGCCATCTCTCATCAGTGCCACATATTAGTGCCGTCTGTCATCAGTGCCATGTATTAGTGCCACCTCATCAGTGCCACATATTAGTGCCACGTGATATCAGTGCCATGTATAAGTGCCATCTCTCATCAGTGCCACATATTAGTGCCATCTGTCATCAGTGTTACGTGTCATCAGTGCCCAGTATTAGTACCATCTGTCATCAGTGCCACGTCAGTGTCACCTGTCATCAGTGCCACGTCAGTGTCACGTGTCATCAGTGCCACGTCAGTGTCACGTGTCATCAGTGCCACGTCAGTGTCACGTGTCATCAGTGCCACGTCAGTGTCACGTGTCATCAGTGCCACGTCAGTGTCACGTGTCATCAGTGTCACGTGTCATCAGTGCCACGTGTCATCAGTGCCACGTGTCATCAGTGCCACGTGTCATCAGTGCCACGTCAGTGTCACGTGTCATCAGTGCCACGTCAGTGTCACGTGTCATCAGTGCCACGTCAGTGTCACGTGTCATCAGTGCCACGTCAGTGTCACGTGTCATCAGTGCCACGTCAGTGTCACGTGTCATCAGTGCCACGTCAGTGTCACGTGTCATCAGTGCCACGTCAGTGTCACGTGTCATCAGTGTCACGTGTCATCAGTGCCACGTGTCATCAGTGCCACGTGTCATCAGTGCCACGTGTCATCAGTGCCACGTCAGTGTCACGTGTCATCAGTGCCACGTCAGTGTCACGTGTCATCAGTGCCACGTCAGTGTCACGTGTCATCATTGCCACGTCAGTGTCACGTGTCATCATTGCCACGTCAGTGTCACGTGTCATCAGTGCCACGTCAGTGTCACGTGTCATCAGTGCCACGTCAGTGTCACGTGTCATCAGTGCCACGTCAGTGTCATCATTGTCCTGGTGCTCCAGGGCCTTCAAAAGTGTACTAGGTAGTCAACAAGTTTAGATTTGTAATTTATGCTCCTAGAACACGTGATTGCCCTCCCTTCATGTTGGGCCTCTCTAAGTGGCCAGGCTGTGAAAAAGTCCCACACATGTGGTATCGTAATTCTCAGGAGGAGTAGCAGAATTTATTTTGGGGTGTCATTTGTGGTATACACATGCCATGTTAGAGAAATAACCTATTACAATGACAATTTTGTAGAAAAAAATAAAAAAATAATTTTGCAAAGAATTGTGGGAAAAAATGACAACATCAAAAAGCTCACCATGCCTCTTACTAAATACCTTGGAATGTCTACTTTCAAAAAAGGGGTCATTCTGGGGGTATTTGTACTTTCCTGGCTTGTTCGGGTCACAAGAAATGAGATCGGCCACCAGTGCATCAGGTGTGATCAATTTTGTATAATTCGCACCACAGTTTGTAGAGTCTATAACTTTCACAAAAACCAAATAATATCCACTAATTTGGGTTATTTTTACCAAAGATATGTAGCAGTATAAATTGTGGCCAAAATTTATGAAGAAAAATTAATAATTTCCTAAATTGTATCACAGAAACAAAGAAAAATGCGTTTTTTTTTTTTTTTCCAAATTTTCGGTCTTTTTTCATTTATAGCGCAAAAAATAAAAAACCCAGAGGTGATCAAATACCACCAAAAGAAAGCTCTATTTGTGGGAAAAAAAGGACAAAAAATTCATTTGGGTACAGTGTTGCATGACTGAGTAATTGTCAGTCAAAGCGTGAGAGCACCGAAAGCTGAAAATTGGTCTGGGTGGGAGGGGGGTTTAAGTGCCTGGTAAGCAAGTGGTTAAACAAAAGCTTAAACCCCAAAAAAAAAAAAACACCTGAAAAACGCCAGTAAATTGATACGCTCACCAGTCCTGGTAGAAGTGGATCGAGTGTCAGTCATTGATATGGATCTGACTGATGAAGTCAAAATTGCATATCTACATGCTTGTTTAGGTCATTGTCACGTGAAGTATTGAAAGAAGAGGGTAAGCATTAGGACTAGGTAACTAACTTTTTTAAATCGTTAATTTCAATATAATAATTGCTTTAATAGCGATGTAAACTTTATGCACAACCTTATCTGTTCTTATTTGTCAGATGTTGCTTCCGATCATTGACGCTGTGGGCCCTACAGTAGTTTTGTGGGCTGCTATAGCTGGAATTTTACGTTTTACATTTGTGAGGTTATATAAAAGTTTGACATGGACATTTTCTGTTTGTTAAATTGCGTACTTGTCATTTTTCATAGGAATGATGCCAAAACTGTCAATGTGATTACTACTGCATGCTTTTCTAAAGTCACCAAGGTAGGTAAATGGTAATTAGATATTTGCATCTTAGTGAATGCCTATATATCATAATATTACAGTGTATGGGGTTCTTTTTCCGAATCCCTTAACGATATAGCAATTTTGTAACGAACATCCGTCATTTAAGGCCTATCCACACAAGTTATTATGCCTGAAAATGCATTTCAGGTAGAAATATTATTTTCTATGTGTCCGGTTCACATCTATAGGGAAACTATAACGGGCCCACCCCTGTGACAGGTGTGAATGGGTACTTAAACTACAACTAAGCATGTATAATAGGCACTATACCTCAAACTTGCAGCAGCTCTACATTTTCCCTTCAGTAATGTATGTTAATGCAGACGATCCCAAGGCCAGGCCCCATGCTTTCAATATCAGCATGGACATGAAAACAAGAATTATCCACTATACCCTGTGAGCTTTGCAATAAAATGAGTCTTGCTTTCTAAAAGCTCAAATATAGGTTTAGTTTAAAATTATCCCACTAGAGCAATTAGACTATGGTTACAAGGTGTGCTTTCTGCCATAGCTAAATACGTTGCACAAAGTATTCGTGAAAGTTGTAGTTTAAACTGCCTTTATTTTCAAGGCAGTTGTAGACAAACAAGTAATAACCTAGTGTTGGTGTTGCCAGCCCTGCCTGAGTACTGTCCTGCTGAATTATAACCTTCCATCCCTCCTGATCACCATAAAAGGGGGAGATGTTCTGTAATCCAGCATGGAGAACTCAGGCAGGCAGACAACACTGTTTAGGATTTCAGTACAGTAAAAACAGCATTGTAAGCTCACTACAAGAAGTTAGGAGCTCGCTGGGTCTCTGACAGGACCAGCAGAAGTTTTTCTGCAATTTTTAGTGGGTTTTAACCACTTGACTACCAGCAGCCTAGCAGTATGTCGCTGGACTTCAAGTGATTATAATGGGATCATCCTGGGACCGTGTTTTAGAGCCGATAGTCGGCTGTCTTGTAAAAGCAATCCTAGCAGCTACCTAGCTGCTGAATTACGTTTACAAGTAGTGGGAGGGGACACCCCCCCCCCTTCTGCGGCTGTATCAGGCTGTCCCGTCCCACCTGATCGACCAGCCGGCACTAGAATTTGGTCACACTGATCTTGGTGAGATCTAATGATTTTAAATGCAGAGGAGGGATCTGAGGTCTTGTAGGCCCCAGATCTCTCCATAAAGAGTACATGCCTATTGCTGTCACAACAAAAAAAAAAATTGAAGTGCTTGGGCGCTAAGGCAAACTTGCGTGTCTGCCCCGCACGCAGGCAAACTATGATCTTGCCACAAATGTGAGGTATCACCGCAAACATCAGATCATGGCCAGTAATTCTAGCACCAGACCACCTGTGTAAATCTAAAGTGGCAACCTGTGAAGACTTTTAAAGTGTTGCTTATGGATAGTAAAATTTTTGTAGTTTGTTGCCATTGCACGGGCGTGCGCAATTTTAAAGCGTGATGTTTTACCAAAAATTGGGTTATGTTTTTGTGCAATAAAATTTAAAGTGTATTTTATTCAAAAAATTTGCGTTTAAAAAAAAAAAAAACGCTGTGCAAATACCATGTGACATACAAAAATCACAACACCTACCAATTTATTCTCTTGGGTCTCTGCTTTAAAAAAATATATATAATGTTTGGCATTCTTAGAAATTTTCTAGCAAAAATATTGATTGTTACATGTAAACAAAAGGTGCTGCCAGAAAAGGCCTGATCTTAAATTGTGTTTACCGTATATACTCGAGTATAAGCCGAGTTTTTCAGCACATTTTATTTTATTTATTTATTTTTGTGCTGAAAGTGCCCCCTCGGCTTAAACTCGAGTCAAGCACTTTTCTGCAGAAAAAAATTAAATTTTCCGACCTGACTTTGGGGTTCTTAGCATTAAGTGGCCCCGAGATACGGGGCCCCAAATTCGGTTCGGAAAATGTCATTCTCTGCTGCAGAAAAGTGCTTGACATTTTCTAACCCGACTTTGGGGCCCGTGTCTCAGGGCCACTTGGTGCTAGGAACCCCATATTTGGTGCGCAAACCAACACTACAACATATCCAAATTTGGGGTTCCTAGCACCAAGTGGCCCCGAGATACAGGGCCCCAAAGTCGGTTAACTGTGTCCATCTGCAGCAATGTCATTTCGGGACCCTTTGGCTGCAGCTAGGGGGCATCTAGCAACCCTTAACTGCCAAGTTTGAAGTTCAGGGGACCTATGGCATGCAAATGGGCACAGTGAGGCTGCAAATGGGCATTGTTGACCCTCTTTTCCACTTCCATTAGCTGCGCATTTCTCATCCCAGGCTTATACTCGAGTCAATACGTTTTACCAGTTTTTTGTGGTAAAATTGGGTGCCTCAGCTTATATTTGGGTCGGCTTATACTCGAGTATATACGGTATGTGCTGTATTTCAGATAACTATGATATTTTTTTGCCCAGACATACATTATATGTTGCTGTCCAAATGACAATTTTTAATATTGCTGTTTTCACTATGTATTTTGTATGAATAGGTGTGCTTGGTATACAAATATGTTTTCATTGACTTTCTTAATAGATATTAGTTGCTGCAGTGCAGTTCTTCCTAGGAAAGGATGAGGAAAAGAAAGACAGTGATTCTGAGTCAGAGGTGAGTCTCATGTTCATGTGAATCTGCTGCATGTATATGTAAGGAATATTTTAGCAGCTAAAATAAGTGTTTTGTTCAGTTATTTCAGTGTTTCTTTCTTTTTTTCATTTAAGGATGATGGCCCCACTGCTAGAGATCTGATGGTGCGATATGCCACTAGTAAAAAGAATACTAAGAGCAAGAAGAAGCTTGAGAAGGCCATGAAAGTCTTGAAGGTATATCTGTAATAGCTTGTTGTGGCATCATAGTGTTGTATACATCATAATAATAGCTTTTTTTTTTTTTTTTTAGCATTACAGAATTTCCATAGTTTGACCTCTACAAAACGAGGCTAATAATAGTCAGTGCAGTTTTACTACAAATATTTGTTATTTTAATGTAGAATGGAGCATAGAATTAAATATAATAGAGCATCCCTCCACCTGACATGTTTAGCAAATCACAGGTTGCTTCTCTCTGCAGAAAAAAAAGTTGTAGCTTTATTTTAGCATGGGTGTGAGTGGCTCTGTCCACTGCATGATCCAGTGTTTGTAAACCATTCTACAAGCCCGATCTACTACTGCGATGCACCATCAATCCCACCTCTTTAAGCCAAGTCTGCGTCCCCCAAACCTAAGACTGGGGGGAGAGTTATAGCAGGAGTACCCATGACTCACTGGCCAAAGTTGCAGTGCTCTGCAGGTCTGAATAAAAAAAATTTAACAAATGCAGTTTTGTTTTATTAAAATGGGTAGATTTTGATACATTTTTGCAAATGTTGGACTATGCTTTTAATGGAATAGTCCTACTACAGCCTAATGGATGCTTAAAGAAAAAAACTCATTTAGAAAAGCAGTGTTTTTTTTAATTTTATTTTTTTTATTTTTTTTTACTTGTAGTTTTCAAGTCATGCAGGAATAATCTATCCAGTTAAACTCCATAGTAATGCATAGTGTGATCATTGAACATGGTGGTTATGGTGATCTCTCAGAAGTGAGAGAAAGGGGAATGAGGCATGGGGGAAATGGGACACTTATAACGCTTCTGCCACATAGGGGTTAGGTGAAGCCAAAAAGCAGCAGCGTCACCTGGAATTTGGACGTCCATTTCAAGATACCATTTTTAACTTGCAACCAAAAGTCTTTAAGATGAGACCTGCACAGGACCAGAAATTGTTGAGCATGGAGCCTTTTTCATCCCAGCAGCTCTAACATTGCATGGAGCTCTGGCTGAACTTTTCATGTAAGGTCTTGAGGACCTTGTGCCACCTAGCTAAAATTCCATCTCCAAGGATTTTACATGAGATGAAAGCCCTATGGGTCATTTGTATAATCATTTCTCTTTGCTGGTCCATAACGGTACATATTCCCACTTAGTAAAGCACTCTGTAGGTGAGGAGTTTAATGGGTAACAAGATACGAGGGTTCTTCGAAATGTTTCTGCACTTTTTTTTCTTTTTTTATATCTTTTTATTAAGAAAAAGTGTGGAAACGTTTGCATACTAGCTCATTATGAATAACTTACCTGAGAACAAAGCCCCCGAAGCAACCCTCATCCACGACCTTCTCCGCCGCCATCAAGCCCGGAGTGACTTCCGGGTCTCGCCGCTCCAGCGCTGTCATTCGCTGGATCAGCGATGACGTCACTCCCACGCATGCGCACGAAAACGGCATATCGCCGTGATCTTGGCATGCGCAGTGCGCCTGCGTGCAGCTGTCTACGGCGCATGCGCCGTAGACAGCGATGCCTCTTTTTTTCTAAATATCTCCTAAACCATGTAGGTTTAGGAGATATTTATTGGACCTACAGGTAAGCCTTAATCTAGGCTTACCTGTAGGCCAAAGTGGTTTGTAAGGGTTTACAACCACTTTAATGTGAGTTGAGAGAGATTGCTTTTCCCCAATCATGGGTTACAAATCCAAGGCAAATCCAGTCACATGACCTGTCAATCACATGACTGGCTCTCTTCCAATTAAAGAGATTTTTATCTGTTGTGTTAAGTGTAGAGAACTCTGTAGGTCACTGCAGACTCCACACCAGAGTGTGCTATGTAACCTGAGTACAATGGAGAGCAGCAGATATACTATCCATTATAAATTGGCACCTTTGTTTATAGTCTTTTGTAGAAAGCACACCCAAAGTCGGATCTTTGTCTGCTACTCCTTGTTGCCATTAAGGAACTCTATACTTAAAGCAAACTAAATCTAATGGTTCCCAAAACCGTTACATTTTAAGGTATGCTGTGATTGATAACAGTCACATTTACTTGTACTCTTAAAGGGGTTGTAAAGGTTTGTGTTTTTTTCACCTTAATGCAGCCTATACATTAAGGTGCCCATAGCAGCCCGGATCCTTCTTTTCTCGGGTCCCTCTTTGCTGCTCATGGCCCCTCCCTCCTATTGAATGCCCCTATAGCCAGCAGCTTCCTATGGGGGCTCTAGAGTCGTCAGAGCTCCATGTGTCCATTCAGACATGGAGCCCTGCCCCCTCTCTCCCCTGATTGGCTGGCTGGCTGACTGACGGCTGCGGGAGCCAATGGCGCCACTGCTGTGTCTCAGCCAATGGGGAGGAGTGTCCCGGACAGCTTAGATACTCGTGGAAAATCAGATTTTACAAAAAAATAAATCTATTTTCTCTGTTTTGGAATATATGCTTGTGTTACAGCATACATGTAGTTTATAATTAAGTCTTAAGCACTTAGATGGAGGAATACCCATTGATCTCTAAACTGTGGCAGCACATATGATGGGAAGAAATGTAGCTCCAATTTTAGTATGGTGCTGTGAACAAGGCTTAAACAAGGCTTGTGAAACGCTGTCTCTACTCACTGTGAAGGCTTTTCAATAAATACATTTGATTGTATGGATCTGCCTGATGACTACAATTTTAGTATGTGGCAGGATTTTATTTTTGTTTTTCCCTCTCAATATATCAGTTGAATCTTTTAGGAATACTATCTTACAGGAATGCTAAAAGCTTAGGAAATTTGTATATATTCACGCCTTTTTGTATTCTCATCCTAATGTAAGAGGAGGATCCTCTGAAAGTCCTGTGATGTCACCTTTAGGTCTCTCTTGTAAAGGAATCCTTGCACTAATATCTAAAGCTTGCCTGAACAGATTTTAAAGCACAGATTTTAATTTTTAATTTTTTAATGCCTCCTGATTACATCAGGGGCAATAGATGTGTCAATGTTACAACATTGCACTAGAGACACTCAGGTGATTTAAGTACAAAGCTGGGAATTTTAAGTTACATTCATATAATCTTGTGTTTTTTCTTTTATCAAAGAAACATAAAAAGAAGAAAAGACCTGAGGTGTACAACTTCTCTGCTATTCATTTGATACATGACCCTCAAGGTAATGATATTGTGTGGCAATTAAATATTAACCCTTGCTGACCAGTGTTGAGGAATGCTTATTGACACGTTGATGCTATTTATATTTTACAGTTTTATGTCATTTATTCGCAACATACTGTAATTAAAAAATAAAAGATCTCCTATACACACAAATATTTTGACCACTAGGTCCTGTGATGTTTGGAGTCTGGTACCCACTTCTCACTAATACAGGGGGTCCCCGGGTTACAAACAAGATAGGGACTGTAGGTTTGTTCTTAAGTTGAATCTGTCTGTAAGTTGGAACAGGTACATTTTTTTTTTTTTTTTTTAGTGTAGCTCCAGCCAAAAAAATCTATTACATTTTTTTGATAGCATAGAGAAGGATTATCGCCCCTGTAACATTTGTTTTGCTGTCTGCGCCCCTGTTCAGAATATTTGACCTCACCTTCTGTCCCAATGACAATTGGATTTAGAAAATTTTGGGTTGTTAGGGAAGCATGGACTGGTGATAAATCATCAGTGGAGACACCTTTTTCCCATATTAACTCTTACAGGAGTGAATATCCATTCCTAGGGGTGGATTTCCTCTCACTTCCTGTTTTCTCCCTCCGTTTGTAAGTAGGAGTCGATTGTAAGTAGGGGACCCCCTGTACTCAACGTTTTAAACATTATAAAAGTAAAAAATAGAAGTAATGAATGCGACAGAAAGCATGTATGATTTGTGCTCAATTTATAATATAATGGGCCCAAAATGGCATAGATATGATAAATAAGCCTTAGGTAGAGGTAGTCAAGAAATAAAGATCTGTTCCTCAAAAGGCTATGAGGGTAATATCCACAACGCATAGCACTGTCAAATGGTGCTTTTGGATATGTATCTGATGGCCATCACAGAGGCATGTAACCATACACTATAATTGTAGTAAAAACTGGATATGGCGTACACACTAGTACCTGTTCCGATGTATCTATTTTCAGACACACCCTCCATGCTGGCGTAAAAAATTATATATTCCTAGACCAGTGTGCACAAACAGCCAATGGCACAGAGATTAGCGAAGATCCGAAGATCTTCCATATAATTTAATGTTATATACCAGGGATATGCAATTAGCGGACCTCCAGCTGTTGCAGAACTACAATTCCCATGAGGCATAGCAAGACTCTGACAGCCACAAGCATGACACCTAGAGTCAGAGGCATGATGGGACTTGTAGTTTTGCAACAGCTGGAGGTCCGCTAATTGCATATCCCTGTTATATACTAAAATAATCAGCAGTCTTATTCTGCAGGCAGTGTCTTTCCTCCATAGGACGCAGTAATCAAAGGATTTCTCCACAGCAAAGTTCTAGTAAATGTGCAACATTTATATGGAAGTAATAGCACTGTGTGGATGTGTGCCTTGCAGAGGTATACAATGCCCACTGAAGTGTAAATGTGCAGCTCTGTTTAGGATGTAACAACAAATCGTCCCATCAAGACGTGTTGATCTCACAGTGGATAAAGCCATTGCATTCATTGTTTTCGTTACAATATTATATATTTGTATGGAAATTTTATAGGCTACATTTTGGAAAATGGTGTGGTGATTATTTTATGGTACCGTACCATAGTTTTTATCAGGTATTTTTTGTACAATAAATCTTCTGGTATAATAAGCGAGGAGCAGTTTCTGATGTATGCACTTTTTATATTTTTAAAGTTGGTTTGTAGAGGCTGAGTGAGAACACAGGTCATCTTCTTCTTCTTCTTCTTTTTTTTCTTTTCTTCTTCTTCTTCTTCTTCTTCTTCTTCTTCTTCTTCTTCTTCTCTTCTTCTTCTTCTTCTTCTTCTTCTTCTTCTTCTTTTCTTCTTCTTCTTCTTCTTCTTCTTCTTCTTCTTCTTCTTCTTCTTCTTCTTCTTCTTCTTCTTCTTCTTTTTTTTTTGCTTTTTCAAACTCATCGAAAAGATGTAATTGAAAACTTGTCTCGTTTTCTTACTCACCCAAAATCAACTTAGTGTTCTGACTCAGATGTAACTTTATGCAAAAGACATTCCTCCTAAAACCTAATCTGTAAGGAGAATATGGCAATTTCTGACTTGACAAGATCCATAGGCAGTTTAACACCAATGTAGTTTAAGGCTTGGTTTGCAAAAACACATAAATTTAGATGAAAAGTCCATCAAATTCAAAAGCCCATTTGTGACTGGTGCTATAGTGACTTGCTTCATATAATCTTCAACAAAAGTGCTCGGTGCTTCCACACATTCACTGCTTGCGTCCACACCAAGGTGTGCACTAACCCGCTGCTGTAGACCCACCTTTGAGCCTACACTCAGGTGGGTCAGTCAGGCTTTTTTGGTTGCTATAACATTGCTAACCATCTGCAGTTGACCCCCGCCCCCCCCCCCCCCCGCCCGCCCCCCCGCCCCCCCCCCCCCCCATATCAAATGTGAGACTCCGATGAGGAGAGGGGACAACCTAGTATAACTCATTCATCACAAGAAAGTTGGCCGCTGCTGTTCCATGTCCCCTAGAGCCAGCCAGCGGATCTGACTTTACTGAAAGTCCCTATTCTTACGTGTTTCGTCATGCAGATGTCATCAGGTGGTGTCATAACTGGACAATAGATTCACAACCCCAACTTTCCAAGTCAATCCATCGATCGACTTTTGGTACAGCCAGACTGTTGGATTTTCCTACATGAAATTACAGCCGCTAGCAGTGATCAATGTATTCTGCCAACCCCCACCACTGACTGTATTGATGGGGGAATCAAGCAATTTCTTAACTTCCACCCATGGTAGAAGGAAAGAAAATCGATTTAAACTATGGCTTGCCTAATGCTTATCCAGCAGCATGCGCATTAGATATATATATATATTCTTGAATTTTCTTTCAGAGTTTGCAGAGAAACTGCTGAAGGAGTTGGAAAACTCAAAAGAAAGATTTGAAGTTAAGATGATGCTAATGGATCTCATTTCCAGACTTGTTGGGATTCATGAGGTAAAGTATGACTAAAAGGGCAAATAATAAAGTATTTTGGCAAATTGCACTGCTGCCCTTTTTTATTAAAGTGTGTCCAAACTAATTATTTCAAAGTATGGTACCTTTTTGTTGCCTGGAAATAGCTTTTTGTTAAAATATATAAAAATAACAATGAATTTCTGAGCACTTTATACATGGTGCCTCTTCTGTTTCTCCCTGATGTGGCGATAAGCAAATCGGACAAATGTCAAGGCCCTCTGCATAGAATAGAACTTGGTCTTTTTTTTTTTCTCCAGCATACATTGCTGATGATGATTTCATGATAAAAAATAAAAAAAAGAGAGCAGGGGTGCCCAACCTTTTGACAAGCATGGGCCATAATGAGCGGAGCGGGCGGATGACAGGTCTGTGTCCACTCTGCATAGGCAGAGCAGACACGGACACAGCCCACTCTACTCTATTGGCCCTCCAGTCCTATCTGCCCAGACAGCAGGGGAAAGATCCCCTTCTGTTCTTTTTAAGAGTATCAAATTGGAGGTGGGCAGTTTGTAAACGGACACAAGCCTGTTTTACATCTGCCACTTTATAGAGGTGAATAGAGTCTGTTTGGGTCCGCATGAAAAACGGACAGGCGGACCCGATTGGACCGATTGTGTGAAATGGACCTAAGGCTGCTTTTCACACTGCGGTTTACCTGCACCTCAACTGACCTCAATCTTCACTTCTTCCTCAGGATTCCTGCAGGTATTGCTGGCTGCTGCTGCTCCCCAGGTGGGTGTGGCTGGCAGCTGCTGCTGTCTCCCAGGTGGCTATGGCTGTCAACTGATGCTGTCCCTAGGGCAGGTTCGGCTGGCAGCGGCTGCTGTCCCAGATTGTGGGTTTCTGACCCGCCATCCCCAAGCATCAGTGTGACAAGAGCCGCTAAAGGAAGCATGTGGCTGCAGTAGAGAGCAGAGCCTATGCTTCCTGAATCACGCCGCCTCCTGTCCGAGGCAGAGTATATTTGGTATCACTCCACCTGTGACAGGAGCCGGCGCTATACAGGAAGCATCGGCTCTGCTTCTTCTACTGCTGACAATGTTCTTCACACTGATGTTTGGGGATGGCGGGTCAAGAAGGCCAACCCGCCATCCCAGAGCAGGAGGGTGGTGTGCCACATCAGAGGTGCCGCGGGCTATTTGTGGCCCACCCCTGCTCTAGAGTCTAGACTAGTGTTAATATATATATATATTTTTTCTCCTTGTGTTTTTTTTTTTTTTTTTGATTCAGATATGTGTGTGTATAATCGTATTTAGTAAATGTGCGCAATTCAGTGACCATGACAGCTAATCGTATTTAATTTCACAGGGTCATTGAACATTGGGTTCCAGTTAGCATGCAAATTGTTTTTTTTTTTTTTCCATAACTGTATTAAAATAATAATGATATTCGAGTAGCGTCAATATTTGTTACTGCCTGTCATGTTTAGAATGTGGCTAGGACCATTAATAAAATTCATTACATTTTCTTCAAATACATGTCCTAAGTGCTAACAGACCTAGATGCAAGCTTATGATCTGTAGGTCGTTTCTACTGCAGCTCTATTTTGCTTATTATGATATTAGATTTTCTGGTGTTTTCATAGTACACATTGTCATTGGTTTTAAAATGGTGTATGAGGCCTACATTTCTTTTCTTTTTTTTTTTTTTTTCTTTAACAGCTATTTCTTTTCAACTACTATCCTTATATACAAAGGTTTATACAGCCACATCAAAGAGGTGAGTTTTCTTTTTACTTTTTACTTTGACAGAGTTTTTATGAATTTTAAAAAGCCTCTGAATACTAACAAAATGTACCATGCACTGGGGACTTGTGCTTTAAAATGGAAACCAAGTTTATTATTCATACGTATTTTTTATTAATGGCAATTTTCTGAAAGAAATTTTACTGTGTTGCAGGCCTGCTGCCATTGTGTGTTGTGTTTTACGCCATATGTAGTTTTCTTATAATTTGGAAATGTACCAAATAAAATGTAATCAGTAGTAAAATAATGTGCTGTTCCAGTATAGGTACAGTTGCGTGCAAGCATTACAGCCAGCAAATGTGCACAAGGGTAACGAAGCCCACTTTTCTAAGATATTGAGTAACCATAGAGGAAGGACACACAAAAGCTGCGTGCAGAAGTTTTTTTTTACCTTTTAATGCAGAGAATGCATTAGAGTAAAAAAACCTTGTACCTTTTTTTTTAAAACCACTTTAATTATTAAAGCCATTTACTATTGTTAAGTTTTATTTATTGAGCAAACAATGTGGAATGCCTTTTCAGAATTAAAGATCTAAAAAAGGCCCCCCAAAAATTCACTGCTTTTAGGATGCTGACTGATTCAGAAGCTCAGATGTTTTATCTGTTAAGCTTGCTTCTTAATCAGCAAGTCCTTATTTAGTGGTAGATTTATTGTAAAGGACTGTAATTTTAAATTTAGTGGTGTAGCTAGTCTTAAAGGAGACAATTTATAGAAATTACAATTTATTGGTAGTCTGACTGGGTTAGGATGTATCTTGGACTAATCGCCAATTTCATCTCATTCAGAGGTAACCAAGATTCTACTGTTTGCGGCACAATCTACTCATCACTTGGTTCCTCCTGAGGTAAGCTGATATTGTCTCCAATACTTGTTGGTGAAATGCCTCTACATATATTGAGCCTGATACCCCAATATGTGTATGCAGATCATTTCCAGAGGAAATCCACATTTTATATGTATCCCCTACAATTAGGCTGTTTTTCTAAATGATTACGTTTTCTTTTATGTTGCAGTATAAATGTATATAATTAAAATATGTAATTCATAATCTCTTTTCACCTATTGGTGTAACATTTTACAATGTGGACTAAATATACAGTAGTTCTATATATGTATTATGTTAAAAGCAGTACATTTAAAATATCATATGTCTATATTCTCAATTCTATTTAGTTCCTACATATTTTGCCATGGTAATTATCCAGAAAACTAGACAGAATTAACAATGTAATGCTATAGCTAACTTACTACTTGACTTTTAAACACTTCCAGATTGCTCAGTCACTGTTGATGACCATCGCCAATAACTTTGTTACAGAGAGGAACTCTGGAGAAGTGATGACTGTTGGGTAAGTACAACATGTAGCCTTGACTTTGTAGTTCTCGTTTTGTTGTTAGATAATATTGGCTTTTTTTTTTTTTTCTTCTTCTTAATTTTTGTGATGTTTTATTTAGTCTTGCTGCCAGAGAACCAGCCCAAGTAAAATATATTTTTTTCAATTTTATTTATTGCAGATCTTTGCGATAGTAAAAAAAAAAAAATAACATATTCTCTGCTGCTGTGGGCTTTACCCCTATGCAGTGCAATAGAGCACTCAGCTTTAGTTTGTTGTTCAAAGGTGTAAAGATGTAGGGCATCTTGTTTTAGGTTCAGGGTCAGGAGACGAGGGTTTTTTGTTGCCCATTCACGTCTATGCATGTACTTTGCAGTGTCAGTGGACCCTTTAAAAAAAAAAAACACTTAGACCTGTTTTTTTGATGGGACTTGAGTCCCCAGAATCGCATGGAAATCGCATTGTTTTAAAATAGTTTGCAAGTAAAGGCGCAATGATCCGGAGAATATAAACAGTAAAAACCTTTTCAAGTTTTAGCAGTATGCATTAAATACAGCAGTAATGTAAATCTTAAAACAGAGTCCAAATAATGCAAGATTATTATAGTCCAGATGAGGGAGGGGTGATGAGATGGTTTCCACAAGCAGGGCTGTCTCCAAGGGAGAACTGAAACCAGGTTCCAAATTTCTGCAGCAAAAAACAGAGGGGCGCCTCTGGGTGTTGAAGTAACGACAGTTTTTATTCATGCATTGTTGTATTATAAGCGACTCACATTTTTGAAGTTGATTAAAAGCATAGAAAAACATCCATCAAAGGGATCCTCAGGTCTGTCACAGCCTCTTCCTGCTCGCTGCACGCCTGGCCTCGTGTTGCTGACACCGCTGGATGGAAGGGCGGCCGCGGTTGAGAGCA
The DNA here is from genome assembly GCA_028564925.1 of Lithobates sylvaticus. Taxonomy (NCBI): domain Eukaryota; kingdom Metazoa; phylum Chordata; class Amphibia; order Anura; family Ranidae; genus Lithobates; species Lithobates sylvaticus. The sequence continues at coordinate 512,635,099 of CM053026.1, read as the reverse complement.
AGCTCCCTCAAAACAAGGCTTGGCTTTTCAAATGGTGCCCATTAACATCAATGCAGCACATCAGGGTGCGATTTTGGAAATGGGTCCTGTGCTACTTTGAGCAATGCAGTATGATTTTGTTGGCCATAGACTTTTTTTTTTTTGTATGGAGACGCATCAAAAATGCATGTAGGTGCAATTTTGATGTAATGTGGCAAACAATTTTTGTTTTAGTTAACCCTACACTGCTAGTAGTAGTCTTAGTCTAGTATCGCCTCAAATGCGCTTCAAAAATACACACAACTTGCATTGGTATCGAAAACAACTCTTGCTACAGAATTGCACCTGAAATTGCCTCTGAATGGCATCAGATTGTGAACCAGGACTAAAAAGACCCTTATGCTGAAGATGATACAATAGAAATATAGTGCATTTTCTTCTCCTATGAATGTCATCTGTAAAATAAAAAATAATCCTAGTTGAATGAAATGCCATTGATGTTAAGTAAAATTCATTGTGCCCCTTTGGAGCATTGTAACATTATAGTAAATCCAGAAATGTTTGCTTTTACTCTGAAACATGTGCCTTTCCTCTGCATGTGCATGGACTGAGTTTGGCTCCAGAATACAGATGAATATATAAATCTGACTAATAATGGGACAATCGCCATGCACACATGAAAGAATGGATGGAAAACAAACCCCATCTGTAAAACATAGAGTATAACCTAGTTCTAAGAACAGTGGAAGACTACCCTATGAAAAAGACAATGAAATCTTGACCAGTTTTGTTTTTTCTTGCAGTCGGTGTCCTCACTTTGGAGAGTTAACCTCTTTACTTGTCCTAGTGAGCACTGTCACCAAGACTGAAAGTGATGGTAAATGTAAATTTTACAGTTGTCACCAGAGTGGGTGGAGGGGACATTTTCCTGTTGGGACTCCTATACCTGTCCCAGTGACAACAGCCTTAAAGGGAAGACTTGGGAGAGATGTCTTCTCATTCTTTTGTGTCCCTGGGACAAAGTGAAGGGAATTCTCTCCACTATGACAAAGTAAGAAAGGTGTAAATAGTGCTACTATATGATAAGAAAATACGTACAGTACCGTCGTCCTAAAATTTAGAAAAAAATGGGATGGCAGAAAAAATGAGGCAACTGTGGACTTTCATGGTACGGATAAGGACTCGCATAACAATGTATATAAAAAATATATAAATTTATTACAACAATATAAGAAAAATTATACAATAGAAAAAAGAAGGGCAAGTGAAAACCAGAGACAATATTGGATAATACAGTACAAAACCATTTCCTATAGTAGCACAGTGCGGCACAGAATTATTGATCCCTGATAACGGAAACAATATAGTGACATTCGAACTGGCGCAAGATGCCATCTTGCGCCAGTTCGAATGTCACTATATTGTTTCCGTTATCAGGGATCAATAATTCTGTGCCGCACTGTGCTACTATAGGAAATGGTTTTGTACTGTATTATCCAATATAGTCTCTGGTTTTCACTTGCCCTTCTTTTTTCTATTGTATAATTTTTCTTATATTGTTGTAATAAATATATTTTTTATATACATTGTTATGTGAGTCCTTATCCGTAACATGAAAGTCCACAGTTGCCTCATTTTTTCTGCCATTCCATTTTTTTCTAAAGTAAGAAAGGTGATTTTACCAATCCCTACTCTATCTAAGAAAAAAATGTTTGGATGCTACATAGTCTTTTATCTATTAGATTTTCAAAATCCAGCCAGTTGGGTTCTGTAACAAGACTGCCCTTTTGCTATGCAACCTTAAAGCTGCTATTACGATTTAAAAGTAAAATGAATTATGGTAAATATATTGTTCTGCCTAGGCCTGTCTTCCTCCATTGGTGTTTGTTCATTGTTCATTTTTGATTTTGCAGAATAAATGCAATCAAGGAATTAACTTCTCGATGTCCATTGGCAATGACGGAAGAACTCTTGCAGGATCTTGCACTATACAAAACACACAAGGATAAAAGTGAGTCGCCTTTTAAACATAGAACTGATAGGATGAAAAAACAATGTCTTGTAAAGCCAATTGACCTATAATTTGCGAGACTAACCTGTATACAGGTTTATAGAATAAACAATGTGAAGCTTCAGAAGGTCATCTCAGGCTTTTTAGATCAGACATTCTTGACATATTTAGGTATGTTAACACATATTGCAACTGTTTTTTGAAAGTTGTGTTTTTATGGTTTGACATTTTGTTACGCTTTTACATTCCTGGCCAGAAACATTTGAGCAGAGACGTTTCATACCTGGACATAGTACTGCATGATTTGGATCCATGCTTACTTATTCTAGTGTACATTATCCTGAGATAAAGGATCATTGCATTTTAACCATTCTTCATAAGGTGCGAAACATGTTTTATTCTCTTTTAGATGTCTGCATGTCAGCTAGAGCTGTGATACAGCTATTCCGCACATTAGACCCCAAGATGTTGCAGAAGAAGTTTCGGGTAAGTCATGATTTTGTTTACCACATTGAAGGGGAATTTAAGAGTTGCGCAAGCTTTCACAACTCTTTAATTTAGAACATGGAGCAGATGCTGCGCCTAATTAACAAAAGGGGAGCAATCCGTTCTCTGTTCTGGCTATTACTGGTACAGCACAGAGAATGAGAGATTGAGCTGCAATCTCTAATCTCTGTTATCCCCACTCACCCCACAACCTCAACTCAGAGAGGAGGGTGTCAACACTATGCAGTTTCTGCTCATGCTGTGTAATTACTGCATGGGGAAAGAGGCATGTGAGCTTTCTTCTGGCAGCTCACATTCCCTATGACAGGTCACAAAAATGCAGGAATCTGCTGCGACAGTTTATTTTTTTCACTCTTTTGGCACAAATAGACCTGAAGCAGGTCTATCCGCTCTGTTAATGTGGCGCATGATGCTTCTGACAGCTTCCTCCGCCATTATAGTGGTGCAGGAAGCTTGGGTAATTCCCTAGAATACATTTTTATTAGGAAGAATTTCACCCATTCATGCCAAAACCAGAATGTTTTTTGGAAAACTTGCATTTGTAGTCTTCTGAGCGCACTCCAATTAATAGTATCCCTTAAAAATTACCAGGAATAGAATGCATCTGGATCTTTTTACAAGCTGCACAAGCCATTTTAGGACAGCTAATATAGCTCCTTGATCCACTAGAGATGCTTGTTGGCCCTTAGGAACACAGAAATGGCCTGAACCGTGGCAACCAATAGTTGAAATTGGGAGCATCGCTTGCTATAATTAGGCCATTTATGAGCAGTCCTAAAGTATATGCAAAAGATTTCTCAAACATATAGGTAATCCTTTTGGACAATTGTCACTAAAAAAGTGTCCTCTCTGGAAATTGACCAAGTGACCACTCAAAATGTCAGATTTTTTTCCTCCATTTCAGTTCAATGAATCCAGGACACAGAAAAACACTGGAGTGCAAGTGTCCCACCTTTCAGGATACAATGTCTCAGCAGAAAGATTGCTGCATCAACATCTCTTGTGTTGATGCAGGGATCTGTCAGGTTTTTTTTGTTTAACCACTTCAGCCCCGGACCAATTGGCAGCCAAAGGACCAGGCCCCTTTTTGTGATTCGGCACTGCGTCTCTTTAACTGACAATTGCGCGGTCGTGCGACGTGGCTACCAAACAAAATTGTCCTTTTTCTCCCACAAATAGAGCTTTCTTTTGGTGGTATTTGATTGCCCCTGCGGTTTTTTTTTTTTTTTTTGCGCTATAAACAAAAATAGAGCGACAATTTTGAAATGCAATATTTTTTGCTTTTTGCTCTAATATCCCCAAAAAATATATAAAAAAATGTTTTTCCTCAGTTTAGGCTGATACGTATTCTTCTACATATTTTTGGTAAAATTGATTGGTTTTCGCAAAAGTTATAGCGTTTACAAAATAGGGGAAGTTTTATAGCATTTTTATAATTTTTTTTTTTTTTTTTTTACTAGTAATGGTGGCGATCTGCGATTTTTTTTTTTTTTTTTTTTTTTTTTTTTTTTTTATTTTGACTGCGACATTATGGCGGACACATCGGACATTTTTGGGACCATTGTCATTTATACAGCAATCAATGCTATTTAAATGCATTGATTCCTGTATAAATGACAGTGTTAGTGAAAGAGCTAACCACTAGGGGGAGGGGAGGGGTTATGGGCTGTGACGTGTTGTGTTTTTTTACATTAGGGGGCGGGGCTGACATCATTGATCGGCTTTTCCGATGACCGGGAACAGCCGATCAATGACAGGCAGAGTAGGAAGCACGGGGAGAGGTTTGTTTACAACTCTGTGACCCGATCGCGGGACACCAGCGGCGATTGGGTCCACTGGTCCCGCGACCGGGGTCACGGAGCTCCCGACTGGGTCGCGATCGCGCCACTGGCGGCACGGGCAGGCAATTAAAGGGCCACATACAGGTACGTGATTTTGCCTGCCCGTGCCATTCTGCCGCAGTATATCTGCGTGAGGCGGTCGGAAAGCGGTTAACCTGCTGGTTAAACAAAAAAACCTGTGTAGTGTGTAGTTAGCTTTAGCCCCAGGACAGGTATAAAATCCCATAGTCCCCCAGAAACCAGGTAATTTGTCTTTTTATAATGTTTAAAGTGTATATATCGTAAATTTTTTTAAATCAAATATTAATTTCCAAATTGAGTTTAAATTTATTTGTAGCCTGCTCTTATAATTCGGAATGATCTTTAAGTTTGTATACCCACTTTGTAATGAATCCCCACATGTTTACTTGAATTCTGAGGCATATTCATTATGCCAATGCCACGCAACTCAGAGCCTGGCTTCTGAACTACAGAGGTTCTGAGAGGAGGTAGGGTCAGTACAGGAATCGCTGCTTGTAGGCAGCAAGGGTCCATGGGAGATGTAGTCCTAAAAATTGAAAGCAAAGAGCAGAAGCTGCAAAGCATGCAGGGAACACAGGAAGCTGTTTAAAGAGATGGCCAGCAGACAGGCAGAACTTGCAACTTGAAAGGAAATTTTTCAAGTAAGATTATACTGGATTGTCAAATTTTGTTTGCATCGCTTTTACAATGCTGATGTTCTAAAATGAAAGTGTATGCTGGGACTATAGATCTCCTCTAAAAATGAGAACATATTGACATTTTAACAGGGCAAACCCACAGAGGCATCCACAGAGGCAAAAATTAATGCTTATGGAGAATTGGTTGCTAAAGATTACATTCCTGGTGCAGAGGTGTTAGAGGTTGAAAAAGAACCAAAAGAAGGGGAGGATGATGGTAAGTGGTGAGATTATGTTGTGCCGTTTTCACGTTACCTAGACTTTTATTTACTTGCAAGTATTAATATATCCACGTCTCTTCAGATGGCTGGGAAAGTGCTAGTCTTAGTGACGATGAAGAAGATGGAGAATGGATTGACGTTTACCACTCCTCTGATGAAGAGCAGAAGGAAATTGTAAGTGATGAAAACTATAATAATAATTCAGGTAGAAGAAAGTGGTTGTCTTACTATTTTCAGGAATGCAGTGTTTTTTTTGTTTTTTTTCCATAGTATTTTTATTCCATTTTTAGCATGTAAATCAGCTAAAAAAAGCTTTGATATTTTTAGTCATAGCTCAACGTTAACCACGTAAGGAATCATATCAAACCAATATAAGCTTGGAGGGTTACCTTATCAGGAGATCTCCACAGATATGTGTAGGTCATCTAAACTTGGTAAGTTTGATGCTTCAAAGTTGTCTGAAAGAACATAATGTAAACATTCTCTTGAGGATGATAGTCGGGGTGGGGGTATTTTACTCAGGAGAAGTTCCTAATGCAAAATTATGAGGGTTTCATTCTTAACCCCTACTATGTCTTGCAGTTAAGTGTCGAGAGTGGTAAGAAAAGGAAAAAAAAAAAAACGAACGCGAAGGAGAGAGTAAAAGAAAAAAATGGATGGGGAGGGGGACAGGGGTGGCAGAGGGAGAAGTGTAACTGGATGGCGCAGGAAGTTATCGGGGCAGAATGTATTCAGGAATGGAAAAAGTAGAGTGGATAGAGGGGGTTGCTACTTTGTAGGAGTGATAGAACTAAAGAAGGGTTTTGGCCTATCGGGGCCGGTACTAACACTAGGTGAACTAGGCAGCCGTCTAAGGTGCAGCCACAGCATGTCCAAGACAGTGGCATGTGGAGGAACTGATCCACTGCAGCTGCTGAATGCCAGATTTTCCTCTCCCTCCCTCAGGCATTCAGCAGCTGCAGGAGGGAAATTGAGGGGATCGGTTTCTCTCTATATGCCGCCCCTCCCATCCAGGTTCTGCTTCTCCACGTTGATCTCCTGGCCCTGCCTTCCCCCTTGTTCCAGTCGCCGATGTTCCCCACACACCACGCCATTTAGCTGCGCGCTGCAGGGTTGAATGAGGTTAGCTGGATAAATTCAGCAGTTTCATGTTTTGTTGTTTTAATATTTTCTACTGGCTTTAAAAAATCTGAAGTTTTTTTTATTTGGGGGTTAATTTTAAGTAGCTGGTCTTGCCTATTGCTAAAAATAGTCTAGCACTGGCCCTGATCCAAGTACTGGGGAGCAAAGGGCAACGTTTTTCGATCCATTATTTGCCCCATCAGTGTTTGTCAAGTTTCTCTTGTTTCTGCACTAATTTGATAGGCCGCATTCATGTTTTCTCTGCATTTTTATGGTGCCAAATTTGCATGCTGCCTTCTATTAACTTTGCCACCAAAATGTTTGAACCACTTGTATAAAAATTTGGATTTCAAATAAACAAGGCTATAAAATATATTTCATTATTAACAATACATCCAGTGACCAACATTTTATGATTTGTAAAAGCAAGGTTGTACTAAATCATATAATATGCCAACTTAATGACCTGCCAAAGTGGAAGAATGGTTTCTCTGTGACAGAGCAACCTTCTTCATCATTGTATTGTATTTAATAAAAATACTTCAAAAGAATGAGCAAAACCCTTAGTTCTGAAAATGATTAATAAGGGGAATACATCATGTGCCCTGGTAAGGTTTAGACTGCTAAGATAGCCTAATATAAACACATTTTTAGTAAAATGTTAGAAGCCAATATCTATTAAAATTGAGTTTATCATTTAAAATGATCAGCTATCCTTGAGCCTTGTTCATAAATCTGCTGGCCAATCATTTATAAACAAGAAAACATTAATTAAATTGTATCACTTCTGCAATATTTTTAGACAGAAAAGCTCCAGGCGATGCCGGAAGGTGAGCGAAATTCCAAGGCTGCAGCAGTCAGTGGCAGCAGGCTTCTCACTCAAGAGGAGTTCAAGAAAATCCGCATTGCACAGGTATCCAAAGAGATCGCTGCTGCTCCGGGAAAATCTGAGAAGAGGAAGAATGTGGAAATAGACAGCGATGAAGAGGAGAGCAGGTTTGCATAGTTTTTAGTCTGGCGCAAAAGTCCTTTTTAAGTGTATTAAATGTAAAAAAAAATTACCTTAATGCAGAGAATGCATTAAAGTAAAAAAAAGTGGCTTTAGAATCACTTTAAGTGTGAAAAATTGGTATTTAGTACTGACAGTAGCTAATGATGCTCTTGTTTCTTCTAGAGGGGAGTTGCTTTCACTTAGAGATATTGAACGTCTGCATAAGAAGCCCAAGTCTGACAAAGAGAGCAGACTAGCCACCGTTCTGGTGAGTTTAAATGCTTTAATTTACTTTCTCAGCATTTAACTATGTAATTCATTATTTTGCAACCTGTATTACAGTACTATATAATTAGGGCTCATTGTCCTAGCATATTCTATGTTGCCCATAATCTTGTGCTTTATTAAAGCGGTGTTTCACCTGAAAAAATTTTTTTTTTAAAAGTCAGCAGCTAAAAAAAAAGTCGCTGCTGACTTTTAATAAGTACACTTACCCTCCCAGGGCGCCCGCGATGTCGTTCATGGAGGCCGAGATGTCCCTCGGCAATCCGGATCCAGCGCCGACATCCTCAGTAAGGGAAACGGCATGCGCGAGTCGGCGTGCGGCCTACTGCGCATGCGCGAGTCTTATTTGTGAATGGGGAACGCGGTGTGTTGTGGGACATAGTTCCCACAACACACCGCGCCCCATTCACTAGAAGACGTAAGGAGAGAAGATCACTGCGGCGCTGGAGGAGGCAGATTAGGACGATCTGCCTAGCAACAGCCATTTCTGGTAAGTAAAAAAATTGTTACTAACATTTTTTCAAGTTTTTGTTTTCAGGGTGTCCCACCACTTTAACTTCTTGACGTCCGCGCTATAGCCGAATGACGGCCGCAGCGCGGACCTGAATTTCCGGGAGGCCGTCGTATGACGGCCTCCCCTGTGCACACTCCCTGCGTGCGCCATGATCACCGAGTCACAGATCCGAGTAAGGGGCCTGTCCTGGCCCCTTACTATGTGATCAGCTGTCAGCCAATGACAGCTGATCACATCAAAACAAAAGCTTGTGATCTTTTTTTTTTTTTCCTCACGCTGTCAGCGGAGGAGAAAAAAAAAAGCCCATCACCGGCTCATCTGAAAGGGACATCGGTCCCGAAGAGGAAGAGGCAATTATGCCTCATCTATACCACCTGCCATTGCCCACAAGTGGTGCCAATCGGTGCCATCTGGAAGTGCTGCCCATCACTGCTACCCATCAGTGCCCATCACTGATACCTATTTATGCCCGTCAGTGCCGCCTCATCAGCGTACATCAATGATGGACAAAAATTACCTGTTTTAAAATGTTATAACAAAAAATCTGCAGAGGTGATCAAATACCACCAAAAGAAAGCTCTATTTGTGGGAAAAAAATTATAAAAATTAAATTTGGGTACAGTGTTGTATGACCGCGCAATTGTCATTCAAAGTGCATCAGCGCTGAAAATTGGTCTGGATAGGAGGGGGGTTTAAGTGCCCAGTAAACAAGTGGTTAAAGTATAACTAAAGGCAAAACTTATTTTTTTTTTTGCTTTGATTAGAGTGAGTGGAGAGGGATTAGAACACTTGTCAGTTTTTTATTGCTGACTGTGCACCCTTTTAAAGTGGCTATAAACCCTCACATATACCCATAATAGCCTCAGATGATACACCAAGATCAAACTAATCCTCCTACATAGGTTTTACTTGTCTTCTCTTGTCTACAATCCTTCAATGTGATACAATCCTTATGCATCTGTGAGTAGTACATAGAAGGAAGTTGAGAACTGCAGTTACAGCTGTGTGAGAGCTGATTGGAGGAAAGGGACGCACCACCCTTCCACATAGGCAGAGGAACGAAGAAACATATCTCTCTCCCTAACACAAATTTTATCTCATGTAGTGGAAAACTTCTAGAAATTACTTGTGCTGATAAGAGGGGAACAAAGCACCAGAGAGAAACCACACTTAGAGTTTTGGAGAGACAAGTAAACACTACAGATATATGTGCTTAGTTCAAATTTCATGACTCGGGTTTACATCCACTTTAACCACTTCACGACCGCTTACTGTATATATACGTCATTTTTTTGAAGAGGTATATCTCGGTAACGGCAGCAGCTGCTGCCACAACCGAGGTATCCCTCTTCACAGTGAGCGGTCCCCTTTAAGATAATGGTGGTCATCGCGGCGGATTCGCCACAATATCACCATTATCGGAGGCGGGAGAGGTGCCCCCCCCCCCCCCGCGGAGGCGATCGGGTCCTTTCCCTGCCTATGTATAGAGATGAGTGAGGCTAAGATGGCCCCCACTCATCTCTATACCATAGGAGGGCAAGGGGCGACGTCAAAACGTCACTTCCGCCCATACGTCTTAAAGGGGAATTTCCAAATGTCATTTTTTTTAAATGACTTTTTTTTTTTTTTTTTGCATTTAAGTCCAAATATGAGATCTGAGGACTTTTTGACCCCAGATCTCATATTTAAGAGGACCTGTCATGCTTTTTTCTATTACAAGGGATGTTTACATTCCTTGTAATAGGAATAAAAGTGATCCATTTATTTTTTTAAAAACAGTGTAAAAAATAATAAAATTAAGTAAAATAAATAAGAAAAAGCCCAAAATTTTTTTTAAAACACCCCGTCTCGACGAGCTCGCGCGCAGAAGCGAACGCATACATGAGCAGCGCCCGCATATGAAAACGGTAGTCAAGCCACACATGTGAGGTATCGCCGCGATCGGTAAAGCGAGAGCAATAATTCTAGCCATAGACCTCCTCTGTAACTCAAAAAATGCAACCTGTAGAATTTTTTAAATGTCGCTTATGGAGATTTTTGAGGGTAAAAGTTTGACGCCATTTCACGAGCGGCCGCAATTTTGAAGCAGGACATGTTGGGTATCAATTTACTCGGCGTAACATTCTTTCACAATCCAAAAAAAAATTGGGCTAATTTTACTGTTGTCTTTATTTTTTTATTAAAAAAAGTGACCTTTTTCCAAAAAAAGTGCGCTTGTAAGACCGCTGCGCAAATACGGTGTGAAAAAAAGTATTGCAATGACTGCCATGTTATTCTCTAGGGTGTTAGAAAAAAAACAATATATAATGTTTGGGGGTTCTAAGTTTTTTTTTTTTTTTTTTTCTAGCAAAAAACCTGTTTTAAACATGTAAACACCTAAAATCCAAAACGAGGCTGGTCTGGAAGTGGTTAAGGAGATTCACCCTCTCTAGTTGTCATGTTTACCATTTTTATTGACAGTGAAAGCCATTTTTCACCTTTCAGCGCTGTCGCACTTTGAATGACAATTGCGTGGTCATACAACACTGTACCCAGATGAAATTGTTATCCTTTCGTCCCCACAAATAGAGCTTTCTTTTGGTGGTATTTGATCGCGCCTGCGGTTTTTATTTTTTGTGCTATAAACCAGGGGTCTCCAAACTTTTCACTTCGGGGGCCACATTGTGCATTTTTCACATATTCGCGGGCCGAAAAAATATTTTTTTTTTTAATTCAGAGACCCCTGCACAATTATGTCCCCCTTAGTGCCCCCCTTCCACATTTATGCCTCCCATCACAGCCCCCTGCACAATTGTGTCCCCCTTAGAGCCCCCTTCCACATTTATGCCCCAATCAGAGACCCCAGCACAATTGTGTCCCCCCTTAGAGCCCCCTGCAAAACTGTGTCCCCCTTAGAGCTCCCCTTTCACTTTTGTGTCTCTCAAACTAGCCCCCGCCGCACATTTGTGTCCCCATCACCTCCAACAGTCACATCTGTGTCCCTCTTACATCTGTGTCCGGCTTCAGCGCTGTTCTGCTGCACCTCCCGACTCCCGCCCGGCTGTTACACAGGCACGTTGTAGCCAAAAGCACAGCCGTAAAGGACACTGATGCTAACAGAGGGGCGGGACCCGGGAGGCGCAGTAGGTCCTATCAACAACTAGTGAGGCGCGGGGTTGGACATGCTCCGTCGGGCTGCGGGACCTGTGCTGCATACTATCAGGGCTAGGGGTGCAACGGATCAAAAAACTCACGGATCGGATCGATCCTCGGATCAGGAGTCACGGATCGGATCATTTTTCGGATCGGCAAATAATTGAATTTGCAAAAACCTGTGAAAATTCCGCCACCATATAGTCCCCACTGTAATATCCACGTCATCTCCCCCACTGTAATATCCACGTCATCTCCCCCACTGTAGTATTGGCTGGGTATCGCAGAGTATTGGCTGGGTATCGCAGAGTATTGGCTGGGTATCGCAGGGTTAATGCAGAGTATCGCAGAGTATTGGCTGGGTATCGCAGAGTATATGCAGGGTTAATGCAGAGTATCGCAGAGTATTGGCTGGGTATCGCAGAGTATATGCAGGGTTAATGCAGAGTATCGCAGAGTATTGGCTGGGTAATGCAGAGTATATGCAGGGTTAATGCAGAGTATCGCAGAGTATTGGCTGGGTAATGCAGAGTATATGCAGGGTTAATGCAGAGTATCGCAGAGTATTGGCTGGGTAATGCAGAGTATCGCAGAGTATTGGCTGGGTAATGCAGAGTATCGCAGAGTATTGGCTGGGTAATGCAGAGTATATGCAGGGTTAATGCAGAGTATCGCAGAGTATTGGCTGGGTAATGCAGAGTATCGCAGAGTATTGGCTGGGTAATGCAGAGTATCGCAGAGTATTGGCTGGGTAATGCAGAGTATCGCAGAGTATTGGCTGGGTAATGCAGAGTATCGCAGAGTATATGCAGGGTTAATGCAGAGTATATGCAGGGTTAATGCAGAGTATATGCAGGGTTAATGCAGTATATTGGCTGGGTAATGCAGGGTATGTTTACAAGTGATCGCTCCGTCAAATTTGACGGAGCGATCACATTGTAAACAGTGGCCGGGTGTACCAAGATGGCCACCGCTCCGGAGCTAGGCCGAAGCCGCGGCCTTTCCTAAGGCCGCCGGGTGTACAAAGATGGCCGCCGCCGCTCCGGAGCTAGGCCGAAGCCGCGGCCTTTCCTAAGGCCGAGGCCGCGGAGCGCTCCGCGGATCGCGGGGTGTGACGATCCGAACGGGGTGGCCCGTTCGGATCACGGATCGGCGACTCAACCTGCGGGCCGGGAAAAACGTCCCAGCGGGCCGGATGTGGCCCGCGGGCCGTACTTTGGAGACCCCTGCTATAAACAAAAGAAGAGTGACAAATTAAAAAAAAATATTATATTTTTAACTTTTTTCTATACTAAATATCCCCAAAACATATATAAAAAAAACATTTTTTTCCTCAGTTTAGGCCGATGCGTATTCTTCTACATATTTTTGGTAAAAAAATCGCAATTAGCGAATATTGATTGGTTTGCAAAAAGTTATAGCGTTTACAAAATAGGGGATAGTTTTATAGCATTTTTATTATTTTTATTTTTTTACTAGTAATGGGGGCGATCAGAGATTTTTATTGTAAATGCAACATTATGGCGGACACATTGGACATTTTTGACACATTTTTGGGACCATTGTCATTTATACAGCAATCAGAGCTATTTAAATGCATTGATTCCTGAGTAAATGACACTGGCAGTAAAGGCGTTAACCGCTAGGGGGCGGGGAGGGGTTAACATGTTCCCTGGGAGTGATTCTTACTGTGGGGGGAGGGGATTGACAAGGGGAGGAGACCAATCGGTGTTTCTCTGTACAGAGAACACACCATCGGCTCCTCTCCTCTGACAGGACCGCTGATCTGTGTTTACACACACACATCCACGGTCCCGCTGTGTTACCGGGCAATCGCGGGTGCCCAGCGGATATCGCGGCCGCTGGGCACGCGCATCGGGTACCCAGTGACACGGCGCGCTCGCGCTCCCTGGAGGGCCGTGAAGGGGAGGACGTCATATGAAGTCCTCCGGAGATGAGAGCTGCGCCGCCTAGCCGTCAATAGACGGCCGGCCGTCGCAAGGTAGTTAACGTAGAAAGTATAAATTGGTATCAGCCCTGATCAATGGTGGATACAGGGAAAACAAAGGGCAACAGACAAAACAAAAATATGGTAAATACTGGGGGTAGATGGCCATGGGTACATACAGTTTTACAGAGTTCATGTTTAGTGCATATAATTATACAGAATTATGCATGGAATAGTTGTCCCAGGTGGCAAAAATCTTATCCCAGAAGGTAATGGATTGCATCGATTACCTTTTTGTGTCTTCCTTATTTCTAATGTATGATGTACTTTACTTGCATTCTAGAGAGTGTGCTTCTCTCCATTTAATGTCTGTTCAGGATTCCTGCAGTGCTGTTCACATGATCATATTGATCCCAAAGCTAATAAGCCTTCCCGAATGATGACACATTGAATGAGTATCGTGACAACTTGTTAAAGCAGTATTAAACCCAAAACCACAAATTTTATTATATTGCAGCTTACCAATCATTAGCTGCATCTGTTTATTTATTTATTTTTGCTTGGCCTAGGCTTTGGTTTTGGCCAGCAGCACACCTCCAGTATTATTGAGACACCACTTTGGAGGAATGAGCACAAGACACAGCAGATGGTAGCATTGTCAGTCTGGGAGTGTTGAATGTATTAGCAGATGTAATAAAAATTAAAAAAAATTGAAACTAAACTCCAGGTAACACTTAATAATCAGTTACAGCAGTCTTTTGCATGAATAAATAAAAGCTCCATTTACCCCTGTCAGTGGTAAATGGATTGTCTCATCCATGTAAACTGATAAATTCTGCTGGAGAGCGTGAGCTTCTGTAAACCGCAAATGTGCTGTCTAAATCACCAGATGAAAATAATAGATTAAAAAGTAAACTGATACAGCCATCACTTCTAAGAATTGGTAAGCTGTAATATAATGAATGTTTTATTTTGGGTTTAATACAGCTTTAAACATATTGTAGCTGGTAAATCTATTCCGTCTCTTCAGGATAACAAAATCAACCCTATGGGTAGGAAAACCTTTTGGGGTGCAGTTTGGTAGAACTGTTAGTGTTGTATTTTGAATATCTTGGTCTAACAGGGGAATCTACTTTTGCATTTTTTTTCTGAATGAAACACAATCTAATGGGTTTTAAATACTTGGTTACTTTTTTGCATTGGGAGGAACATTGTGAAGCCAGTAAGCTGATCGATGGGTTTCAGGACTAATGTGTAAATATAAACAGACTCTGCGCTTAGGAGCAGTAGCAAAGGTATACAGCCTCCCCTATTTAGACCCCCTAGAGGACTAACAGTGAATATAATGGTAAGTGCGGAAAGTGGCACTCCCTAGTGGTCAAACTAAGTTTGTTTATCTACTGTGTGAAAGAAAAATATGTGCAGTGATAAATAGCCTGCTGGGTAATTGGGGGTTGCACCTGGCAGTGAGTCAAAGACTCAGATGTGCACCCTGTCAGCACCCAGTGAGCCAATGTATATAGTGATAATTACACCAGAGTAACAGAGTGAAGGTAAGTGCATGAATGGAAACTACCAATATGTTATATATACATATAAGAACCACCTATGACAAATATAATGCAAGCAGATACAGGCAACCCTATATGACTGCAAATAAATCAACACAGTGTTAGATCAAGAAAAAAAGGAGGGAAAATATATCTAGAATAACCAGTCCAAATAAGCTGAGTGTCCTAGCCCAAAAAATAAGTGATACTAAATATGAAAAAGTGCAGGTATGTTAAGCCAGAAAGAGAACTATAAAAAGTGCACACCACTGATGGGCATTTGCAAGAGGTGATGAAACTTCAGAAGCTCACTAGATGGTGACTTTGGCGTTCATTCAATCAGGTGACTTTTGCTTCCCCTCAAGGTTCCCCACTCACCAGACTCCACTACCCCTACAGGGGTGATCGGCATAGACCGATATCCGTAGGTGGCCCTTCTGCGGCTGTTCGCTGTTGGCCCCTCTCACTGCCTCATTCAGCTACTATGTCCGCCCAGGGTATTCACACTGATTGTTCGGGCACTGCGTCCGCCTTCGCTATTGCAGCATACACAGCATGCAATGTTTCAGTTTAAGGGATATCCCATAATATGAATCCTCATAGGAAAGAGATAAAGGACCCCATACTGTAGTAATTACTAGAAAATTTTATTTAAAAATTAAAAAAGGCTAAAAACAGGCCTTCCCTCCAGTGGGTGAGACCCTAAAAAACTACACCAAATGCCCAAATCAGAGCCGATATGCAGCGTGCGCTCCAACTGCGTTCCAAGCACCTACTTCCGTACCGGAAATTACATAAGTGTGTGGCTCCGCCTTACACGTTTCGTCATAGGACTTTTTCAAAGGTGACCTCGGGACTAATGTGTGCCAGAAACACTTTGGGGCCTGGAACAAATTTATGAAAAAATGATATGTTTTATATTGTATGCAAATCAATCTCCCAAGAAACCGTGTCATTAGTGGTAGAAGCAGAATCTTGTGTGAAAATAATTTTTAATTGCGTGTTTTTTTTTTTTGTTTTTTTTTTTCCTCTTTGCCTTTTTGGATAATAGGTATTGCATCTTTTGTTGCAGCTATAACTGTAAAATATATTTTTAAATTTGCTTTTGTTTCAGGTATATTTTTTTACTATCTGAAACGGTAAATCTTTAAAACAGATTGTTTGGCCATTGTAATAGAAATTTCCCTGTGAAGACGTGGTGGTTTAAAGTGTATTTTAAACCATGGCACAAACATTTTATATCTACAGGGAGAGATTTCACATGGATATGCTGCCTTAAAAATGTATTCATATGATTTCTTTAAAACTGAATGTTTACTAGCTAAATAGACCTGTTTTTAGACCATGAAAATACTTTTTTTAATACTTAGATATTTAATCCTGTATAGACATCTCTGTTTACGCTTTTTTTCTTTTTTCTTTTTGTTTTTTTTTCTTTTGCTAATTCCTTTCGATAGGCCGGAAGAACAGACAGAAAAGAATTTGTGAGAAAAAAGACGAAAATGAATCCCCATGCCAGCACCACCAACAAGGAGAAGAAGAAGAATAAAAGCTTTATGATGATGAGATACAGCCAGAATGTCCGATCTAAAAACAAACGATCTTTCAGAGATAAGCAGGTAAATGTAACTATCAAACCTAAAGGCAAAGTAAGGCTTGTTAGATATAAGTGCGAAGAGATTGGTGTAGGGCTGTTGGCACTGAAAATAAGTTGAAGAAAAGTGATCCCCTGACTGCTCATCCCAAACCCTTAAATGAATCCTAACATTAAATGTATTTTCTTTTTTGTGAGGGCACATCAGTATCTGTTTGCTTTGAAACGCTCTCTCTGATTTGAAACTAACGATTTTATTAGACCGAAACACTTTTTTTGTTTGCAGAGTTTGTAATAAGCATGTTTGGCTGCCCCCCTTGTTCATATAGAACTACAGACCTATGAACAAGGTTTTTAAACGTGTTATTTACTTTTAAGCTGATTGCAGCTTTTTTCTTTTTAATATATGAAAAAACAAAAGCAGACAACTTTCTTACTGGTTTTACCTAACAAAGTACCTGAACAAGGATATTTTCCTTTATAGTCAAGTTTCATGTATAACTGTGGTTTGAATTTAACTACTTGTACTTTCTTTACTGTTGTACAGATCTCTCTGCGTGATGCTCTTCTGAAGAAAAGGAAACGATTGATGAAGTAACTGGGCTTTGCGCTAGTAACAGTAGTGTATTTTAAATGTAAAAAAAAGTTTGTAGCCCATATGGATCGATCTCGACATAATGCCAATGGTGGGAACTTATTTTGTATAATATGTAATGTAACCAGCAAAATGGGTCTTTGCAAAATTCAGCGCTTTAATCCCTGTGAAAGGACCACCTTTTATTATGAACTGAGCAAACTTTGCTGTAATATGGTGTATAACCTGTAAAGAAAGTTTCATAAATATAATATTTCGCTGTCTCCAAATTGTGTTTTGTCTAATTTTTGAGAGTGTTTGTTTTTTGTTTTTTTTTGGAAAAGTTGTTAATAAGCGTAAAGCGTTTGTTACCCCAACACTTCATATTCCTGACATGTGCTCGTTGTACCATGTATTTGCATGAAAAAGTATCCAGTTCTCTTTGTATTGCTTCCTTTGTAGGAAATCCCTAGTCCATCTGTTTTCCTATTTAAAAACTGCCCACACTAAGCCGAACACATTGTGGTCAGTTCTCTAGCTGTACTGGGAACCCGTGTGCTCTCCTCCAATGATCAGACTTGTCCTGACACACCCCCACTGCACAGCCTTTCACTGGGAAGCTCAGTGTGCTGCTGCTTTTCCTCCCAGCTCTTATGCAGCTGAGAACTGTGGGATGATGATCCATTTATTTAAAAAAAGGGTATTTTTTTTTATTTTTTTAATCTATACACAAACGTTTTGCCTTTCATTTCTATTTTAAACTGGGTTGTTTTGCAAGGTGACCATTTACAATCACTTTAAGTTGAAATTGAACAACACAGTTTGTTAAATGCCTGAAAGAAAGGAAACCTTGGAGGGTGCTACCCATGGCAACCAATAATGTATTCTGCTCTAGAAAATTGATGGGGCTGGTATTTGGTTGGCTTTTGAGGGCAGCAACTGCTGTTTACATTATTCTAAATGTTAAAGCGGAGTTCCACTCATTAAAAAGTCAGCAGCTACAAAAAGTGTAGCTCCTGACTTTTAAGGCACTCGCCTGTCCCATGGTCCAGCAATGCAGGTGCAGGAAGCCTCGCTCCACTCCCCCTCCTTTCCGAGGTGCCAGCATTCTAACTGTGGGTGCCGCAGCCAGGCGCAAGCTGCGCTGCAAATGGCCGGGCAATTTTCTGGGACCTGTGACGTATCCCAGAAGATAGGGAGGGAGAGGGGATCTTCCTTCCGGCGCGGCAGAGCCAGGGGAGGAAGTGGGAGCTGGGTGTCTGTAAAAACAGGGTACCTGCTCCTTCCCCCAAAAAAGATCACATGCCAAATGTGGCATGTCAGGGGGGTCACCAGTACTTAGAGGAAGTTCCATTTTTGGGTGGGACTCCGCTTTAAGAAAAAAAAAAAAAAACAGAGGGGAAGACCCCCAGTCAATTTGACTTGTCAAAGTCACGACCGACTCTTCTCAAGTCTGTTTAGCAGAGGGGAGTCTGTGGGACTTAAGCTCGATTCACATCTATGCATTTTGCTTTTGAGCGTTTTTGGACACGCGTTTTTTTTTTTTACACTGTGGTTGCTTAGCAACCAGCTATATACAGTGTAAAAAAAAAACGCAAAATTGCGGTACTTGCGTTTTGGATGCGGGTCCATTGACTTCTATTACATGCAAAACGCTGCATTTTGCATGAAAAAAAGTCCCCGACCCTTTCCAAAAATGCAGAGGCACAAAAATGCATTGATGTGAACATGTTCCATAGGAACCCATGTTAAAAAATTTCTCTGCATTTCTGCAAAATGCATCAAAAAAACGCGTTAGTGTGAATCGAGCCTTACTGGCTACACCCTACAGCCCAATTTTTATGAATAGGATAGGCAGCAGCTCTGTGTAATGGAGAGTAAATAGTAATACTCTCTTCGTCATAAATGAGTTATAAGCAGCATTTTAAAGCCCAACTTGGGGGGCTTGGTGGACTGCAATAGACCACTGCTCTAACACAGAAGTGGCAAACATAATTGGGCATTAAGTCGCTTTTTCAATCAAGAAATAAATGTCCTTTTTTTTTTTTTTCAGTTGTGCACTTTTTTAAATGTGGAATGTGTAAAAATTGAAATAGACAAAACAATCAAACAACATTTTTAATTATAATGGTTAATAAAGTAGAAATTAACAAAAAAAAATAAAAAAAAATCAGCAGGAAAATAGTTGAATGGAGAATTAGGAGTTGGGGGTTAAACAGAGGATTATTTTATATAAAAAAAATAAATAAATCTTTTCAGGTTGCTTTAACTGACATCTGCAGATCGAAGTTCATTCCTTTGATCCGCAAATTAATAAAACAGAATAGATACCAAAGTCAATGTTATTTTGTATCTGTATACAGTGCCTTGAAAAAGTTTTCATACCCCTTGAAATTTTCCACATTTTGTCATGTTACAACCAAAAACTTAAATTTATTTATTTGGGATTTTGTTATAAACCAACACAAAGTGGCACATAATTGTGAAGTGGAAGAAAAATAATAAATGTTTTTCAACATTTTTTACAAATATTTGAAAAGTGTGGCATGCATTTATATTCAGCCCCCTTTTATTCTGATACCCCTAAGAGCCCTTTCACACTGCCAGCGTCCGGGTGTCGGCTGTAAGCCAGTGGCGCTTGACCGTAGTTTTTGTGGCGCTTTTCGGGCGCTATCGGGTGCTTTTAACCCACGCTAACGTTCAAATCGCTTTGCAGGCACTGCCCATTGATTTTAATGGGCAGGGGAGCTTTAGGAGCGGTGTATGCACACATCTGTGGACAGCCATAGTATATATCCCACACCATTTCACCCATCAGCATATTTGCTGCTTTGTTATTTCAATCTGTTTATTGGTTTTCTTGTCATAGTACAAAGATGGTACACAACAATATCCAGTATGTAAACAATGATAAACTACTTGCAGACGGCTTGTCTGCAGTACATTGGTACTGGTACATCACTGCCTGTTTCCGGGTTTGAGCACACGCATGTGTGCCCACCTGCCAACACCCGCTGTGATTGTACATGTATTTGATGTCAGCAGATTTTCCCTGAAAGGGAAATCTAGATCTTTGTTTCTTATCCTTAATTTGCAGGAATAAGAAAGAGATTGTTCCCTCTGTACAGAGCCCTGTGTTGATTGTCAACACAGGGCTCTGGGCTGTGAATGGACACAGCAGGTCCTGGCCATGAATCAATGGTGGGGAATCTGCTGACATCAAATGCATGTACAATCACAGCAGGTGTTGGCAAGCTTGAAGCCCTAACTGCATTGTTCTCCCTCATCTTTGGCGTTATTTGATCACCACTGGGTATATATTTATTATTTTTTTTTTTTATATATATATATATATATATATATATATATATATATATATATATATATATATATATATATATATATATAATATGCTATAAAATAAATTGTATTTATAGAAAGTATAATTCAATAGTAATAAAAGAAAATCAGATTTCTTAATTTAGGCAGTGCATTTGGTAATAAAGTGTATGTGTATGTGTGTGTGTGTGTGTGTATGTGTGTATATATGTATATAATATACATTCTTCCATTTCTGCTACCCTATTAAGTCTAGAGAACTATTCTTGTAAAGCTGGTAATTGTTGATACCAGCGTGTAGAAATGCACACATGTGCTGCATTTTGGCTTCTCTTTTACCTATACTAAGCAAAGCTGTTGGCTGTCACAATAATTATTTTATTTTTTTTTTTTTAAAGGCTTTTGTACTTATTGAGATGAGTTCCAACTTTAATGACTTAATGCATCTTAGGGGTCAGTGGTTCATATTGAAGCCAGAGGCAGCCAGCCATGCATTTTGTATTTTCCGGGGAAAGGCAACAATGGCTCCTTAATATTTCTAATAGCAGAGGTCTCCCATACATCAGGTAATGGGACAATTCAAAGACTTCTTTAAAAGAACTGCACTTAATACGGAAATCTGTTTGGGCAGGCACTGATGAAGTGGATCAGCTGCCAGACTCCAATACAAGTTTTTCTTGTGTTAGTTTGCGTGTCTGATTCTCCTGACAAGTGCAAAACAAAGGTGTTGCTCTACCCAAACAAGATTCCCCAATTCATTATGTATTATGGTTAATCCATTGAGGAAGTGGCATTTTACTTTTTTCAAGTGGTAGTTCACTTTTATGAAATTAAATCAGCTTTTTTACATTCCATAGCATGGATACTTGCGCCTTTCAATAGTGCAAAGTTTATGGCCATGCTCCTATTTTCCCATAATCTGTACGTGTATCTGCTGGTACATTCCATGCAATCCATTTTGTCGCTTAGCCCACCCCCCCCCCCCCCCCCTCTTCTGCTCACACTATCTATTTTTTTTAATGTTAATGGGGCGCAAAGGGCAAAGTTTTTCGATCCATTATTTGCCCCATCAGTGTTTTTTGTCTCAAGTTTCTGCACTAATTTGATAGGCCGCATTCATGTTTTCTCTGCATTTTTATGGTGCCAAATTTGCATGCTGTCTTCTATTAACTTTGCTACCAAAATGTTTGAACCACTTGTATAAAAATTTCAAATAAACAAGTCTAAAATATATTTCATTATTAACAATACAGCCAGTGACTAACATTTTGTTAGTTGTACTTGTACTAAATCATATAATATGCCAACTTTATGACCTGCCAAAGCGGAAGAATGGTTTCTCCGTGACAGAGCAACCTTCTTCATCATTGTATTTAATAAAAAGACTTCAAAAGAAAAGGTTTTGCTGATAGTTCTGAAAATAATTAATATGGGTATACATCATGTGCCCTGGTAAGGATGTTTCATATGTTCAGAGTTTACCATTAAAGTTGATCAGCTGGCTGTCCTTGAGCCTTGTTCATAAATCTGCTGGCCAATAATTTATAAACAAGAAAACATTAGTTACCTTGACCACAGCTCCTTTTGTAAGAAATTGTATCACTTCTGCAATATTTTTAGGCAGAAAAGCTCCAGGTGATGCCAGAAGGTGAGCGAAAGTCCAAGGCTGCAGCAGTCAGTGCCTGCAGGATTCTCACTCAAGAGGAGTTCAAGAAAATCTGCATTGCACAGGTATCCAAAGAGATCGCTGCTGCTCCGGGAAAATCTGAGGATGCAGAATTAAAATAAAAATGAATGCATTTGGGTGGCAAAAATATGAATGCAATCTATACACTGGGGGGAGAACCTCTGGGGGATTCTAGGATGGAAAAGGACCTGGGGGTCCTAGTAGATGATAGGCTCAGCAATGGCATGCAATGCCAAGCTGCTGCTAACAAAGCAAACAGAATATTGGCATGCATTAGAAAGGGGATCAACTCCAGAGATAAAACGATAATTCTCCCGCTCTACAAAACACTGGTCCGGCCACACCTGGAGTATGCTGTCCAGTTCTGGGCACCAGTCCTCAGGAAGGATGTACTGCAAATGGAACGAGTAAAAAGAAGGTCAACAAAGCTAATAAAGGGATTGGAGGATATTAGTTATGAGGAAAGGTTGCGAGCACTGAACTTATTCTCTCTGGAGAAGAGACGCTTGAGAGGGGATATGATTTCAATATACAAATACCGTACTGGTGACCCCACAATAGGGATAAAACTTTTTCGCTAAAGGGAGTTTAACAAGACTCGTGGCTACTCATTAAAATTAGAAGAAAAGAGGTTTAACCTTAAACTATGTAGAGGGTTCTTTACTGTAAGAGTGGTAAAGATGTGGAATTCCCTTCCACAGGCAGTGGTCTCATCTGGGGGCATTGATATTTTCAAAAAACGATTAGATAAGCACCTGAACGACCGCAACATACAGGGATATACAATATAATACTGACATATAATCAGACACATAGGTTGGACTTGTGTCTTTTTTCAACCTCACCTACTATGTAAGGAAGAATGTGGAAATAGACAGCGATGAAGAGGAGAGCAGGTTTGCATGGTTTTTAGTCTGGTGTCCTTTTTATGTGTATTTAAATTTAGTAAATTTAAAGTTTGCTATAAAAGATGAACAAAGCTATACACACTCCTCACCCGGTCACCACTGTACTTGCTAGCTCTGTTGGTGATGAGCTGTCAGCACCCACGCAGCCCATGCAGTGGTCCAGGGATTTGAAATCCTTACCCCCCACCCCTCGTCTCTGTTCAATGCTTCCAGGATGGATCAGAACAATGCTCTGTGCTGGCGTTGACCAATCAGAAACGCTCTGCTCCTTCCCAGAAGCGCTACGTGAAGAAGAGGTTTTAAATTCCCAGGCTGCTACATGGGCTGCGTGGGCACTGACAACTTATCACCCATGGAGGCTGAATGAATTAAAGATTTGTATAGCGCTACAATGCGAACTGAATCGCCTCAAGGCTGGTACATTGGGGTTCGTGGGGCAGGTGTACGGTGTTCACTTTAAAAAAAAAATCTGAAAAGTAGAATGCACATCTTAAATCTGTTTATTCACTATAACTACTGCTGTTAATCTACGTCTGTTTTGATTCACATTGTTTATTTAATCGAAATGACTGAAACCATTTACTATGTTCAAGATTATTATTATACAGGATTTATGTAGTGACAACAGTTTGCGCAGCACTTTACAATATAAAGGGAGTAATGATGGGTATGAATGTGGCGCTTACCAAAAAAGAAAATAAATATGAGTGAAGTAATCCTTTTGGAGGCACCACTAAGAGAATATCTCCACAAGGATTATAAGCGTCAGAAGCTTAATATCTCATCGGCGATAGAGCCAGGATTATAACAGGCTCCACCAACCAATGAGCACAACCCCTCTTCCACATCAAACACAAAGCTGTGAGGAAGCAAGGATGGAACAAACTACACACTACCAAAGGCCCCCAACTCACTATATATGTGAACTCCAAATAAATAAGATTCCAATCAATAATGCTCTGTTAACTTCTATTAACTTCGTTCAATACCTAATAATTGATCCTTAAATAATGAACATAAAAATAGTGTAGATAAATATAATAATAATGTAGATAATCCTCAATGAATAATGATTAATAAATTAATTGTTGTAAATTAATAAAGTAAATCAATAATTGTGCAAAAAAACTAAATCAATACATAAATTAATAAATAATTAAAAAATGAATATAACATCCAATGTGCAAATGTGCATAAAAGTCTGCATGTGCAAATACAGAAATGTGCAACACTAGACTAGACTAGACTAGATAATCCTATCCCTAAATAAATAAATGACAATAAAATTAGTGTCAGAATTAAGGATTGTGCAATCAGCAGCCAACTACGAGCAAAAAAATTTTAAATAAATTATGTGCAAATAATGTTAAACAATGTTTTATGTGCAAAAATGGCAAAAAAATGTGCACTGTGCATAAAGTGCAATAGTGCAAAGAATAGCTAGATTTAAAGTGGACAAATGTCTTTCAATAGTGAAAATGGCCTCAATCACTTGCGTAATCAGAGTCCCATACACAGAGCAATTTAAATCGTGAGAATCTTCTTTTATTCTATTGGAAATTCACCAAATACTTCTGTGGTTTTGTGTACATTTCTGTATTTGGACACTCAGCCTTTTATGCACATTTGCACATTGGATGTTATATTCAGGTACTGCTGGGCACTGATTGGCACTGTGGTGGACACTGATTGGTACTATGGTGGGCACTGATTGGCACTTTATTGGGCACTGGCAGGGGGTTATGATGGGGCACTGACTGAGCACTGATTGGCAGCTTATGGGTATATTTGATGGGGGCTGTGCTGATAATAAAATGCTTTTGGTCCCTTAAAAAGTGGAAGGCACATATACAAACTGTCCCAATATTTATGGACCTGACTGTATTATAATAGACTAAACCAAAAGAAGCATCAGAGCAGGAGAGTTTACTTCCTCTTTAACCACTTCGCATCCGGAGGCCGTCATATGACGGCCTCTACTTTGCGGGGGTATATCTGAATGATGCCTGTAGCTACAGACATCATTCAGATATTGCCGTTTTCAGCCGGTGATTCCCTGCACTATAAGAACGATCATAGTGGCTGTTCCGCCGCTTGATCGTTCTTATGGGCGGCGAGAGGGGACGCCCCCTCCCGCCACCCTCCGGTGCTTCTACCGACTCACCGCTTCCATCGGTGAGTCGGACACAGGATCCACCGGCCCCCGGATGATGACCATAGAGATTTCCGGTGGACCAGATGGTCGCCGGAGTCTCTATGATCGTTCGGAGGCCGGGCGCGATGTTATGACGTCACGCCAGGCCTCTGCATTCAAATAATGGCGCCGCCTCCGCTGGGAAGCGGTGATCGTTTTTTTTTTTTTCAATTTTAGGCTTCCCAGCCTAGAGGTGAGATGTGGGGTCTTATTGACCCCATATCTCACTGTTAATAGGTCTGATCATGTAATATTCCTATTACAAGGGATTCCTATTACATTCCTTGTAATAGGAATAAAAGTAATCAAATTTTTTTTTTTTTTTTTTTTTAACCACTTGCCGACCGCCCCATGTAGATATACGTCGGCAGAATGGCACGTACAGGCAGAACCACGTACCTGTACGTGCCATTCTTTAGGCGGTTGGGGGGTCCGATCGGACCCCCCTCCGCCGGCGGGGACGGTCGGCATCGCTTCAGGAGCGATCCGGGACGAGGGGACGGCCAGTGGTTTCTGGCCACCCCCTCGCGATCGCTCCTGGCGAATGAAAAGCTTCCCCTTCCTGTCTATTGTATAGACAGGAAGGCGGAAGTGATGTCACGCTCGGTGCGCCGGTCTATGTGACCGGAGACGCCGAGCGGCGAACATGTTAAGGTCAGTGCACAACACTACACTGACACCAGTACAGTTAGGCACACAAAACACCCCCCTGTCACCCCCCAGATCACCCCCCAGATCACCCCTCCCCCCCCCAGTCACAGTGTCACTAATTGCAGTGATCATTTATTTACTGATCACTGCATTTAGTGTCAGTGTGACTGTAATAACTGTCAGGGCAGTTAGTTTTAGGTCCTAGGTAGCCCCCTACCCCCCCCTAATAAAGGTTTAACCCCCTGATTGCCCCTAGTTAACCCCTTCACCCCCTTTTGCCAGTGTCACTAAGCGATCGTTTTTCTGATCGCTGCATTGTGTCGCTAGGTAACCATTTTTTTTTTATTTTAACCGCCATGTTTTATATAGGTTCATAAATAGTTTTATAGGTCAGGTACCCCCATATTACAACCTAAATAAAGGTTTTAACCCCCTGATTGCCCCTAGAGTTAACCCTTTCACCAGTAATCACCGTATAACTGTCACTGGTGACGCTGGTTAGCCAGTTAGTTATTTCGTTATTTAGGTTCCCCGTCAGGTTTTTATATAGCGTCAGGTACCCCCATATATTACCTAATAAAGGTTTAACCCCCTGATTGCCCCTAGTTAACCCTTTCACCCCCTTTTGCCAGTGTCACTAAGCGATCGTTTTTCTGATCGCTGCATTAGTGTCGCTAGGTAACCAGTTTTTTTTTAGGTTAACCGCCATGTTTATATAGGTTCATAAATAGGTTTATAGGTCAGGTACCCCCATATTACAACCTAAATAAAGGTTTTAACCCCCTGATTGCCCCTAGAGTTAACCCTTTCACCAGTGATCACCGTATAAAATGTCACTGGTGACGCTGGTTAGCCAGTTAGTTATTTCGTTATTTAGGTTCCCCGTCAGGTTTTTATATAGCGTCAGGTACCCCCATATATTACCTAATAAAGGTTTAACCCCCTGATTGCCCCTAGTTAACCCTTTCACCCCCTTTTGCCAGTGTCACTAAGCGATCGTTTTTCTGATCCCTGCATTAGTGTCGCTAGGTAACCAGTTTTTTTTTGTATTACTGTTACGGGTGACGCTGGTTAGTTAGCTTGTTTTTTATACTGTCAGGGCACCCGCCATTTATTACCCAATAACGGTTTAACCCCCTGATCGCCCGGCGGGTGATATCAATTAGGTTTTAGGGTCAAATAAGGTCTGCGTCGCCCCAGGTTAGTGCCAGTACCGCAAACACCCACGCGCAAAGCATACACCTCCCTTAGTGGTATAGTATCTGAACAGATCAATATCTGATCTGATCAGATCTATACTAGCGTCCCAGCAGTTTAGGGTTCCAAAAAAACGCATTGTTAGCGGGATCAGCCCAGATACCTGCTAGCACCTGCGTTTTCCCCCTCCGCCCAGCCCAGCCCACCCAAGTGCAGTATCGATCGATCACTGTCACTTACAAAACACTAAGCACACATAACTGCAGTGTTCGCAGAGTCAGGCCTGATCCCTGCGATCGCTAACATTTTTTTTGTGGTAGCGTTTTGATTCAGTCGCTAACAGTCAGGAGCTTTTTTACCTGTGAATCTCAAAAAAATAAAAAAAACAAAAATAGTTGTCGTTTTATTGTTCTCTCTCTCTCTCTATTGTTGCTCTTTTTTTACTCCATTCTATTCTGCAATGTTTTATTATGTTTTATCATGTTTTATCATGCTTGCTTTTCAGGTATGTAATTTTGTTTACTGTGTTTTAGTGTTAAGCATTTTTTTGTTTTCAGGTGCGCCATTCAGTTGCAGCGCGGATTTATTTATCTTGACAGCAACAGCGTTTGCTCCCACGATACATAAAGCCGCGACTCCAACGCTGTAGGAGGTGATTTCACCACCACAGTTAAAAAAAAGAGCATATGTGCCGAAGCATGGGGGCAGCAGGGGGGGGGAGGAGCGATTGGCTCCTAATGCCACGTACATACGGTCGAAATTCCGACCGTGTGTACACGGCATAACTTTTGCGGGAGGATGCCCCCATGCATCGGCATATATAAATGGTGCATGTATGCCCATCATTAGAAGTGGGTGGATGAAGGGAGGTATTCTAATGGTGGGCATACCCACCAATCAATCTCTTTTTTTCGTTCAGCCAAGAGGCTGCATGAAAAAAAAAAAGATTACAATATATGTCCAGTATGTTGCTGGACTTTGAATGGTTATACCAGAATGATGCCTGCAGGGTTAGGTATCATCTTGGTATCATTCTTTTCAGCCAGTGATCGGCTTTCATGTAAAAGCAATTCTAGCGGGTAATTAGCCTCTAGACTGCTTTTACAAGCAGTAGGAGGGAATGTCCCCCCTCCCGGATATAAACCGCGCCATTGGGAAATTGGGAAAGCATTTTATCACACCAATCTTGGTGTGGTCAGATGCTTTGAGGGCAGAGGAAAGATCTAGGGTCTAATAGACCCCAATTTTTTCAAAAAAAGAGTACCTGTCACTGCCTATTGCTATCATAGGGGATATTTACATTCCCTGAGATAACAATAAAAATCATAACAAAGAAAAAAAATGGAAGGAACAGTTTAAAAATAGAATAAAAAAGCTAAATAAATAAAAAAAAAACTAAAAAAAAAAAAAAAAAGCACCCCTGCCCCCCCTTCTCTTGCGCAAAGGCGTACACAAGCGTTGGTCTGGCGTCATATGTAAACAGCAATTGCAGCATGCATGTGAGGTATCACCGCGAAGGTCAGATCGAGGGCAGTAATTTTAGCAGTAGACCTCCTCCGTGAATCTAATGTGGTATCATGTAAAGGCTTTTAAAGGCTTTTAAAAATGTATGTAGTTTGTCGCCACTGCGTGTTTGTGCGCAATTTTAAAGCATGTCGTGTTTGGTATCCATGTACTCGGCCTAAGATCATATTTTTTATTTCATCAAAAATTTGAGCAATATAGTGTGTTTTAGTGCATTAAAATAAAAAAAAGTGTATTTTTTTCCACAAAAAATGCGTTTGAAAAATCGCTGCGCAAATACTGTGTGGAAAAAAAAAAATGCAACACCCACCATTTTAATCTGTAGGGCCTTTGCTTTAACAATATATATAGTGTTTGGGGGTTCAACGTAATTTTCTTGCAAAAAAAAAATATGTTTTCATGTAAACAAAAAGTGTCAGAAAGGGCTTTGTCTTCAAGTGGTTAGAAGAGTGGGTGACGTGTGACATAGGCTTCTAAATGTTGTGCATAAAATGCCAGGACAGTTCAAACCCCCCCCAAATGACCCCATTTTGGAAAGTAGACACCCCAAGCTATTTGCTGAGAGCAATGTTGAGCCCATTAAATATTTTTTTTTTTTGTCCCAAGAGATTGAATAATGAAAAAAAAAAATATATATATTTTTTTTACAAAAAGTTGTCACTAAATGATATATTGCTCAAACATGTCATGGGCATATGTGGAAATACACCCCAAAATACATTCTGTTGCTTCTCCTGAGTACGGGGATACCACATGTGTGGGACTTTTTGGGAGCCTAGCTGCGTACGGAACCCCAAAAACCAAGCACCGCCTTCAGGCTTTCTAAGGGAGTAATTTTTTTATTTCACTTCTCACTGCCAATCACAGTTTCGGAGGCCATGGAATGCCCAGATGGCATAAAACCCCCCAAAATGACCCCATTTTGGAAAGTAGACACCCCAAGCTATTTGCTGAGAGGTATTGTGAGTATTTTGCAGATGTCGCTTTTTGTCACAAAGTTTTGAAAATTGAAAAAAGAAAAAAAAAAATTTTTTTTCTTTACTTTCTTCATTTTCAAAAACAAATGAGAGCTGTAAAATACTCACCATGCCTCTCAACAAATAGCTTGGGGTGTCTACTTTCCAAAAATGGGGTCATTTGGGGGGGTTTTGTGCTATTTTGGCATTTTATGGCCTTCGAAACTGTGATAGGTAGTGAGGAGTGAAATCAAAAATTTGCACCCTTAGAAATCCTGAAGGCGGTGCTTGGGTTTCGGGGCCCCGTACGCGGCTAGGCTCCCAAAAAGTCCCACACATGTGGTATCCCCATACTCAGGAGAAGCAGCAAAATGTATTTTGGGGTGCAATTCCACATATAACTATGGCATGTGTGAGCAATATATAATTTAGTGACAACTTTTTGAAGAAAAAAAAAATTATTTTTTATTTTTGTCTTTATTCAATCACTTGGGACTAAAAAAAAAAATATTCAATGGGCTCAACATGCCTCTCAGCAAATAGCTTGGGGTGTCTACTTTCCAAAATGGGGTCATTTGGGGGGGTTTTGTACTTCTCTGCCATTTTAGCACCTCAAGAAATGAAATAGGCAGTCATAAATTAAAAGCGGTGTAAATTCCAGAAAATGTACTCTAGTTTGTAGACGCTATAACTTTTTGCGCAAACCAATAAATATACGCTTATTGGCATTTTTTTTACTAAAGACATGTGGCTGAATACATTTTGGCCCAAATGTTTGACTAAAATTGAGTTTATTAGATTTTTTTTATAACAAAAAGTAGAAAATCTCTTTTTTTTTCAAAATTTTCGCTCTTTTTCCGTTTATATCGCAAAAAATAAAAATCACAGAGGCAATCAAATACCATCAAAAGAAAGCTCTATTTGTGGGAAGAAAAGGACGCAAATTTCGTTTCGTTACAAAATTGCATGACCGCACAATTACCAGTTAAAGTAGTGCAGTGCGAAATTGAAAAAAGACCTCTGGTCCTTAAGCTGACAATTGGTCCGGGGCTGAAGTGGTTAAACTGTCAAATTTAAAAAATTAAAGTCTAACAATAATAAAGAGCTAAAGAGGGGGAGATAAAGCGCCCCTGTCCCCAGGAGCTCGTACGCAGAAGTGAACGCATGCGTAAGCCCCGCCCACATATGAAAACGGTGTTCAAACCACACATGTGAGGTATCGCCGCGAACGTTAGAGCGATAGCAATAATTCTAGCCCTACACCTCCTCTGTAACTCAAAACATGTAACCAGTAAAAAAATTTAAAGCGTCGCCTATGGGGATTTTTAAATACCAAAGTTTGGCGCCATTCCACGAGCGCGTGCAATTTTGAAGCGTGACATGCTAGGTATCTATTTACTCGGCGTAACTTCATCTTTCACATTATGCAAAAAAAATTGGGCTAACTTTACTGTTTTTTTTTTTTTTTTAAGCATTAAATCGTTTTTTTTTTCTGAAAAAAACGTGTTCGAAAAAATTGCTGCGCAAATACCGTGCGAGATAAAAAGTTGCAACGACCGTCATTGTATTCTCTAGGGTCTTTGCTAAAAAAAAACATATATTATGTTTGGGGGTTCTATGTAATTTTCGAGCAAAAAAATTATGAATTTTACATGTAGGAGAGAAATGTCAGAATTGGCCTGGATGCGAAGTGGTTAAAGCAGTATTAAACCCAAAACCACAAATTTATTATATTGCAGCTTAACAATCATTAGATGTGGTGGCTGCATCTGTTTTTTTGTTTTTTTTGGCCAGCAACACACCTTCGGTATTAGACACCACTTTGGAGGAATGAGCACAGGACACAGCAGATGACAACATTGTCAGTCTGGGTGGGAGTGTTGAATGCAGATGTAATAAAAATTAAAGCGGAGCTACGCTGCCCCTGACGTTTTTTTTTTTTTAATGGGGATTGCTTAATAAAATGATTTGTAAAGCATTAGCTCACCTGTCCTGTCTGTCTGACTTTGGCCGTTCGGATTTTATGTCTAAAAAACACTTTATATACATTTCCGGCTTCATCCCCATCTTGCGTGTGGGCATGTGAATACTACAGGGCATTGTCTTCCTGGATTTCATTCATGCCTCTCTCTAATCTCGCGCATGCGCAGTACACCGTTCATAGGAGCGCCGTCAGCAGCGTCGTGATGACGTCACGTTCGGTTCGAAGTCTCGCGCGATCTCGGGCCAGGCAGCCGCTATGACACAAGCTCCCAGGAGACAGTGCGGGCTAGGGGATATATTACGTAATAGCCGTAATATCCCCGCCCATATCCGAGGGACCAGGAACCAGGAAGCGATGGATACAAAGAAGAAGAAGAAGAAGTAAAAAAAAAAAACTGCCGTTTCGGATCGAGGAACGTGAGTATTTTTTTTTTATTATAGGTTTTAAAAGGGTGTTGCTCCGCTTTAAAAAATTTAAGCTAAACTCCAGGTAACACTTAATAATCAGTTAGGCCCCTTTCACACTGGGGCGTGAGCCGCGGTGACGGTAAAGCAGCGCTATATTTAGCGCTGCTTTACCGTCGTTTTCACCGCGGTTTTCGGCCGCTCGCGGTGCGGTTTTACCCCCCCGCGAGCGTCCGAAAAAGGGTTAAACACCCCCCGCAGAGCGCCGCCGCTTTGCGCCGGTATTGCCGCGGTTTCACCGCGGTGTGCCATTCTATTCAATGGGAAGGGGCGGTATAGGAGCGGTGAACACACCGCTCCTATCCCGCTCCAAAATGCTGCTAGCAGGACTTTTTTTTCATCCTGCTAGCGCACCGCTCCAGTGTGAAACCCGCCGGCTTTCACACTGGAGTAAAGGGGCCGGATTTTTTCATGCGGTGAACAGGCGCTATTTTTAGCGCTGCACCGCATGAAAAACGCCCCGGTGTGAAAGGGGCCTTACAGAAGTCTTTTGCGTTTGGGATGAAGGTTTTGCATGAATAAATAAAAGCTCCATTTACCCCTGTCAGTGGTAAATGGATTGTCTCATCCATGTAATGTAAACTGATAAATTCTGCTGGTGAGCGTAAGCTTCTGTAAACCGCAAATGTGCTGTCTAAATCACCAGATGAAAATAATAGAAAGATTATAAAGGAAACTGATATAGCCATCACTTCTAAGAATTGGTAAGCTGTAATATAATGAATGTTTTCTTTTGGGTTTAATACTGCTTTAAACATATTGTAGCTGGTAAACCTATTCCGTCTCTTCAGGATAACAAAATCAACCCTATGGGTACTTTTAGGAAAACCTTTTCTCTCAGGTATATTGCATGACCTAATTATTGTTTGTAACAACATTTTTTATTTCAAATAACCATGCCCCCACCCATCCACAGCTTGAGATCGAAGGGGGTGGAAGGGTGGTCTGGAGGCATGTTTTATATCTCTTATTTATAACTTTTGACCTCTATTTAGGTCTTCACATTTATAACTAATTCATATTATATCTATTATCTTTGTTTTCACCTCTCCTGTGAGATTAGTTATTGTAGTGAATATATAGATATGATTCTACTGTTCATATTTGTATCCCATGTTACGATAATTGTTATACTTTGTCTTCTTTTATACAAATTTCAATAAAGATATTGAACAAGAAAACCTTTTGGGGTGCAGTTTGGTAGAACTGTTAGTGTTGTATTTTGAATATATTGGTGTAACAGGGGAATCTACTTTTGCATTTTTTTTTCTGAATGAAACACAATCTAATGGATTTTAAATACTTGGTTACTTTTTGCATTGGGAGTAACATTGTAAAGCCAGCAAGCTGATTGATGGGTTTCAGGACTAATGTGTGCCAAAAACATTTGGGGCCTGGAACAAATTTATGAAAGATTAAATGTTTTATATTGTATGCAAATCAATCTCCCAAGAAATCGTGTCATTATTGGTAGAAGTAGAATCTTGTGTGAAAATAATTTTTAATTAAGTTTTTTTGTTTTTGTTTCCCTTTTTGGATAATAAATAGGTATTGCATCTTTGTTGCAGATATAACTGTAAAATAAATATATTTAAAATTTTGCTTTTGTTTCAGGTATATTCTAAGGCTAATGATGGCCACAATTAGATTGTATTTTCTATTTGATCGAAACATAATTTACCAGGAACTATGTGAATTCTAGCAAGCTTACAAAAATTCTCAAATCCTTATTTTCAGCGCTTCAAGTGTGGGCACAAGTGCAGTGAGCCCACCATAACACCCCGTGCCACAGTGCATATGTTTTTGTGCTTTAACCACTTGACCACTGGGCAGTTAAACCCCCTTCCTAACCAGACCAATTTTCAGCTTTCGGTGCTCTCACACTTTGAATGACAATTACTCAGTCATGCAACACTGTACCCAAATTAATTTTGTGTCCTTTTTTTCACACAAATACAGCTTTCTTTTGGTGTTATTTAATCACCGCTGGGTTTTTTATTTTTTGCGCTATAAATCAAAAAATACTGAAAATTCGGTAAAAAATAAAAATAAAAAATTCTTTGTTTCTATTAAAAATTATTGCAGAGTATTGGCAGAGTATTGGCGAGTATTGGCAGAGTATTGGCAAGTATTGGCAGAGTATTGGCAAGTATTGGCAGAGTATTGCAGTGTTGCACAGTATTGGTAGAGTATTGCACAGTGGTGGCAGAGTATTGCACAGTGGTGGCAGAGTATTGCACAGTGGTGGCAGAGCATTGCACAGTTGTGGCAGAGCATTGCACAGTTGTGGCAGAGCAATGCACAGTGGTTGCAGAGCATTGCACAGTGGTGGCAGAGCATTGCACAGTGGTTGCAGAGCATTGCACAGTGGTTGCAGAGTATTGCACAGTGGTGGCAGAGTATTGCAGGCACTGACCAGCGCTGTGGGCACTACACATCCAGCCCACAGCGCTGGTCCCGTCTCTCCCCCTTTCCGCTTCTCCCCTCTCACTGTACCGATCGTTACAGAGAGGGGAGGGAGGAACCGGCGTCATGACGTGACGCCGGTTTGTGTACATGTGATCGCTCCGTCATTTGACGGAGCGATCACGTGGTAAACGGTCGATATCAGCGGCTGTTTACCGTGATCAGTGATGCGCCAGGTCCTCGGGACCGGGTCGGTCACGGATGTTCCCGAGTACGCGCCCCAGGGGGCGCGCGGGAGCAAGTTTCTGGGAGGACGTCCGTGGTACGTCCACTTAGAACAAGCCGACCGCGCTTTAGACGTCTTTCGACTATGGCGCGGTCGGCATGTGGTTAAAGCATGTTGTGGTGAACTGCATTAGACGTTGTTAAAAGAAAAAAAATGTTCTAAATGCAGTAATAAAAAATAAGGCTTGCTGCATCAGAGCGCACATTTTGCATTGCAGGATGTTGCACTTTTGAGGTTCCGAATGAAATTGAGTGCCCTGCCATACTTGTATGGTGCGTTTCATTGACGTGTTTTGGAAATGGCTTGGTGTGAGTGGGTCCTAATAGTTAATGTTGAATATAATCAATCTTTTACTATGTGAAACAGTAAATCTTTAAAAACAGATTGGGGTTGTTTGGCCATTGTAACAGAAATATGGATTTCCCAGTGAAGAAGTGGGGGTATAAGGTGTATTTTAAACTTTACTATTTACTATTTTGGGTCAACTTTCTTTGATAAAAAAAAATAAAAATCTAGAGATATCCATTACAATTTACCACCAAATGAAAGCCCAATTTGTCCTGAAGAAAATAAGGTATAATCCACCTGGATGCACAAAGTAGTTGTGATGATATGTACGGTTTTATTAACACATGTCAAAGTTGCAAAATTGTGCTTGGGCATTAAGATTTGTTTTACCCTTAGGTGCAAAGGGGTTAAGATAAGAGAAATTTTGACTTTGCTGTGAATTCCATATCTTGTAGTACAGTACATTCCTTTGTTACTCTACATTGTTTGCTACCAAATTGAAGACTCATGGAGCGAGGTAGGGTTAAAGGGAAGGCCTGTGCCCAGGGTGAATGTCCTAGAAAGCTTTGCCAATGTCCAGTCACCTGAAAGTACGATCCTATAACCCAGGGTCTAAGAATACTTTTTGTCCTGTACCATACTTAAAAATGTGGAATTGACATGTAAATCAAAATTCCACTTTTTTTTCACTTTTGCTTTGTATTTTGATGAATTTATGCACAGTTGTAAAATTATTGATGAGTTTGCTTTAAGATTTATGCAAGTGGATGTGGTAGCTTTTGATTGGCCACCTCTGAAGTGTGCTGACATATATAATGCAGCATTTGCAAA
Source organism: Lithobates sylvaticus (assembly GCA_028564925.1). Classification (NCBI taxonomy): domain Eukaryota; kingdom Metazoa; phylum Chordata; class Amphibia; order Anura; family Ranidae; genus Lithobates; species Lithobates sylvaticus. Next base: position 512,599,417 of record CM053026.1, on the reverse strand, counting down.
TTAGCCCAGCACAAATCATCTGTAACAAAGCTGCCAGGCTTCCTACTCATTGTGCAATTAGGCTTGTCATGGTTCTGCTGTACCTTCTGTTGCTTCTGGGGACATGTGCTATCTCTTTCTCTGCTGATGACAATTTTAAAAGCAACTACCAAACTGTCCCTCAATATACTATCAACCTGGACCTTCCTCCAGGGAGACGATGGGAGTCGGTGCTGAACAATTTCAACATAACCATAGTGCGGCAAGTGGCATCTAAACTAATAGAGTAAGTGATATGATTAAATACTTTTAACTACTAATGATTCAGTTCTGTATCAGAAATGGGTAAATAGCTTACTTAGAGTCCTGCTGTCTATATTTACAGGAAACCGGCACCAAGAGAAACATGGAGACTGCTACTGCAGCTTTCGCCTTCTGCTTTTATGGTGATTCTGGTACTTTGGGTTAAAGCAGTATTAAACCCAAAACCAAAAATGCAGTATATTGCAGCTTACCAATCATTTTACATGGCGGCTGCAACAGTTTTCTTTTCTTTGTACCCTCCCTCTGTTTTCGCCTGGTGATTTGACCAGTAACACACCTCCAGTATTAGTGAGACACAACTCTGTTTGAATGAGCACAGGAGGTACAGCAGACAGCAGCATTGTCAATCTGGGGGGGAGGGTATTGTTAAATTTTTTTTGAAAGAAACGTTTTTATTGATCTCCAACGAGGAGAGAAATTATAAGTACAATACAACAGTGCATCATACAACATATCACAACGTAACTAACATTTGGTGTACATTCACTTTCTGCATATCATCATACATGTTAAGCTTACTTCGTCACAGGCATCAAAAGGGAAAAAACTTAAAGTAATCTATTACCCATACTTGGTATTCATAATGTGAGTCTGCATCATTGTATTAATCTCCAGTACATATCAATATCCTATCCAGCCCTGGGGGGGGGGGGGGGGGGGGAGGTGTTATTACGGGAAACCACAGGAGCTCATGCGGGGAGGGAGGGAGGGGGATTCCAGGTATCATTAGTCTCTACACATTTACCATGATATCATCCTAATTCCCGACCCAGCATCCCCAAACCTTATCAAACTTCGAGGGGCATTTGCGGCTCATGTAGGTAAGTTTGTATAGTGGGAGGACAGAATCGACCAGCGCCTTCCATTGTGACACAGTGGGGGGGTCCTTTTTCTTCCAGTTCAGGAGGATAGTTTTCCTGGCATAGAACGCTGCGTAGAATATAAACAGTTGCGTATGGATTTTGGGTGTCATTTTGTCACACACTCCCAGGAGCAGGACCAAAGGGTCCAGCCCCAGAGAGAGGTTCCCGGTTGCATTTATCACTCCCACCACATCTCTCCAGAACTGTCGTATGAGCGGGCACTCCCATACTACGTGTATGAATGTTCCCAGTTCCGTAGAGCACTTCGGGCATCTGTCAGAGCATGTCGGGTAGATTCTCGATAGTCTCTGAGGGGTGTAATAGGCTGTGTGGATGAACTTGAGTTGAATAAATCTGTCCCTGGCCGAGATCATTAGTGGTATATATTGCTGGATCCCTTCTTCCCAGTCCTCCCCTGCCAGTGTCGGGATGATCGTTTGCCATTTAGTGAATAATTTAGCCCCAGTACCAGACAGCTCTGAGGAGATCCTAAGATATAGGGAGGAGAGGATCCTATCCGCACCCTTTGAGATCAGGAATTTTTCTATCCCGTGGGAAGATATGGAGGGTTTTGAGGGAAACTGAGCACGGATTGCATGTCGCAGCTGAAGGTAGCGAAAAAACATCTGGGAGGGGAGTGCAAACTCCTCTCGCAGAGAGTTAAAGGGAAGAAGTGTACCGTTTGGCATAATCTGCCTGAGGATCTTTATTCCATAGCCTGCCCACAGGTTCGGGTCCGGAATAGAGTTTAGATGTTGCAGTCTGGGATTACCCCACAGCGGAGTATGGGGTGACACCTCACCTGGGGCACTGATTTTATTCGTCAGTTGGGACCATACTCGCACTGTAGTTCTCATCGGGATGGTAATCTCAGGGTGTGCTGTGGGTCCCCGGAAGACCAGGTTGCTAAGAGCTGCGTAGGAGCCCAAGGTTGCCGCCTCAAGGTTGACCGACGGGTTGGATCGGGACTGTTTAAACCACCACCTTACCGAGACCAATACCGCCGCCCAGTAATATTGTTTTAAGCATGGCAGGGCCAATCCCCCGCGGGACAGGGGTAGTTGAAGGGTGGCCTGGGCAATTCTAGGTGCGGCGCCAGACCAAATAAAGGAGTTAAATATTTTGTCTATTTTCTGAAAAAATGAGTTGGGAATTGGAATAGGGGTGTTTCTAAATACATATAGGAATTTGGGGAGAAACGTCATTTTCAACAAATTTACTCTACCCACCGGGGATAGGGGAAGGGATTTCCAAGCTTGACATTTATCAATCAGATTGTGGAGTATCGGGTAGACGTTGTCTTCCAGGTACAGTTTTAGGTCTCCCTGGATCTCTATTCCCAGATAACGAAATTTAGGGACTGTTTTCAAGAGCGCGTGCGCGTGTTCGGGCTGCGGTCTACCAGACAGTGGGAACAGAATAGACTTGTCCCAGTTTATTTTAACACCCGAATATATAGCAAATTCGTCTATAATGGCTAGGGCTGCGTTCAGGGACGTGGTCGTGTCAGGGAGATACAATAGGGCATCATCAGCATAGAGGGATATTTTTTCCCATAAAGGGCCCACCTGTATTCCCCCGACCTCGACCGACTCCCGGAGAAGCGTGGCCAGAGGTTCTATAGCGAGGGCAAAAAGGGCAGGAGACAGTGGGCATCCCTGTCTCGTGCCTCTGGTCAGTGGGAATGTATCTGAGATTAGGCCATTGGTGCGGATTCTGGCTACGGGGTTTGCATAGATTAACTTTACCCAGGAGATGAATTTGGGGCCGAAGTTAAAACGTTCCAGAACCCTCCAGAGAAATTGCCATTCGACAGAGTCGAACGCCTTTTCAGCGTCTAGTGAGGCGACCGTGCCACTAGTGCGTCCCATCCCTGCTAGAGATATGTGAGTGTATAGGCGACGCAGGTTTATGTCCGTACTCTTACCTGGCATGAAGCCCGTTTGGTCACCCTGAACCAACTTTAAGATCACAGAGTTCATTCTAGTTGCAAGGATTTTCGTGACGATCTTCGCGTCTACATTTAGAAGCGAGATCGGACGATATGAGGAGCATAGTGTAGGGCTTTTGTTGGGCTTGGGGATCACCACTATTACCGCCTCTGACATTGTAGGAGGGAGGGTCCCTTTACCCAGCATGGCTGCGAGTGTGGCATGGAATTGTGGGGCCAGTAGTTCTATGTGGGTTTTGTAAAATTCTGCCGGTATTCCGTCAGGACCCGGCGTTTTTGCATTTTTGAGGGAGGTCATGGCAAGCTGGACTTCTTCAAGAGAAATGGGGCTATCTAGTCGGGTACTGTCCTCGTCAGGGAGTTGGGGCAGCTCTATACGGTCCAGAAAATGGTTGAGGGCCTCAGGGGTAGATGTATCCCCTGGAGGTATAGAGAGATTCATAATATTGCGCAAAGCGAGCGTTAATAAGGTGGGGATCAGTCAGCATCTCTCCCCCGCTCGCCCTCAACCATGGCTATGTGTGACACTGAGTTCCTTCCTTAGACAGCCAGGCTAGTAGCCTACCTGTCTTTTCCCCCTGCTCAAATATTCTCTGGGATTGGTTCAGGAGTATCTTCCTGCTGGCAGTGGCCCTTAGTAGGGATATCTCTCTGTGGACCCCCTGGAGTTAATGGAGCCATCATTATATCACATTAAGTGTAAAACAAGGGGAAGAGTCGCATGGACAGGAGCCGGAAAAACCATTGGCCGTCCCATCCAAGCGAGTTCGGTTGACATATCTTGCCGTGGAGCCCCCCTCCCCCCTGTACGGGAGGAGAGCGCCACTACACCGAGGCAGCCAACAACATAGGATGCAGTGTGTGAGAGATACCAAGCATTGCAGTACATGGCGGCTGCAAACCACGGTGTGTCTTTTTCCCAAAACTTAAACCCCTGGTAACTACCATGGGGGTGCGTGAAAGGTAGAACCTCATCAGAGTTATAGTCCTAGCACAGTCAGTCCGGCCAGGCCATGTATAGGATAGACGGTCCCTGCAGATTTTGTAGCAACAGTTCTCCCGCTGAATGCGGGGGCACATACTTAAACCAAACTCTTGCATGTTGAACTTGGATGCATGTAAAATGCACCTCGGGGGACAGGGCCCCCAGGAACCCCAAACATCTTTTCGGCGTGTATTGGTCCTCAGGAGAAACGTCCCGAGAGACCAGTCCACCATTAATACTGTAGATTACCTGCTGCGTCCCATCGGGGTCCTAATGGAGGAGGAACCCCAGGCCCAGTCAATCAATCAGCATGTAGAATGTGATGGTAACCGTCAGAAAAGGGTTACTGTACTGCTGGTACATTGTCATAAGGCAAGGGGAATAAAAGAAAAGTAGCATATAAGGGGGGGTACCTCAGGGGGTCATCCTCTAGGCAAAGTTTCCAACCAGTGGGATGCATCTTCAGGGGTAGTAAAGAATCTCACCGTCTCGCCATCTTGAACTCTCAGCCGCGCTGGGAACAGCATACTATACTTGATGTGTCTGTTGCGTAGGTTCAATTTAACCTGGTCAAAAGAGCGCCGCATCTTCTGGGTATCAATAGAGTAATCTGGGAATATCATCAGGCGGGATCCTTCATGGTTAAGGGCTTCTATCTTCCTGGCTTCCCGGAGGACCAGATCCCGGTCTCTAAAATTGAGGAGGCGGAGGATGAAGGTGCGTGGAGGAGCTCCAGGGGGCCCCCTGGTAGCAGGCATTCTGTGTGCCCTCTCCACCGCAAAGAATGGGGAAAACCGCACTCCTGGCAGCAGTGTCTGGAGGAGGCGCTCTGTGAAGGATGAGGGGTCTGCTCCTTCTGCTCCCTCTGATAGGCCTACAATGCGGAGGTTATTCCTCCGATTCCTGTTTTCAGAATCTTCGGCCCTGCTCTCCAGTATTTTCACCCTGGTCTGTAGGGTTCTCAGGGACCCGGAGTGGTCCCGCAGTGTGTCCTCAGCGTCCCCCACGCGGCGCTCCGCTTCGGCCAGCCTGGCGCGGAACGCGTCCATGTCCCTCCGGACTAAGCTAATGTCCAGCTGCACGGATTCTATCTTCCCTGTGAGGGTGTTCTGGCAGGTGGTAATTGCCTGCATTAGTGCCTGGAAGTTCGATTGGTCAGACAGGGCCGGGTCTGGGCTCTCCGCCGGGGACGCCATGCGGTCCGGAGGCTTAGGGGCCGGAGGTAGGCCCGAGCTAGGCCGGGGCTTCGATTTGGCTGCTGCGGATGCCTTGCGGGTGTTCGGAGTGCCCCTACCTTTGGTCATCCCCTCCCGGGTGAGGTCTCGGTCGTTCTGGCAGCTCCAGGGGTGGTATCTGCAGGGTTCGGGCTGAAATAGAGAGGTGACTGGCCGGAGCTCACTCTATGTGCGTCTTCTCAGTCGGCCATCCAGGACACGCCCCCCCGGTATTGTTAAATTTATTATAAGATTTAGATCAGGAGTCAGCAACCTGTAGATCGTGATCTACCAGTAGATCACAGACAGGTGACTGATAGATCGTGGTCTGGGCTTGCGGACTCCCCATCCCAGAGCATCAACCAGAGTGCAATGCAGAGGGACTACTTGTAAAGTTGGAGATGTAGTAGGAGCAAGAGCCGCATAAGCCGATGCCTCCTCTATAGTGCTGGCTCATGTCTCATGTGGAGTGTTACCAACTGCACTCCACCTCTTATCCCAGCTAGCGGTCTCCAGAGTGGTGCCCGCAGCAGGAAAGAAGAGATCTTCAGGTCAGTGTGAAGCAATACACGGGGCATAATAGTATAGGGCTGCTTTCACACCGAACCGCGAGTTAACCGCAGGGTTTAATCACCACCCAACTTTAGTGTGAACGAGCCCTAAGGTTGCCTCTGCCAAATGCAACTAAGGGCTCATTCACAAGTGCAGCAGGCACGGCTGCTCCTCTGAAAAGTGATCCAAGTGTATTTGACAGGTGGCGAGGAGGCGATATGTTGCCTCACCACCACCTGATTTAAACCCATGATTGACACACAATGTATGCGATTGCAATACAGTAGTACGGCAATTAGAGGTTTAAATCAGGTATAAGGAGGCGACACTGTGCTTGGTGATCTTTGACTTCTCCCATGTTGTTCAGGTAGATCTCCACCTCTTTAAGGTTGTCTATCCCCGATTTAGATAGCTAAACTAACAAATTGAAGCCAAACTCCAGCTCACACTTTATAATCAATTACAGCAAACAGTTTTTTTTTTTTTTTTTTTTGCTTTTGAGATAAATGTTTTACATGAGTAAATAAAAGCTGATCACTTAAATCACCCCTGACAGTGTTAAGTGGTTTGACTCATCCATGTAAATGGATAAATTTTGCTGGCGAGCTTGCACTTTTGAAAAAAACAGACTTGCTGGCTGGATCACCATATGAAAATAGAAGGAAGAAAGCCTTAAAAAAGGAAACGAATACAGCCATCACATCTAAATGGGCCAGTCTTTTGCTCCTCACATGCCTTGGCTGCCAATGACCCTGTCACCAGTTTATTTCCTTCCTTGGACCACTTTTAGTACATTTAGACCCCTGCAGACTGTGAACATCCCACAGGAGCTGCAGTTTTGGAGATGCTCTCACCCAGTTTTCTAGCCATTACAATCTGGCCCTTGTCAAAGTCACTCAAAACCTTACGCTTGCCCATTTTTTCTGCTTTCAATACATCAACATCAGGGGTAAAATGTTAATTTGCTGCCTAACATATCTCACCCACTTTCAGGTGCCCTTTTCATGAGATAATCATAGTTATTCACTTCACCTGTCAGTGTATATGTATGTGTGTATATCTTTCTCTCATATAATATATAGATTTATATATATATATATATATATATATATATATATATACTGTATACAGTATGTATATTAAACTAATCAGGAGCTTGTATTACTTCCATATTATTATACCAAGTCTTACTAATTAACATATGAAAGGTAAAAAGAAAAGTGATCTTGCAGGGTAATATTAACTACTTCAATACCTTAGGGCGTCATATGACATCCTTGACTTTGTGAGGGCTGCAGGCATCATTCAGATATCATTCTTTCCAGCCGGCGATTCTGTGCACGATAAGAATGATCATAGTGGCAGTTCCGCTGCTTGATCATTTTTGGCGACGGGACCCCTCCCGCCACCATCCGGTGCTTCTCCGGGCTCTCCTGTGCCATCGGGGGCACAGAGAAAGAATCGGCACGTGTCGGATGATGACGATAGAGATTTCCAATGTCTAATTTACCAAAAAAAAGGTGTTTGAAAAATTATTGCGCAAATACCAAGCAAGATAAAAAGCAAGATAAAGAGCAATGACCACCATTTTATTCCCTAGGGTGTCTGCTAAAAAAACATATATAATGTTTGGGGGTTCTGAGTAATTTTCTTGCAAAAAAATTTTTACATGTAGGAGAGAAGTGCCAGAATAGGCCCGGTATTGAAGTAGTTAAATCACTCAAAACACTGATTGAAAAATCCCCGAAGGAATTAATAAAGTGCAAAAAAATTTAAAGTGCAAAATATTATATCTATTATATCTCCACTAAGGTAAATAAAGTGCAAACTATATATATATATATATATATATATATATATATATATATATATATATATATATACACACACACACACACACACTAGTGTCACAATAATACTCAGTGACCTAAACAAACTGTGCAAAATAGATATAGAAGAGATCACAAAAAACAGCAGATAGGTGATGTCCTTCAAGGAGAATAAAAAGCGGCAATTAAATAGCAATAAATGTCCATATAGAACTCCACGAGTTGCCTCTTGTAAAAGTAGTCTCACAGAACTCTCACCTCATATACATGAAGAAATTTGCATCAATGTATAAGTGGGTCTTTCCACAGCATCCTATTAGAACGCTGATAATGGGGTCATAGACTACTTTTATGCCATAATATGCTCCAATATGGCGTAACAACAAAAGTGGGGAAAAGAGAAATGCCTCCAATGGTGTAGTAGGTTAAAGAAACTGAGGGTTTGTTTATTGAGGTTCTAATAGGTGGACTCAAAAAGCATTAAAAACAGCAAAAGACAGATAAAACGGCGTTCTAAGTGCCTTCACATGTCACTTCCAGTGTGCATCTGATTCCGGCCACTCCCTACGCGTTGCGTCACGTGACTTCCACCAGGTCACACGCCTCTTCCAGCACATCATCTCAGAAGTCCAGGATGTCTTCCAGCCGCCACTCCTCGTCGCTCCCAAAGTCTGGGTCTCCGTACCTTTTTTGATGGAGCAGCCCCACGCCGCCGTAGCCAACGCCTTCTGTTGGGCTGCCATCTGCTGTACCTGGCCACAGTTGAGCCGCGAACCACCGGAAAGGGTCTGTAGCTGGCGTCCAGCCTCATCTCCTCCCGGACCAATCTTCCGAGCTCCGTCTTCCATCATCTCGCGGTCGTTCCCTCAGGAACACCTCTCGCGCATGGTACTGCGTCCAGTACATCTCTGTAGAGGAGGAAAGGATTTTCTCCTGATGGTGCCACTCGTGGCTTAAATACTGTACACTAAGCACCATCATATTTAAAAAGTCCTTCCTTGGACCCCACCAATCTTACCACCTAAGTCGCATCTCCTTACTCCCCTTTTCCTCCAAACTCTTTGAACATCTGGTCTACAACTGACCATCTTACTGAGAACAACCTTCTTGATCCCCTACAGTCTGGATTTCACCCTCAGCACTCCACAGAAACAATATTCTGTACTCCTACTCCTGGACCTCTCTGCTGCCTTTTACGGTGGACCACTCCCTCCTCAGAAAACTCCAGTCCTTTGGTCTCTGTAAATGTACTCTTCGTTGGTTCTCATCCTATCTATTCCACCTCACCTTCAGTGTCACTTACATTTCTACTTCTTCTTCTCCTCTTCCTTTCTCCATCGGTGTCCCCCAAGGTTCTGTTCTTGGACCTCTCCTATTCTCAATCTACACTGCCTCCCTGGGTCAAATAATAGCCTCCCATGGCTTCCAATACCAATTCTACGCCGATGACACCCAAATCTCTCTCTCTACCCCTGAGCTCACTCCATCAGTCTCCACATGCATCACTAATTTACTAACAGACATATTAGACTGTGCAATTCGTTTCGCTCCAAATTAGTTTTCTAACGAATTTCGACAAATTAGTTAATTTGTAAATATCCGAATTAGTGAAAACCCATTTAACAAATTTTTTCAAAAATGTGAAAATTTGTAAATTTGTAAATGTGAAAATTCGTAAATTCTGAATTTTTCAATTCGAAAATCCAAAAATTAAAAAATCAGAAATAATAACCTATAATTTTTTAGTTAGTAATAATAAGTTAACTATTACTAACTAAAAAATTATAGGTATTGGAATTTCCTTTAAAATTTGTCTGTTGGTGAACGTAACGAATACAATTTTATCTGAAGTTATGAATCATCCGAAATAACGAATGCTGTATCTAAACTAATCGAACCCAACAAATTATTAATAATAAATAACAATAATAATTTTTTATTATTATTTAGAATTAATTTGTTCCGTTCCATTTGTTTAGATGCGGCATTATTTCGGATGATTCATAATTTCAGATAAATTCATATTTGTTATGTTCACTAACAGCCAAATTTGAAAGGAAATTCCAATACCTATAGTTTAATAGTTAGTTATGAGTAAGTTAGTTATTCTTTTAAATTTTCGGATTTACTTTCTTATTTTCGGATTTACGAATTGCGATCATAACGAAAGACTTGAAACACAAAAAAACAAACAAAGAACGAATGAAACGAAAACTAACAAATTTTTCGGCAGTGCACATGTCTATTAGACTGGATGTTACACCACTTCCTCAAACTTCCTGCAATTAGAGGTTTAAATCAGTTGTGAGGATGTGACATTGACTGGTGATCTAAGACTTCTCCGGTGTTGTTCAGGTAGATATCCAGCTCTCTAAGGTTGTCTACCTCTGGTTTAGATCAAAGCATATTCAAATGGGAATCTGTGGCAAGACTTGAAAAATGCTGTTCACAGATGCTCTCCATCCAATCTGACAGAGCTTGAGCTATTTGGCAAAGAAGAATCTGTAAAAATTTCACTCTCTAGATGTGCAAAGATGGTAGACACATCCCCCAAAAGACTTGCAGTTGTAATTGCAGTGAAAGGTGGATCTACAAAGTATTGACTCAGGGGGGCTGAATACAAATGCACGCCACACTTTTCACATATTTATTTGTAAAAAAAATTGAAAACCATTTATCATTTTCCTTTCACTTCACAATTATGTGCCACTTTGTGTTAGTCTATCACATAAAATCCCAACATGACAAAATGTGGAAAATTTCAAGGGGTATGAATAATTTTTTCAAGGCACTGTATGTACATTTTAATCAGTTTTGTGAAAAAATATTGGAATATTTTATCTATTGGAGTCTCTAATAATAATACAAGCCCTTTAAAGAGTAACTTCACTTTTGTTGAGAAAAAAACTATACCCTCTGGGTGGTCAATGTACACTGTAATGATTTTAACAAACTTTGTTACAGATTCCTACTACAGTGACACCTTGGATTACAAGCATAAATTTGTTACAGAAGAATGCTTGTAATCCAAAGCACTCGTATATCAAAGCGAGTTTACCCATAGGAGTCAATGGAAACTCAGATAATTTGTTCCAGTTGCACTGCTAGTGTATGTAGTACATTATGTGGCCAGAGGTTGGGGGGTGCCGGAGACACTTGGAGCAGCTTGGATGCACTCTGAGACACTAAGAGAGGCTCGGGAACGGAGCGTCTATTTTTTTTAAATCCTGAGTCGGTTTGCGAGAGACACCTGGAGCAGGTCTCGCAAACCGACTCAGGATTTAAAAAAAAAAATAATAGCCCATACTTACGAAACGCTCGTAAACCGCGTTACTCGCAATCCAAGGTTTTACTGTATTTTTTGCTTTTTAAGAAAAAGCTGTTTGTCCCACTATGTTTTTTGGATACTGATTCTGAATAGGTGTGATCAATTCATTTTAATCAGCTGGTGCATTTGGAGTGCTCTAATGCGAAAAGCTGTAGTGTCTTTATCCCTTTAGATGTGATGAACCCTTATGCCGCGTTCACGTGATCGCACATTCCGACAACAATATCCATGTTTTTTTTTTTTCGACAGATGTTGTGAGCCAACTTGTCTTGCATACACACAGTCACACAAATGTTGTTGGAAATTCCGAACTTCAAGAACGCGGTGACGTACAACACGTACGACGAGCCGAGAGAAATTAAGTTCAATAGCCAGTGCGGCTCTTCTGCTTGATTCCGAGCATGCGTAGAACTTTGTGCGTCAGAATTGTGTACACACGATCGGAATTTCGATTGGATTTTGCTGTCGGAAAATTTGAGATCCAGAGCTCAAATTTTGTTTGTCTGAAATTCCGACGGAAATTGTCCGATGGAGCCTACACACAGTCGGAATTTCCGACAAAAAGCTCCCATCGAACATTTGTTGTCAGAAATTCCGACCGTGTGTACGCAGCATTAGAAAATATCTCACCAAAACATTTTATTTTATTTTATTTTTTATGCAGAGGAAAACCCAAACCTGACTTGTATCTTAGTGCAGAGTTCTTCACACAAGCAAGAAATGACATCCATATTGCATTGTCTTTATATAAAATTACAGCGGCTGCAGTTTGAAAGGCAACAGGTAAATTTTAATGTAATTAAATTACAAATATGGCTTGTGTAGCAATTGTATTTGCTATATTATTATTTTTTTTCAAGGAAAGTGAAGTTACCCTTTAAAAGCCTCGGTGACCTATTTACAACTTATGTGATTATTGTTTTATATGTATAGAGGGTGTGGTGCTTTCAAATTCCTCTAACAGCATAACCTATACATAATGTATACATTCTTTAAATCCTGTGTTCTCTAAATTGCTTGCTACATACAGTGGTGTGAAAAAGTGTTTGCCCCCTTCCTCATTTCCTGTTCCTTTGCATGTTTGTCACACTTAAGTGTTTCGGAACATCAAACCAATTTAAACAATAGTCAAGGACAACACAAGTAAACACAAAATGCAATTTGTAAATGAAGGTGTTTATTATTAAAGGTGAAAAAAAATCCAAACCATCATGGCCCTGTGTGAAAAAGTGATTGCCCCCTAAACCTAATAACTGGTTGGGCCACCCTTAGCAGCAACAACTGCAACCAAGCGTTTGCGATAACGTGCAATGAGGCTTTTACAGCGTCCTGGAGGAATTTTGGCCCACTCATCTTTGCAGAATTGTCCTAATTCAGTTACATTAGAGGGTTTTCGAGCATGAACGGCCTTTTTAAGGTCATACCACAACATCTCAATAGGATTCAGGTCAGGACTTTGGCTAGGCCACTCCAAAGTCTTCATTTTGTTTTTCTTCAGCCATTCGGTGGTGGACTTGCTGGTGTGTTTAGGATCATTGTCCTGCTGCAGAACCCAAGTTCGTTTCAGCTTGAGTACACGAACAGATGGTTGGACATTCTCCTTCAGGATCTCTTGGTAGACAGCAGAATTCATAGTTCCTTTTATCACGGCAAGTCTTCCAGGTCCTGAAGCAGCAAAACAGCCCCAGACCATCACAATACCACCACCATATTTTACTGTTGGTATAATGTTCTTTTTCTGAAATGCAGTGTTCCTTCTACGCCAGATATACTTGGACACACACCTTCCAAAGAGTTCCACTTTTGTCTCATCGGTCCACAGAATGTTGTCCCAAAAGTCTTGGGGATCATCAAGATGTGTTGTGGAGAAATTGAGACGAGCTTTGATGTTCTTTTTGCTCAGCAGTGGTTTTCTCCTTGGAACTCTGCCATGCAGGCCATTTTTGCCCAGTCTTTTCCTGATGGTGGAGGCATGAACGCTGACCTTAACTGAGGCAAGTGAGGCCTGCAGTTCCTTGGACGTTGTTGTGGGGTCTTTTGTGACCTCTTGGATGAGTCGTCGCTGCGCTCTTGGGGTAATTTTGGGCGGCCGGCCACTCCTGGGAAGGTTCACCACTGTTCCATGTCTTCGCCATTTGTGGATAATGGCTCTGACTGTGGTTCGCTGGATTCCCAAAGCTTTGGAAATGGCTTTATAACCCTTTCTAGACTGATAGATCTCAATTACTTTCTTTCTCAATTGTTCCTGAATTTCTTTGGGTCTCGGCATGATGTGTAGCTTTTAAGGATCTTCTGGTGAACCTTACTGTGTCAAGCAGCTCCTATTTAAGTGATGCCTTGATTGTGAACAGGTGTGGCAATAATCAGGCCTGGGTGTGGCTAGAGAAATTGAACTCAGGTGTGGACAACCACAGTTATAGTATGTTTTAACAAGGGGGGCAATCACTTTTTCACACAGGGCCATGATGGTGGATTTTTTTTCACCTTTAATAATACACACCTTCATTTACAAATTGCATTTTGTGTGTTACTTGTGTTGTCCTTGACTATTGTTTAAATTGGTTTGATGTTCCGAAACACTTAAGTGTGACAAACATGCAAAGGAACAGGAAATGAGGAAGGGGGCAAACACTTTTTCACACCACTGTAACTGAGGACTCACAGAGTGGGGTAGAGTTAAAAAGAGTGAAACCCAGGGGGCGTGTCCTTCAAAGCTTTTCCAGTGTTGAGTCACCTAAAGGTACAAGCTTATAACCCAGGGTCTATGAAAACCAAGTCTGTGTCCTGCACTGTACTCCAAGATATGGAATTTACAGGTAAGTCAAAATTCCTCTTATTTTGCTTGCCTTGATTTGTTCTTTAATCACTTCCAGCCCGGTCAATAGCAGATTGATGTCTGGGAAGTGGTTTCGTTATCCTGACTGGGCATCATATGACGTCCTTCAGGATAACAGCTGGAGCGCGCCCGTGGGGGCGCGCATCGCGGCGATCGATGGAGCGGTGTGTCAGTCTGACACACCGCTACATGATCTTTGTAAAGAGCCTCCGGTGGAGGCTCTTTACCACGTGATCAGCCGTGTCCAATCACGGCTGATCACGATGTACACAGGAAGAGCCGGTGATCGGCTTTTCCTCACTCGCGTCTGAGAGACGCGAGTAGAGGAGAGCCGATCGGCGGCTCTCCTGACAGGGGGGTATGCGCTGATTGTTTATCAGCGCAGCCCCCCTCAGATGCCCACACTAGACCACCAGGGAAGCCCCCAGGACCACCAGGGAAGCCCCCAGCATGTGGATGGCCAGGTACATCCCCCATGGCCCTGGGCACTGATTGGCACATCATATGTATGTTATAAAACAGGGATGCCCAGCAATGCCACCCATCAGTGTCATCAGTGCCACCCTATCAGCGTCCATCAGTGCCACCTATCAGTGCCCATCCAGACCCACCTATCAGTGCCCATCCATGCCACCTATCAGTGCCAACGATATGTATGCATCAGTGCCACCCATAAGTATCCGTCAGTGCCACCTATGAGTGCCCATCAGTGCCGCATACCAGTGCCACCTATCGGTGCCGCCTATCAGTGCCCCATCAGTGCCACCAGTGCCACCTCATCGGTGCCCATCAGTGCCGCCTTATCAGTGCAGCCATATCAGTGCCCGTCATTGAAGAAGAAAACGCACTTATTTACAAAAAAATTAACAGTGACAAAGAAAAACGTTTTTTTGCAAAATTTTCGGTCTTTTTTTGTTTGTTGCGCAAAAAATAAAAATCGCAGAGGTTATCAAATACCACCAAAAGAAAGCTCTATTTGTTGGAACAAAATGATAAAAAATTTGTTTGGGTGCAGTGTAGCATGACCGCGCAATTGTCATTCAAATTGCGACAGCGCTGAAAGCTGAAAATTGGCCTGGGCGGGAAGGTGTCTAAGTGTCTGGTATTGAAGTGGTTAAAGTGATTGTAAAGTCTCCCTTTTTTTTATAATAAACATGTTATACTTACCTGCTCTGTGCAGTTGGTTTTTGCACAGAGCAGCCTGGATCCTCCTTTTCTCGAGTCCCTCTTTGCTGCTCCTGGCCCCTCCCTCCTATCGAGTGCCCCCACAGCCAGCAGCTTGCTATGGGGGCACCCGAGCCGAGTCACAGCTCCATGTATCCATTCAGACACGGAGCCCCGACCCGGCCCCTTCCCCCCTCCCCTGATTGGCCGTACTGACTTTGATAGCCATGGGAGCCAGTGGCGCTGCTGCTCTGTCCCAGCCAATCAGGAGGAGAGTCCAGGATGGCTAAGACACTTGTGGACACCGCTGGAGATAGATGGAGCTCAGTTAAGTAATTAG
Organism: Lithobates sylvaticus; assembly: GCA_028564925.1. NCBI lineage: Eukaryota > Metazoa > Chordata > Amphibia > Anura > Ranidae > Lithobates > Lithobates sylvaticus. Next base: position 512,584,052 of record CM053026.1, on the reverse strand, counting down.
GGGGTGCTGGGGAGGCTGCTACAAGCAGAAGGTTTTTTTTTTTTATCTTAATGCATAGAATGCTTTAAGATAAAAAGAAAAACCTTCTGCCTTTACAACTCCTTTAAAGCCCAGTTAATGGGACATTGAAAGCAATAAAAACAGTAATATCAATAGAATTTCCAATAAAGTGAAACCCAGCCCAACACCTGCTTTTTGATAACCATTTCTTATGCGGCGTACACACGGTCGGAATTTCCAATGGAAACAGTCCGATGGGAGCTTTTCATCGGATTTTACGACCGTGTGTATGCCCAACGGTCTTTTTCTGTCGGAATTTCCGACGGACTTTGAATTGAGAACCTGTCGAAGGAAAACCTTTCTATCGGATTTTCCGATCTTGTGTATGCAATTCCGACACGCAAAATTCCGACGCATGCTCAGAAACAATTTGACGCATGCTCGGAAGCATTAAACTTCCCTTTTATAGTGCTGTCGAACGTGTTTTATGCCGCTGTGTTATTAACCGTCGGAATTTGGTGTGATCGTGTGTAGGCAACACAGCTTGAGTGAAATTCCGGCGGAAAAGCCGTCACAGTTTTTTCCGACGAGAATTCCGATCGTGTGTACGCGGCATTACTGATCAGCACACTGGTGATTCAGATACAATGATAGTCATAAAGTATCATTATATCTGAAGTACCATTTTCCAATATGATTTAATGAAAAGGTGATTCGGTAGATCAAATCTGAAAACACAATTCCTGGATCTGATGAGACTTGATATCTGAGGAAAATAAGTCGCCACTGGAGTTTTCTGTTTAAATATGATCCTTGTTTAAAAAGAAATACAAGAATTACACCTCTAGCTAATAACCCTATTGTGTTTTTGTATTTTATTTATTTACAGGCAGTTGTCCGGTTACAAATTTGAACTCATCCAAAGACTATCAAATAAGTATATCAGTCATATTTTTCACCCATATATCAGTGAGATGGAAGGCATTGCTAAATTAACCAATGAAAGCTTTGCTAATGTGGTTATGCTGAACATTTACTTTGATGCTTATCTGTAAGTATGACCTATCTCTTAGCAATAGTTTGCTGTTATCTTTGTCTTTTCATTGGTGGAATACAGTATGACCTATAAGATACACACCCCACTTAGAGAAGCCTGGACCCTAAAGAAAGGTTTACCTTCCCTCTGGACTATAGTTCTGCAATAAGAACTGCCGTGAATAGTTTATGTAGGAATTATATGCTAGTTGTCCTTGTTATTCTAGTGTAGGTTTGTTAATGTAGGTAAATTTAGTTAGCTCAGGGCTAAGCCTGAGCTGTGAATCTAGGTCAGGGTTCAGTGAGTCAGGGCTGGATAACTCATCCTAACAGCTCTCCTTGTGCCTCCCCCTGTTTCTGGAACATTGGAGAATGGCAGTGGGCAGGAGGTTAGGAGGAGCTGCCATGATAATTTATGAGACCTTGGCCAATCCCCAGTAGAGGACTGGGAGGGGGCGGAGTTTACCACATAAATAGACATGGTCCATGCCAGCAGGGGCAGTTGGGTGGAAGATGGAGATGCAGTTCTGGGGAGGCTGTCAGTGGCCCTAGGGGGTGCCCCCTAGTCTAGTGGGGGGGTGACCTTGGGCCAGGGCTCGGGTGCTGGAGGATTACTGATAAAACACAGAGGCAAAAGTCTTCCTGGGGGCACAGGAGCAAGAGAGGACAGAGTAGCACTGTGGGGACTACAAAGGGGGAGATTAACTACATGTGGCAATCTCCCTTGAAGTATCCCTTTAAGTCTTCAGACTTTCCCCAGAGATCTCCTGAGAGTCAGCCGGGTGGGCTGGTGTAAAGGGGCAGATTCAGCCAGGTGGGTTGGCATTGCCTGAAGAAGTGGTGCTAGGCTCAGTGACCACAGAGGAAGTCAAGGAGAAAGTTAAAGCTGTGTCACTCCAAAGCGCTACTGTTAAGGGACTGCAAATTCTTGCTTGTAATCGGCTATTGCTGAGCTGACAATCAGGCCTTGTCAGCTCCCCTCAAGGAGTGAGCCAGCAGAAACTGAGTAAAGGAAAAGGAACCAAGTGTGTGCAGGTGACTGAGGAAGTGGAGGCTGTGTATAAAGACTGTATATAGGAAGTTGTCCCTGAAGTTGTTGAAGTCAGGTGGGCATCCCATAACCTCCCATTCCTATGCAGGTTGAAACTCCCTAATAAAACATAAAAACAAAGCTATGTTCTCTCTCTGGTGAAGATGCGGTATGCCTGGTTGTACAGGAGAGGGGCATCCCTTTAAAAAGCAGCTCCTACATGAGGTGTGCTACATTTATTGTATTTTGTTTCAGGGTTTGTGACAGGTTTCGGGAGCAGAGTGCAGCTGTTCCTTTTCCACAGATTTTACAAGGTTCAATTCAACTATACTTTCTTCTGACTGTTTTTGAGCCTAAAGGCCATATTTTCTTCAGCCTCCATCCTCCTGTACTTGGGTATCATTAATTTAATGTGGATACATTTTCTTTTGTTTGTTGAGTGCATTCATTTGGCCTTTTTCTCTCCCCTTAGATTCCCTCTTGATTTTTTTCAGATCTTCTCGCTGTTAGTATGGGAAACAAAACTGTTCATGCTTTCCTTGACCTCAAATTGCTCTCTCTATGAATTTGTTCACATGGTGACCACATGAGTATTTCTGGTGATGGTGTGCCAGTGCTTTCTCTAATTCACTGTGGGACCAAAATCTTTACTTTTTTTTATTTAATTTTTTTGCATTAGCCATTGCCCTGTCTACACTGCAATGTATTTTCACCAAGTGTATGTGCCTCTCTGTTTCATGGAGATAAATGTTTACACTTGTCTGGGTTACCTCCTCAATGACCCAACCAAGGAATACATGATTTACTTTCTTCAGATTTTAACCGACACTTTCATAATTCCTGGCAATAAATCTGACCATTGTGTGAGGACTATGGTAGGTTCAACACAGTTACAATAGGAGACAATTTAAGAATTAAAAAGGTTCCCCAAAGGATATATGTGTAACACCCCTCCTGCATGGGGGTAGAGGAGTGGACTCGCCTCCAGCAGGGAGAAGTCTAGTATTTTCCCCAACGGCAGATTTATGGCCACAGTGGACAGCGTCACACAACAAGGCAGGGTGCCAGTCACTTTGCTATTTTAAAGCTTTATTGTTCCTAACTTTACAGGGAGAGAGGGATAGGTTTAGGTCTCCAGTAGCAATAAGGGTTTCCAGACTCCATTAGTCCAAGGGAGTGCCAGGATTATCTCAGGGCAGACACTGATCCCCCTCCAGCAGGCATCCATCTGGTTGTTCTACCTTGGAAAACATACCGTGCTCAGTCAGGCAGGGTAGCTTGGAGAATCCCGAGCTAGGCCTACACAGCACAAACACTTAAAAAAACTGATTTGTTTTTGTCAGCAATCAGGCTTTCTCAAGGGAGACTGGAACCTGATAGTGTTTTGTAACCGAGGATATTTGGACATCTAGGTTGTCTTTATGTGTGTTGCACCCCCGAATGCACCGGAGGCTGTGCACACTCAAATGTGAGTTTTATTGTTTTCTTTTAATAAATGTCAAGTTTTTAAAAACAATAAAGCACTATATGAGTTCCTTCCATCCACATTTCATTGAGGAAACCATGAATGCCAACATGTACTGTGACATACTGAAACAGAGCATTAAAACCCTCCCTTCGGAGACTGGGCCGCAGGGCAGTATTCCAACATGATACCGACATGACATGATAACACACCTCCAAGATGACCACTGCCTTGCTAAAGAAGTTGAGGGTAAAGGTGATGGACTGGTCAAACATGTCTCCAGACCTAAACCCTAGTGAGCATCTGTGGAGCATCCTCAAAGGGAAAGTGGAGGAACGCAAGGTCTCTAACATCCACCGACTCCGTGAACGTCATGGAGGAGTGGAAGAGGACTCCAGTGGCAACCTGTGAAGCTCTGGGGAACTCCATGCCCAAAACGGTTAAAGAAAACAAATGGTGAGGTGCCTCTGGGTGCAGTAGTTTTTGAAAAGGATAACATTTTAATAAGACTCAATAGTAACACTCACAATTTTTGCAAGGAATCAGGCATGGTATACAAGCATTGATAATCGTATCTCCGGCGCTGTGCTGTGTCAATCTGTACTCATGTCCACTTCTGCGTTGGCTCCGGAAGGCGGCCTCAGAACGAGGCTTGTGAGGCAGAAAGCAGCTGGCTCAGGGGGATACTGTCATCAGTATAGGACGTGTTTCACGAGCATGCGCACTTGGATCTTCTTACAAGTCGCGCTCCATTCACAACAAGCATAACAGGCATACCAAGTGGAGACAATTTAAAGTAAAAGGGGGAGGAGACGAGGGCGGGATCATGTATTCAGAGCACTATATCGCTGGTGTTGGGCTTATGTATTATACTTTGGAAACAAATCAATGTGCATAGAAAGAGCGGTATATCTGAATTAAAAACGATGGTTTGAAAAGTATTTTGGAAAGTATTTAAGAAAGAGTAAAAATAAAATAAAAATAAAGATAAGAGTGAAAATAAAAATAAATATACCATGAAAATAAAACTAAAAAAATATATATATATATATATATATATATATATATATATATATATATATTTGATACAAATATATATATAATAATAATAATAAATATGAAGAAATTCTGTAGATATACATAAAAATTGATTAATTAATATATATATAATAAATAGATAGTAGATAAATGATAATTAATAGTACCGTATGTATGTATATATATATATATATATATATATATATATATATATATATATATATATATATATATATATAAACATATATAAAAATATATAAAAAAAAATATATATACACATATAGATACACAATAAGGACCATACATACATATAATATTACTGAAGAGTAAATAAATAATGATGTATTATAGTAAAAAGAATTATCATTACTTAATTAGTCAATTGATTCGGTGGATAAGGTAATATAAGGATGGAAAGAAATATATGATTGCAGAATATTATCCGAGAAAAATGCAAAAAGACTGAGGGAGCAATAAGGCTCACATATATACATATATACATGTGTAATGACCTATATAGATGAAGGTAGGCGTGCAAGCAATATATGCACTTGCGTTTACACATGAATAGACACAGATAGGATTAATCCAAGATGTACTCCTGTACCCTTAAAAAATATATAGTTAAAATAATTAATTAAAATATGAAAGTGTTGGGTCCAGAAGTTATGGTTATGATAATATGACTATTTATAATATGGTTGAGGTTTACTTTTAAACATTTTATAAATATATATATATATATATATATATATATATATATATACGTAAAAGATAGTCTATAAAATGGTAGAAATTTCAATTTCTTTGTTTATCCCACCAGGCGTGAGAACATCTAGCGTATAGATCCAGAAAGTTTCTCTGGAGCAGAGCTTACTGAATCGTTCTGCGGCTGGGAGGGATTTAGAAATTTGCTCAATAATCCATACTTCCAGTCCCTCAGTGGACTGTTGCTGGGCTTGATTGAAGTGTCTGGGTACACTATGTGGGTCTTTATCTTTTTCTATAGAACGTCTATGTTCACCGAATCTGGTCCGAAGGGCTCTAATGGTGCGCCCTACGTAAACCAGGCCACATGGGCATGTTAGTCCATACACAGCATAATCTGAGGAACAGTTATAGAAATCCTTCAAGACATAGGTAGTACTTTTAGTCGTGAAGGATTTCTTCCCATGTTTAACGAATTTGCATGTCTTACACTGTGATTTGTGGCAACGATACATTCCAACCAATGGTATGAGAATAGGTTTTTCGGGTGAAGGGCATCTTGATCTAAATTTACTTGGCGCAATTCTTGATTTTAAGTTGGGTGCTCTATGGTATGTTATTCTTGGGCGTTCTGGGATGATGGATTTTAAAAGTGGATCTTGCAATAGGATGCCCCAGTGATTTTCCAGGATTTTTTAAATTTTTTTAAAATGAACATTAAAAGTAGTAGTAAAACGTAACGTATGATTATTTTGTTGTTCACCCAAGGGTTTTCCCTTTAGAAAATGTTCGCAGGCTTTATCAATTGAGGCAGTTGGATACTCTTCATCCTTAAACGTATCTTTTAATAAAACACTCTGTTCAAGGTAGTCGCTTTCTCTCGTACAGTTCTGACGGAGTCTGCAGAACTGACCTTTAGGAATGTTGTCGATCCATCTGGGGAGATGGCAACTCTTATGATGAAGGTATGAGTTGCCTGCGGTTGGTTTGATGTAGTTCTTGGAAATAATAGCTGCAGTGGTTGCATCGTGGCCTAACTCTAAATCAAGAAAGGGTAAGGTATCAGGATTTTTTTCCGAGGTAAAAGATAGGCCATAAGGATTCTAGTTGCAATGTTCCACAAAAAGGTCAGTTACATCAGGGGGCCGGTCCCAAATTATGATGATGTCATCGATGCAACGACCAAAAAAATACAACATTGCGTGCAAAGGGGTTATTGTGGAGCACATACGCATTTTCCCAGAATCCCTTTTGCCATTTTTTAACTGCTTTTCGATGGCAAAAAAGCCAACTGCTCTCTAAGTAGAAGGGAATTAACGTAGGCGATCCACTGTGCCTTGGAAGGCACAGTGGCAGCCACCCAAAATCGGGCGATCAGCTTTCTAGCTAGGTACAATAATCTGGACACCATAATATAAATACCTTTTGGATACACTTCAGCATCAGTTGCGCCCAGCAAGTACACCAGCGCATCAAGAGGTATAGGTATTTGGGCTAGATCAGAAATAACCTGCACTATCTCCGCCCAATATTGGGCAAGTTTCGTGCAGCACCATATCATGTGTATAAAGTCCCCCCTGACCATCGAGCACTTTGGACATAAGGGAGAATCTTTTCAGCCCCAATCATATAGCCTATCGGGGGTGCGATAGGCTCTGTTTAAGATAAATAATTGTGAGAGTTTATGTGCAGCTGACACTGACACAGCAGGGAGTGCCTCTAGGGCCATATTCCATTGATCATTATCTATAGCTCCAATATCAGTGACTCAATGAGCTATACTTTTTAACAGTGTGATCTTGAATAGAAGACATCAAAACAGAGTATGCCCTCAATATCACACTCCTGCGAGTGGTAGTTTGCAGAATTTCCCACAGTAGCGAGGAGCTAGATATAGCTAAGAAGAGAATGCGTGTCTGCGTCTGTATTGCATGTAGGAGAACTCTGCACACATCTGATCAAACACCTTCAGAGTACTACCATTATACAAGCTGTCTCCATGAGGAGAATCCCTGCAATTTACATAATTCAGGATAGTTAGGATTATTCCAAAAGGGAGTAAACTCCATAGGACCTGTAATAGACAATGCCTCCCTGGCTGCCCGCCAGACTCCACCAAGCAGACCTGCCATTGGAGAGGACGGGGGAATACCTGGGAGATCCATCTCTAAATGGAAATCAGCTGTCAAGGTGGGGTTGGATAAAGAGACCAGTTGAGCTATAGGGTCTGAATTTTCCCCAAGTCCCCTTTCAGCAAACTGCTGGAGTTGAGACACCAGGAAATACATTTTGGAATGTGGGACCCCTAATCCCCCCTATCCTTACCATTTTGCAGGGTACATAAGCTAATATGGGACTGCCTCTTTTTCCATATAAGAACTTGAAATTGGGAATCAATGCGATTGAACAATTTATTAGATATCCACATAGGGGAATTATGGAATATATACAGGAGTTGTGGGGCCCAGATCATCTTTATCAGGTTCACACGTCCCACTACAGACAGACAGTGGCAATTTACACCAACCTTGGCACTTAAGCCTTTGTTTATCCAATAGAGGGGTTAAGTTAAGCTTTAGATATTCAGATGGGTTCAGTGAAACCACCACTCCTAAATACATTAATGATGAAGCCACGGCTATCTGGGAGGCACCAGCAGGAAGAGGCGATACCAGTGAATCGAGAGACATAAGAATATATGTAGACCAGTTTAGGGTAAATCCAGAGAATTCACCAAATTTTGTGATTTGTGATAGTTTCCATAAAATGTTCTATCGTATCATCCAAATAGAGCAGGGGTCTCAAACTGGCAGCCCTCCAGCTGTTGCGAAACTACAAGTCCCATCATGCCTTTGCCTGTTGGAGTCATGCTTGTAACCGTAAGCCTTGCAATTTCCTTAATGGAACTTGTAGTTTTGCAACAGCTGGAGGGCTGCCAGTTTGAGACCCCTGGCATAGAGGGGGACTTTTTCCTCCAGCTGAACCCTATGGAAGCCCACAATGGCAGGGTTCTTATGAATCATTATGGCCAAGGGTTCTACCGCTAATACGAACAAAAGGGGGTATAATGGACACCCTTGTCTAGTGCCCCTGTGTAGCAAAAATGAGGAGGAAAGGGAGCCATTGATACAAAGCCTGGCACGAGGCGCTGAGTAGAGAACTCGTACCCAGCTAATAAAGTTGTCCCTCAGGCCAAATCGGGCCAGGATTTCCCAGAGGTAGGGCCACTCAACATTATCAAACTCTTTGGCAACGTCCAAGGAAAGGACGGCCCTACTTTCAAGGTTGTCTGCTGGTATCTGCAGATTAAGGAACAAATGCCTTATGTTATCCGCAGTTGAGCATGTAGGAATTAACCCAGACTGATCACGGTGGACCAGTTGGCCAATTACCCCCGAGAGTCTATTAGCTAAAACCCGAGCCAGGAGTTGGAGTTTGACTTCCATATTCAGTAACGAAATTGGACGGTATGAGTCCGGTAGGAGTCTGTCTTTGCACGGTTTGGGGAGCACCACTACAATTGCCTCATTCATAGAATCAGGTAGGTGACCCGTTTTAGCCGCCTCACGGAGAGCCCATAAAAGCGGTGGGAGAAGAACAGACCCATACCTGGAATACACTTCTGCCGGAAGGCCATCAGAGCCTGGGGACTTGTGGTTAGGTGCGCTTGCCAGGGCCACGGTTAACTCCTCCATGGTAGATTGGGCAATTCAAAATCTCTCTGTCTGCAGTACAAATCTGGGGGAAGTTGCAGGTCTGCAGGAAAGCATCTAAATAAAGGGGTGTAGCGTGAGCTCTCGTGGTATGCAAGTTAGTATAGAAATGCTGAAATACATCCAAAATATCAACTGAGTTAACTGTACAAGTTTGTTATGAAAAAGCTACGTACACCAGCACACGATGGTACTGCGGGTGTACAAAAGTATCAAAAATGGAAAAATTTACTTTATAGGCACCACTGATAAAAAATAGTACATTTTATTGAAACACACTACATAGAATATAAAATCACAGGTTAAAAACAACAATAGAGAAAACACACAGTAGTCAAATATATGTCTCCAAAAACAGTTAGGGATGCACAGCTGACAGCCCCAATAGTTGCATCACGGCTAAATACAGGGTTATAATTACAGGAACCTCGACATGTTTCGCAGGGAACCACTTTTTCGGGAGCTTATATATAATTTCTGACACTGTTATATATAATCAAACCAAAACAGCTAAGCTCATCCAGTGTTGAAAATATAGTTGTACAGAGCTCTCTTATGCAGATAATCAATAGGTGCATAGATAGGACCTCCAAGTAGTATATAAGATGCACATCAGTGCAGCATAGATAGTATCACAGATAAGTCGACCATGTATAGCGTGTCGCTCTTCAGTGCTAAATGGTAATGTCCACTGGCTAACTGCCCACTAGTAGTATCTGCTTCTACGGTTGTATATATGGACACTCTAAAGCCCCATACACACGCTAGGACAATCCGCGGACCAGGTCAGTCGGACTTTGTCCGACGTTCTTTGTCCGATGTTGGCGTTGCGTACACACGGTCGGACAAAGTTGTCGGAATATCCGGTCCGGAAGAACGTCGTGACGTAAGTCGTCGTCCACGAGATTACAAAAGGGAAGTTCAGCACCACGTCAGGCACCCGTTGGGCTCCTTCTGCTGATCCCGTGTTTATCGAGAGTTAGTCGAAGTTTGGTGACTTAAGATTCGCGCTTCTCAGTTTTCTGACTCAGATCGTTACTGCTCTTCAGTTTGTGCTTGTCGTGCGTATCTGTTTATTAGTGCGTGTAGTCAGTTCGCATTTGTTGGTCATTGCGGCCTATATCTTGATATAGGACGCTTTGATTTGCACTGCTTATTGTCTGCTCGTTGCTGCTATTCACTTCGTTCTTTCAGGCCTTGCTGTTTATCGGTGCTTTCTGTTTGTCCGTTCTGACCAGCCGACCTTTTGTGACCTTCTGAGCGATGTTTCCCGTGCGTACTCGTCGCCGAGTTCGTGCTGTACGGAATTGGTGTCGGGCTTTTAGCTTTGACCCAAGACCCGTCCATGAACAGAGTGACGAGGAGTATTGGGACCAAGAATTGGTTGCTTCAGCGTGACCAGTTCTCGCACATGCCTTTGCTTTCGTGAGATCCGGGAGAATAATCCTGATGATTTCAGGAACTTTCTCAGGATGACGGACCCCGATTTTCACCGTCTTTTGGCTTTGCTGACCCCCTTTATCAGCCGGCAGGATACCTGCATGAGACAAGCCATTACTCCGGAGCAGAGGCTTGTTGCCACGTTGAGGTACTTGGCGACAGGGAGAAGTCTTCAGGATTTGAAGTTCTCTTCAGGTATCTCTCCCAGGCCCTGGGAATCATTATTCCAGAGACCTGTTCTGCCATCATTCAGGTCCTGCAGGAGGACTATATTAAGGTAACATTTCTACTTTACTATTCCCTTCTATGTATGCTCTGTTTGCTAATGACTTGTATTTTTGACCTCCTTCCCTAATTACCATGATTGCAATATGTTCTAATATGCTGTGCCCCTTTTCTCCTTCATGCATTTTTCCCTTCACTTACCTCACCAGCATGCTCTTCTGCCCCAATAGACACCTATGGCCTAGTCACTTAAGCAATGTCTTTTGTCTGCTGCATAGTATTGTTTGCCCCAAAACACCCCCTAAAATATGCACAAATGTTTGCTGTGTGGTTTACTTCATGTAGAGCCCCCTTTTTTTGTTCTTTTGGTGGGGGGGGGGGGGCAAACTCATTAGGAACCCCCTCCCCCAACTGCTCTGTGAGATGGTACCAATCCTTTATCTGCTGGCTTTCCCAAGGTCCATACACACTATATACCTACCTCTTTATAGTGCGCATCTTTAGGGATGAATTCAGCAAAGCATGTAGTGCAAGGGACTGCCTCCATACATTCCATTTCCTATTTTTTTGTCTTCTTTCCCTCCTATTAGCTTGCTTGGTAATTTAATAATGTCACACTGTGCCTGCCTTTTTTGGGGGGGGGGGGGGGGGTTGGTTATTTGGTGGGGTGGGGGGGTTGGAAATGTTATTTGATCTTTCCTGTTGCCTGCCAATAGTGTTAAGTACAGAGGGTCTGGCCAAACTAGCCCACATTATTGAGCCATTTGCAAATACTTTCCAGCCTCCAATTTTAGACAATGCTCTTGTTCCAAGATTTGATTGTCTAATCTGCTTGCAATGTTTAGGTGCAAAGTGACTATTTTTTTTTTTCTTGTTTCACTCCACAGTTCCCTTCCACGCCACAGGAATGGCAGACTGTGGCCTCCCACTTTGCCAGCCATGGGACTTTCCTAACTGCGGAGGGGCAATTGATGGGAAACACGTCCGCATCGTCCCACCGCCCAACTCGGGGTCCTACTATTATAATTATAAAGGGTTTAATAGTGTAGTGATGTTGGCGTTGGTGAATCGGATGGTGGGGCCATTACGCACACGGAGTTCTACTGCACAACTTCCTCAAAAGACATAACAGGAACTATGTGGTGCCCGTTGGCCCAGATGTGGAGGGCCCTCCAAATGCCGAACTCACAGCCCTTCGAGTGGCACGTCCAGGCTTGCCCCCTCTAAATGCCCGTGTGGTCCGGGACCAATATATGCAGTACTTTGTGGGTAGGGGGGCCATTGCTCTGCCTGACGATGTGTGAGAGGCATTTTTAATAAATCTGATATTTTAACCAACCTATGATTTCATGTCATTTCAGTCTTCTTTTTAGCTATTTTACTTTGACATTTTTTCCCTTTGCCTTCGACAGTGGGAATGCACTTTCTGGGCAAAAGGAGGTAACAGTCTCTTCTTCCCAAAAAGATTATTCTCATGTTGTGTGTTGCTACCTAATCTTTGGTCTAGAGAAGGTTTGTACTGCATAACTGACACCCAAAATACTCCTTTTCATCACCAGGTCTGACATGTGTGTATTCTCCAAAATGCTGTGCTCCGTGTTTTCGTACAAAGCACTGTGGGTGTCATTTACATAAGTCAAATCCGCTATGCTCTACAAGTGCATTGAAAAAGTTCCCCGGGAAAGAAAATTGGAGTGCAAAGTGGATTTGCCTTTAGTAAATAACACCCATTGCCCCCCATATCCTTTTCATTTTACATACATAATGCATTGGGTTTTTTAAATAAGGAAGCCACACATTTAGAAAAATAAAAGTTTACTAGGAAAACATTCCCAAGTGCGTTTACAATCTTCACGCCAAAACTGACAACATCTTGGTTATTTACAACATTGTTTACACATTCCGCAATTGGTAAAACCAGGCATGGAGCAAAACAGAACCTAGGAACTTGGAAAGTTCAACTTTGTAAAGTGAAGACAAGATCAGACATGACTATATGTTCAAAGTGTGTTTGATCTTGCCTTCATCACATGAAAAGTGGAAATTTGGAACATGCACACAATTTGGGTCTGAAAATGGTCATTAGATGGGAAAACACATGCCTAGAAGCTTCAAAAGTGCCATTTTCCATCATGGGGATGAATGGACGTTTTTTGGGGTGCAACCCCTTCACCACAACCACTTTCGTAGTTCGTAAAGTGTTTGCACCCCCAAAAAAACGTTGCCATTCATCCACCATGGTGGGAGCTAGCACATGTGGACACAATGTGTGCATGTTCCAAATTTCAGACAGTTTTTAAGTTGCAAATGTGTTCTGAAGCTGGCACAAATGTGTGTTAATTACTTGGTGCGTTTTCATATTTTTCCTAAAATATCAATGATGTTCTTCAATTTTTGTTGAACATCATTGATGTTTTGCTTTATGTAATCTAGATCTCTATTGCAGACCATTATCTCTCCGATGAGTACGTGGGCACTCTCTGTGGTAAAGTGCGATTTTTCTTCCACAACATCCATGTCACCTAAAAACCACAAACAAACAAAAATGGGGTGTTGGAAATGAGGCAGCCATACATGGATTAGCTTACCAGTAGCTGTGTTCTCCCACACTCACCTGTTGTGGTGACAATTTCTCCAAGTTCGATGATCTCTCCTTCCTCCTCCTCCTCCTCCTCTGCTTCTGCTCTTTCCCCTTTTTTGGTAGGTGTTGGTTTGGGGGTTTCCTCAGACGGCCCAAGTTTTCGCTCCCCTATGAGAATGTCCAAAAGGAAGATTTAGCAACACAAGCTATTGAGGGCAGAAATAGGAAATGACAAACATTGCTTGAAAGTGACGGACACTATTTTAGTTTGGCCAGTTACAAATGTCAACTACATGAATGAAGTCACTTTGTAAAGGTGCTAAACTGACTAGCTTTTTGGTAGAAGTTTCTGCCTCCGGACTTTCCTCGTCCTCCTCCTCGTTGGTGGGATATTTGTGGCGCACCTGCTGTGTCCCCGCCATGACCAGCGTTTCCTCAGTTGCTCCTTGGATCGTTGTACCCCAAAATTATTGTACAGCCTTCTCACAACTTTAGACATGATCTTGGCCTTGCGGACATTGGGGTTGAGGTAAGGCCCATACTTCCCATCATAGTCGCTCCTCTTTAAATGCTCACGCACGAGACGATCGCTACAAACGAAGGTACAATTTGACGTTGGTACATAACTAGCCTAGACTGATTAGAACTTGAGGCTTCTTTATGGAGAAGATTAGGAGAGTTTAGGCTGACATTATTTATATTGTTTTGTGTGGCGTTGTGTCTTGCAGAGGTGATGGATGCCTTCTACAACGTGAGCTTTCTCCCACACTTCATTGATAAATACCGGCAATTCCCCCTCTTATGGCAGGCAAAACACAGGGATTATAGCAACAGACCAAAGAGGTACGCAGCCCTGCTGAAACTGGTGGCATTTGTAAAGCCACCCTGCCCATGGCAACCGTCGCAAACTTAAAAGTGAAGATCACCAACATGAAGACTACCTATTTCCGGGAGCGCAATAAGGTCCTGAAGTCACAAGCATCTGGAGCTGCAGCAGCTGATGTCTATGTCCCCACGCTCTGGTACTATGACAGGCTCCACTTTCTCAAAGACCAGGCTACTGTCAGGAAGTCACTCTCGACTCTTCCTTGCACGCGTCCTTCCACGCACGCCACCCTTGATGAGGATTCCGAGGACCAACCTGGGCCTTCCAGTCTGGAAGATGTGCAGGTGCCCAGCTTGTTCCAGGTATAGTAGTTTTGGAACCAGTTTGTTGAATAATGAATGATGTTCAGTTAATTCAGGATCCCCAATTGCTTATTTCCTAACGTGATTGACATATCAACAGACAGTGGTGTGGTAGACATTTTTGGGAAGAATGTAAACTGCAGGGCTGAGAATTGTATGGTTTTGTATTTTGCAACAGTCACTAGATGAGAATTGTGTGTGTTTGATGAACAAATAACTGAAACTATGTCCCTTTTTCAGACACAGGAAGACCTCAGCCAGGAGGTGGCTGTGGAAGGTGGCAGTCAGGAGGAGGCAGGGGGTAGTGGCAGCCAACAGGGGGGTAGGCGTAGGAGCCTGACTGTCTCCCATGGGGGAGGTGGGAGAGTCAGCGCTCCAGCTGATAAAAGATGCCTCAGCCTCCCTCTATGCCACACCCACCTACGAGGAGGCCTTTGCCTCCTTGGTTACAAGTAAATTTACGGGTATGGAGGCGGGGGCAACGCAGCATGTGTGAGGAGGTCATCCTCAAAATACTAAATGAGGGGATGGCTGGGAGATGACTCCCCTCACACATGTTTGCGAGAGTGACCTTGCTCCGCCTCCTCCTCCTCCTTCTGCCACCCCACCAGCACCAGCACCACGGCGTGGAAGGAAGACAAGAGAGTGACAACCTGGACTCAGTCTGGTCTGAGAGAAGATGGAGCCTCTCGTAGTACCAGAGCCTGGGGACCTAGATGGCATCTGCTGCAGTTTCCGGATGTTTTGGACTTCAGGACCAGATTGCGCTCCCTTATTATTTAGATAGGTAGTCTTCATGCCCCCAATTGTTTAAGTCTGTAAAATGATGGTTGCCATGGGTGTCCAAGGCTTTGCAAATTCCCCAAGTTTCACCATGGCTGCGTTCCTCTTTGGTCTGTTGCTGAGACCTAAATAAAGGTTTTTTTGATTTGAAATAATCATTGACTATTGTGTTTTACTTTTCTACAATGACAGTTTTTCTTTGAGTAGGCAGGTACATTTCACTAATCCTAGAATTAACAAGGGGCACCAACAACCAACAAACTCCTAGTAAATGTAAGCAAGAAATACAAATGTTAATAATGTGGTTTTGCTAAGTTGAGACATACAAACCCCCTCCAAAAAAAAAAAAATCAAATATGTATTCCCCCAAAAAAAAAAAAGTAAAAATAAACATGTAGTGTATAAAATGCTGCAAAGTAATAAAGAAGTAAGTTTGTGAGAAGTGCGGGTGAATAGGAGCAGCTAAAAGATGTCATTCTTGTTGCATTGTAAAGAAAAAGAGAATGCTGCATTAAAGACATTTTAACATTGCAGCGTGACGAATGTGCTGTGTCGATTAGGAAAGGTAGTTTTACCTGACCGAGCGCGTCACAGAATTTCTTCTGAGCATGCGTAGCACTTTGTCCGTCGGACAAGCGTACACACGATCGGATTTGGTGTGATCGGACCGGGTTGACGGGAAATCTTTCCAGCAGGAGATAAGACTTTGTCCGACGGACAAACCGACGAACACTGTCCGATGGTGCATACACACGGTCTGATTTTTCAACAACCTTGTCCGATCGGACAAATTGATGAAAAAGTCCGACCGTGTGTATGGGGCTTAAGGTGTGTGGTAACACCCCACAAGTCAGACTGCAGGAGCACACAGAGGGGACACAGCCGATCACATTGGTAAAGAGCCACATCATAAGCTCCTTACCAAGATCGGTGTCTCGCCGTGTCATATTTGTCTTGCTTCATAACATCAATATCTGTTATAAAAATAGGTGGGGATGGATGGTGAGCTGATGTGATGGTTCAATGGCTCCCCAGGCCTAAGGCTGCCAGCCCTCCCCTGTAAAACACCCCTCTAAGGCAGATGTGCGCTCCCTCAATTTCTGCATGTCCTGCCTCACCAGGGAGATTTCCACCTTCATGCCCTTCACCTCCCCTGTAAGATCAGCAACAGATGCATTACATGTAGTGATAGCAATCAGTGTGTCTCTAAGGATAGGTTCAGGATAAGTGCTGGCTTCCAGTTCACTCGCCGCCATTTTGGAAGCATGGGGATGTGTGTACTGTGTACTCACATTTGAGGAGATAGGAGGATCAGCCGGTAGCAGGGGCATGGAATCCATGTCCTCTGTGTCCTCATCCGACTCAATCCCTCCAGATTTCAGTGATAGGGGTGGTGGAGGGTCCTCTGCAGCTTTTTAAAAGAGCCGCTGTGTGGCCTTCTTTGCGGAGCGGGGCAGGAGGGTGCCATCTTGACTGGGAGGCCCCTGTTCTTTTGGACATCCTAGTGCTGGTAATATAGGCGGCCAAGGATTGTGGCGGCACGGCGGCAGCCAGTGGTGTGTGTCCCGGGTCATTTCAAGGCAGGATGGTGGTGCCGTGAACAGGATTCAGCAGGATTCTCGGCAGAGCACACAGAATTATGCCCTACTGCATGCTTTTAGAGAAAAAAAAAGTGACCTTAGCCTTTAATTAACCTTTAGCAGTATAATTAGTGCTATGAACCTATTGCAATTTTTCTTGTCTCCCATCACATTTTTTGTCTTTCCAAATGCAATGCAGGCGTGGCACCAGTATAATAGCTAAAGATGACAATGGAGATATCCTTCATGGAAGAAATTTAGATCTGCCTTTTGCTTCTTGGTTAAGAAAAATGGTCATTGTTGTAGATTACAAAAGAAACGAAAAGGTATTGTATATATTTGAATTTTATTTTATCTGGTCCTAAACCAAAGCAATTGCATTTACTTTTCAACATCAGTTACTTTAGAGATCAGCTCCAGCTAAAAGGTTTTTTTTATTTTGGACAAAATAGAAAGCTTTAACCACTTGACTTTAACTGGCAATTGCTTGGTTATTCAACACTGTACCCAAATGAAATGTATATCAAATTTATATAATTTTTTTTCTGCACAAAAAGAGCTTTCTTTTGTTGATATTTTATCACCGCTGGGTTTTTTATTTTTATATAAATGAAAAAAAAAATTTTTTTGAACAAAAAAAATACAATATTTTCTACTTGTTATAAAACATATCCAATAAAATAAAATTTCTTATTGAATTTAGGCTAAAATGTATTCTGCTACATGTTTTGGTAAACAAAAGTGTATATTAATTGGTTTGTGTGAAAGTTATAGTGTCTACAAACTATGATGTTTATCCAGTTGTGCTCATAATTTTACATACCCTGGCAGAATTTATGATTTCTTGGCCATTTTTCAGAGAATACGAATGATAACAAAAACTTTTCTTTGACTCATGGTTAGGGATGAACCGAACACCCCCCGGTTCAGTTCGCATCCAGAACATGCGAACGGACCGAAAGTTTGCGCGAACATTCGAACACGTTAATGTCTATGGGACTCGAACGTGAGAAATCAAAAGTGCAAATTTTAAAGGTAAAATATATACAAGTTATTGTCCTAAAAAGGGTTTGGGGACCCGGGTCCTGCCCCAGGGGACATGTATCAATGCAAAAGAAAGTTTTAAAAATGGCTGTTATTTCGGGAGCAGTGATTTTAATGATGCTTAAAGTGAAAAAATAAAAGTGAAATATTCCTTTAAATATCGTACCTGGGGGGTGTCTATAGTATGCCTGTAAAGTGGCGCATGTTTCCCGTGTTTAGAACAGTCCCTGCACAAATTTACATTTCTAAAGGAATAAAATTCATTTAAAACTGCTTGCGGCTGTAATGTAATGTCGGGTCCTGGCAATATGGATGAAAATTATTGAGAAAAACAGCATGGGTAACCCCCCGGCCCATTGCCAGGCCCTTTGTGTCTTGTATGGATATTAAGGGGAAGCCCGCACCCAAATAAAAAAAAAAAGCGTGGGGCCCCCAGGCTCTATATACTCTGAACAGCAGTATACAGGCAGTCCAAACAAGACAGGGACTGTAGGTTTGTTCTTAAGTTGAATCTGTTTGTAATTTGGAACAGGTACATTTTTAAGTGTAGCTCCAGACAAATAAATCTATTTTTAAGCTTTTTGGATAACATGGGAAGGGTTATCATCACCCCTGTAATATTTGTTTTGCTGTCTGTGTTGAACAGGGGCAGAAAAATTGGGCCTAGGCACTGGTGCTGGTGCCACAACACTACAACCCCTCATATATACTCTAGTTGAGCGCAGGAACCAGCCCTGCTGCAAAATATTACAGCAACAAATTGTAATTACACGCTCCTGTTAAACAGGGGCAGAAAAATTGGGCTTTAGGCACTGGTGCTGGTGCCACAACACTGCAACCCCTCACAGATACTCTAGTTGAGCGCAGGAACAAGCCCTGCTGCAAAATATTACAGCAACAAATTTAATTACACACCCCTGTTAAACAGGGGCAGAAAAATTGGGCTTTAGGCACTGGTGGTGGTGCCCAGAACCAAAAATGTTCTTAGAAGCTATAAACATGAACATTGAGGAGGAATAGGATAGTCACTCAGCATAACAGTATAGTCACTCAGCATCAGCATAGGCAGTCTTCAAGTGATCTCACATTCATAAAAAAATTAGTCGGTTACATCAGCATCAGGTGTTTGGTAGCTGGTTATCCAAGACTGATTCATTTTTATGAAGGTGAGCTGATCAACCGAGTCTGTGGACAGGCGCACTCTGTGATCGGTTACAAAGCCTCCAGCAGCACTGAATGTATGTTTAGATAGAACGCTGGATGCAGGACCGTCCAGTAGCTCAATTGCATACTGTGCAAGCTCTGGCCAGTAATCCATCCTCAAGACCCAGTAACCCAGTGGATTTTCGGTTGGAAAGGTCTCCAAGTCTGATCTTGCCCCAAGGTATTCCTGCACCATGTAAATCAGACGCTGGCAATGGTTGCTGGAACCGATCAGACCTTGGGGCTGCGGACTAAAAAATTGTCTGAACGCATCGGTCAGATGGCCACCTTTTCCACAGCTCCTTCTGTGACTGACCGAAGCCTCAGCAACACGTTGTTCAGTAGGACCAGGAAACTGAAACCTCCCAGGCTTTGTAAACGCATTGCACAAACCATTCTGCAAGGCCTCCCGAAGATGTTTCATCCTCTGCTCCTTCTGCGAAGGCTGGATAAGTTCTGCAACCTTACCCTTGTAACGTGGATCAAGAAGGGTTGCCAGCCAGTACTGATCCCTCTCCTTGATACCACGAATCCGAGGTTCCTTTCGCAGGCTTTGCAGGATCAGGGAGGCCATGCAGCGTAGGTTTGCTGAAGCATTTGGTCAGGACTCCTCTGGCTCACTAAGGACGACATGATCCGCAGCCACCTCCTCCCAGCCACGTACAAGTCCATGGGTTTCTAGGGACTGAAAACGATCCCTTGAAGACTGCTGCTGATGCTGAGTGCCAGGCTCTACCTCCATGCTGACACAATCATCCTCCACCTCCTCCTCCTTTTCCTGTGTGAAAGGCGGGCCTGCAGGAATACTGTCTGGATAAAGGGGGCCTTGAGAGGTAAGGAAGTCCTCCTCTTCCTCCCTCTGTTCTGCCTCAGGTGCCCTGTCCATTATTCAACACAGCGTGTGCTCCAACAGGAAGGCAAGAGGGACTGATGCATGCACTGTCACTGCTCACCATCCTTGTGGCCTCCTCAAATGGTGACAGGACAGTGCATGCAGGGCCGTTTTATCCATTAGGCATGCTGGGCAGGTGCCCGGGGGCCCCATTTGTCTGGAGGGCCCTGCTGCACCCACTCCCATGGCCGCTGCCGATCCTTAGCGCAGCAGCGCTGACGCTGCAATCTGCTTCAATGTCTGCGTCGCTTGCTAGATTCGCCGGCCGCCCGGTGTCTAGCTTAGGCAGCCAGTGACGTCAGCGTCAGTGAGGGCCGCGGCCGCCCCAGCATTCAAAGCGCACCGCGGCCGCGTGTACTGAACAAGCTGAAGCTCCGCCCACCTCTGCTGTTCTTCAGGGAGGGAGCGGAGCGGTTCAGCAGAGGAGAGAGGAGCAAAACTTTCTTTTTTTATGAAGAGATTGATGCACTTCATCTTCATCTTGGCATCACCATTACCATTGAGTGATTGAGAAGACAGCCCGGCCCCTGCCTGAGCCTGCCTGAGCCTCCATCTGGTATTTATATTTATATTCTTCTGTATGGTGTTCCAGGTGTTGTATTGCAGTGCAGAACAATATAGGATGGCATGTAATGTATAGCAACACACACCACAGTCTGTCCCAACATACTGACTTGAGCACTGGGCCTGGGGGTATTTATAGTCATAATACACAATGCTGATCTGTCCAGGTGATTGGTGAAGGGATGTACAACCTTTCAGTGGTGATCTTTGATCTATCTTCTGTCCTTCCATACTACTGACACAGGACATCTGCCTGTAGGAGACTCATTGCTTTGCTAGGTTATCATATCAGTGACAATTATGCTCATTGGTGTAATTGGCTATAATTCTTGATTTCCTATTAAATTAAATAAACTACAAGTCCCAGCATGTCACTGGTGGCTTATTATTTCTAGATATCGATGTGCTACATTTAAATTCTCTCTCTCGCCGTGTCCCGCGCCAGCCTTCATAGCGCATCACGGCCGCAGCTAGTGAACAAGCTTGATGATCTTGTGCCATCTTCATCTTGGCATCAAAAAGACGGCCCTGATTGATAGCTGCCTTGCTGTGAGGCCGGCGGGTGGCAGCCTCAAGTAAGTCACTGTCTAACTGTCTAAGCAAGTTCAAGTTGTGCCCATTAAAAGCTGCCACTGTGCCCATCAAACACAGACACTGTGCCCATCAAACACAGACACTGTGCCCATCAAACACAGCCACTGTGCCCAAAGCTGCCACTGTGCCCATCAAACACAGCCACTTGGCCCATCAAACACAGCCACTGGGCCCATCAAACACAGCCACTGTGCTCAAAGCTGCCACTGTGCCCATCAAACACAGCCACTGGGCCCATCAAACACAACCACTGGGCCCATCAAACACAGCCACACGGCCCATCAAACACAGCCACTGGGCCCATCAAACACAGCCACTGTGCCCATCAAACACAGCCGCTGTGCCCATAAAAAGCTGCCGCTGTACCCAAAGCTGCCACTGGGCCCATCAAACACAGCCACTGGGCCCATCAAACAGCCACTGGGCCCATCAAACACAGCCACTGTGCCCATCAAACGCAGCCACTTTGCCATTAAACGCAGCCACTGTGCCCATCAAACGCAGCCACTGTGCCCATTTCAGTAAAGGGGAGGAGTTAGTAAGATGACCATGCCCATGTGGGGGCGCCACAAATATTTCTGCACCCAGGCACCTGTGGCACTAGGATCGGCCCTGGCCCCACCTGGCCAGCTACCCCAGCCAAGCATCATTCAGATGTCACAATGTTCACTGCCGCATTGTGCCAGTGCTGTGCGGTGCGACTCCCTCAGAGAGACAGAGTGTCGCCACGTGATCAGTCCCGATATCAGTCAACGACTCAATGGCGGGCAGTGTGAGTCAGCTGTCACTGTGAAGAACGGAGCTGATTCTTTCTGTGTAGTTCCGGCTCTTCACAGGCGGAGTGATATGAAATGCACTCCGCCTGTGACAGATACAGGAAGCATCGGCTCTGCTCTCTACTGCAGCTGCATGCTTCCTGTCACACTTTAACGTCTCAGAGGAGCCAGGCAGCAGTACACACACCAGCATTATTAACCACTTGCTTACTGTGCACTTAAACACCCTTCCTGCCCAGACCAATTTTCAGCTTTCAGCGCTCTCGCACTTTCAATGACAATTGCGCAGTCATGCAATGCTGTAACCAAATGAATTTTTTATCATTTTGTTCGCACAAATAGAGCTTTAGTTTGGTGGTATTTATTCGCGACTCCGTTTTTAATTTTTTGCGATATAAGCGAAAACATAGCGGAAATTTTGAAAAAAAAAACAATATCCTCCTTTCTTTTTTAAAAGAAATCCAATAAAATCAAATTTTGTCATAAATTTAAGCCAAAATGTATTCTGCTACATGTTTTTTGTAAAAAAAATTCCGCTAAATGTATAATAATTGGTTTGCGTGATCATGGACATATGTACGCAAATGATCATGTACAGGTGTGTGCAGGTGATCACGGACATATGTGTGCAGATAATCATTGGCACATGTTATTTTACTGGGACATATGTGAGGGACATGTGTTTTTATTATTTGGGGACATGTGTGTTTTGGGGACATATGTGTGCAGATAATCATTGGCGCATGTTATTTTACTGGGACATATGTAAGGGACGTGTGTTTTACTGTGGGGACATGTGTGGGGACATGTGTGTTTTACTGTGGGGACCCTAGACTGGTGATCAGTGAGTAAAAAAAACGGCTAATACTCACTGATCACCAGCCGGCTGCAGCGATCCGCTTTCCTCTCCTCACCGACGACTTCCGCGCGAGGAGAGGAGAGCCGATTGCCTAGCAACCGGCTGTTTGTTTACATCACATGACGGCTGTGATTCGACACGGCCGTCATGTGATCAGGCGGGGCCAATCACCGAGCCCTCCTGCCGATCCGAGATGCGCCGTGTCCGGGTGACACGGCCGCATCGGGATCCCTCTACTTCTGAAGGACGTTCCGGAACGTCCATTCAGAAGTAGACGGCCCCCCCCCCTGGCCGTATATGTACAGTGGCCGGGTGGGAAGTGGTTAATACCCACCAGCAGTACCCACGCCAGCATTAATACCCACCAGGCAGCACCAGAGTGTGTGTACATTTATATATATTTATTTCGTTTTTTTTAGTTGTATGATTTAGTGGTGAGTTATTAGTGCCCGCCCCCCCCCCAAGTTTTGACTAATATCTTATATGTCCCCCTTATATATCAATCTTAGAGTTGCCACTAGTTCGAGGAAGTGTAAGAAAGGTGAGGAAAAAGAAACTATTACGTGTTGGTGAAAATAAGTTTTAGAGCAGAAATGAAACGTAATGTTTTGAGTGGAGCACAGAAGAGGAAAAAGGCTGCAGAGGAGAAAGAGAAAATGTGCAAACTTCCAAAATTAACATCTTGGCTCAATCCAGGTGTAAAGTCAGCCAGTAGTTCTGCTCCTCCAGATGTAGCGTCCACATCTACATGCACTCCAATTCCAGCAGAAATACCACCTGATCCTGCTGCTGGGGAAAATCCACAAATGCCCATATCTGTATCAGTAAGGGAGTTTGCAACCCAAGACACAGATCCGGGGCTATGGGATATTAGGAATACTAGTACAGTGGATTACTGGATTCGTAGGGGGCCAACAGCATGCCAGAATCATGACAGCAACCTTTTAAACTCAAGCAGAGTGTATACAGGACCTGGAAGAGAAAATACACAGACAAGGTATTTGTCAAAGAATGTGTTTAAACGTGAATTGCGGAATGGCGAGTGTGTAAAGCGTGAATGGCTACTCTATTCACCATCCCAAGGTCGTTTGTACTGCTTTGCATGTCGCCTATTTTCCAAGACAGAATCTCCCTTTGCTACATCAGGATTCAATGACTGGAAACATAGCAATGTTATTGGTGATCATGAAAATGGAGAAGAACATCGTAAGTGCATGACGGCATATTTGATTCGCCATAAAGAAACTGGAAATGTCGATACACTATTACTTCAACAACTTCGCTCAGAGCAGGAGTATTGGCATAAAGTGTTGACACGAGTGGTTTCTGCAATTCGCTTTCTTGCCTCCAGAGGTCTGCCATTTCGTGGAGAAAACCAAACAATTGGGTCTGCTAAAAATGGAAACTATAAAATTCTTTGACTTTGTTCAGCGTCTTTATTCATTCTTCTCTGCTTCCACACATCGATGGAATGTTCTTGCATCATCTCTTGAAAAAAACATTGTGGTCAAGCGTCTGTCTGACACAAGATGGTCGGCACATTTTGATGCTGTTCATGCTTTACATGAGGGTTTTGAGAAAATTAAAAATGCACTAGATTCTGTATCAGCTGACACTGAACAGAAAATAAACACAAGGCGAGAGGCAGAAGGATTGAGTGACAAAATGGAAAACCTGGAAACGATCTTCCTCACAATTCTTTGGAATGACATTTTGGAAAGAGTCAACAAAACAAGCAAAGTCCTGCAATCAGAGGATGTGAACATACTTGTTGCCATGAACCTCCTTGAGTCTCTAAAAACATATCTTCAGGATACTAGAGACAAATTTAGTGCATATGAATTGAAAGCCAGGAGTAGGTGTCCAGATTCAGATTATAAGGAAAAACGGGAACGAAAGCGAAGTGTACGCCTCACTAGTAGGGATGGGCCCGGTGCTCGATGCGAACCCATGTTCGCATCGAGCACCGGGTGTTCGCTCGCTCGGCGAGCCCAGAACTATTTTGGCCGCTCGCATCACGTTCGTGTGATGCGAGCGGCCCCGCAATGCATTGCGGCCGGCGCGGCCGGCGCAGTGCATTGCTGGCTGATGATTGGCCAAGCATGCACTGTGACCCCCCGCATGCTTGGCCAATCACAGCGCCGGAAACTCGAAGAGCCATAATTGGCTACAGGCAGGACGCCTGTAGCCAATTACAGCTCAGGGGCTTTAGTACACGCCCCCTCTTATAAAAGGCCGCCACGCCGTCTGCGCCGGTCACATGCTGTTCCGGCGTAGATAGAGCAGGATCGTTCTGTGTCACTCTGCTGGATTTAGTTAGAGAGATTCACTTAGAGAGATTGAGTTAGATAGATTCATTTAGAAGGATTGATTTAGAAAGAGGGGCTTGTAGTGTGTTCGTGGCAGGCAGGCACTGGCAGCAAACAGAGCTCCTGTATTTTGTTCCCAGAAGCACCTATAGGACTTGTAGTGTGTTCGTGGCAGGCAGGCAGAGCTCCTATATTTTGTTCCCAGAAGCACCTATCGGACTTGTAGTGTGTTCGTGGCAGGCAGGCAGAGCTCCTATATTTTATTCCCAGAAGCACCTATAGGACTTGTAGTGTGTTCGTGGCAGGCAGGCAGAGCTCCTATATTTTGTTCCCAGAAGCACCTATAGGACTTGTAGTGTGTTCGTGGCAGGCAGGCAGAGCTCCTATATTTTGTTCCCAGAAGCACCTATAGGACTTGTAGTGTGTTCGTGGCAGGCAGGCAGAGCTCCTATATTTTGTTCCCAGAAGCACCTATAGGACTTGTAGTGTGTTCGTGGCAGGAAGGCAGAGCTCCTATATTTTGTTCCCAGAAGCACCTATAGGACTTGAAGTGTGTTAGTCCCATCACACAGACCTACATTTTCTTCCCAGAAGCACCTATAGGACTTGTAGTGTGTTAGTCCCATCACACAGAGATCATATATTTTGTTCCCAGAGGCACCTATAGGACTTGAAGTGTGTTAGTCCCATCACACAGACCTATATTTTCTTCCCAGAAGCACCTATAGGACTTGAAGTGTGTTAGTCCCATCACACAGAGATCATATATTTTGTTCCCAGAAGCACCTATAGGACTTGAAGTGTGTTAGTCCCATCACACAGACCTATATTTTCTTCCAGAAGCACCCATAGGACTTGAAGTGTGTTAGTCCCATCACACAGAGATCCTATATTTTGTTCCCAGAAGCACCTATAGGACTTGAAGTGTGTTAGTCCCATCACACAGACCTATATTTTGTTCCCAGAAGCACCTATAGGACTTGAAGTGTGTTAGTCCCATCACACAGACCTACATTTTCTTCCCAGAAGCACCTATAGGACTTGAAGTGTGTTAGTCCCATCACACAGAGATCATATATTTTGTTCCCAGAAGCACCTATAGGACTTGAAGTGTGTTAGTCCCATCACACAGACCTATATTTTGTTCCCAGAAGCACCTATAGGACTTGAAGTGTGTTAGTCCCATCACACAGACCTACATTTTCTTCCCAGAAGCACCTATAGGACTTGAAGTGTGTTAGTCCCATCACACAGAGATCATATATTTTGTTCCCAGAAGCACCTATAGGACTTGAAGTGTGTTAGTCCCATCACACAGACCTATATTTTCTTCCCAGAAGCACCCATAGGACTTGAAGTGTGTTAGTCCCATCACACAGAGATCATATATTTTGTTCCCAGAAGCACCTATAGGACTTGAAGTGTGTTAGTCCCATCACACAGACCTATATTTTCTTCCCAGAAGCACCCATAGGACTTGAAGTGTGTTAGTCCCATCACACAGAGATCCTATATTTTGTTCCCAGAAGCACCTATAGGACTTGAAGTGTGTTAGTCCCATCACACAGACCTATATTTTGTTCCCAGAAGCACCTATAGGACTTGAAGTGTGTTAGTCCCATCACACAGACCTACATTTTCTTCCCAGAAGCACCTATAGGACTTGAAGTGTGTTAGTCCCATCACACAGAGATCATATATTTTGTTCCCAGAAGCACCTATAGGACTTGAAGTGTGTTAGTCCCATCACACAGACCTATATTTTGTTCCCAGAAGCACCTATAGGACTTGAAGTGTGTTAGTCCCATCACACAGACCTACATTTTCTTCCCAGAAGCACCCATAGGACTTGAAGTGTGTTAGTCCCATCACACAGAGATCCTATATTTTGTTCCCAGAAGCACCTATAGGACTTGAAGTGTGTTAGTCCCATCACACAGACCTATATTTTCTTCCCAGAAGCACCTATAGGACTTGAAGTGTGTTAGTCCCATCACACAGAGATCATATATTTTGTTCCCAGAAGCACCTATAGGACTTGAAGTGTGTTAGTCCCATCACACAGACCTATATTTTCTTCCCAGAAGCACCCATAGGACTTGAAGTGTGTTAGTCCCATCACACAGAGATCATATATTTTGTTCCCAGAAGCACCTATAGGACTTGAAGTGTGTTAGTCCCATCACACAGACCTATATTTTGTTCCAGAAGCACCTATAGGACTTGAAGTGTGTTAGTCCCATCACACAGACCTACATTTTCTTCCCAGAAGCACCTATAGGACTTGAAGTGTGTTAGTCCCATCACACAGACCTATATTTTGTTCCCAGAAGCACCTATAGGACTTGAAGTGTGTTAGTCCCATCACACAGACCTACATTTTCTTCCCAGAAGCACCTATAGGACTTGAAGTGTGTTAGTCCCATCACACAGAGATCATATATTTTGTTCCCAGAAGCACCTATAGGACTTGAAGTGTGTTAGTCCCATCACACAGACCTATATTTTGTTCCCAGAAGCACCTATAGGACTTGAAGTGTGTTAGTCCCATCACACAGCGATCCTATATTTTGTTCCCAGAAGCACCTATAGGACTTGAAGTGTGTTAGTCCCATCACACAGACCTCTATTTTGTTCCCAGAAGCACCTATAGGACTTGAAGTGTGTTAGTCCCATCACACAGACCTACATTTTCTTCCCAGAAGCACCTATAGGACTTGAAGTGTGTTAGTCCCATCACACAGAGATCATATATTTTGTTCCCAGAAGCACCTATAGGACTTGAAGTGTGTTAGTCCCATCACACAGACCTATATTTTGTTCCCAGAAGCACCTATAGGACTTGAAGTGTGTTAGTCCCATCACACAGACCTATATTTTGTTCCCAGAAGCACCTATAGGACTTGAAGTGTGTTAGTCCCATCACACAGACCTATATTTTGTTCCCAGAAGCACCTATAGGACTTGAAGTGTGTTAGTCCCATCACACAGAGATCATATATTTTGTTCCCAGAAGCACCTATAGGACTTGAAGTGTGTTAGTCCCATCACACAGACCTATATTTTGTTCCCAGAAGCACCTATAGGACTTGAAGTGTGTTAGTCCCATCACACAGAGATCATATATTTTGTTCCCAGAAGCACCTATAGGACTTGAGGTGTGTTAGTCCCATCACACAGACCTATATTTTCTTCCCAGAAGCACCCATAGGACTTGAAGTGTGTTAGTCCCATCACACAGACCTATATTTTCTTCCCAGAAGCACCTATAGGACTTGAAGTGTGTTAGTCCCATCACACAGAGATCATATATTTTGTTCCCAGAAGCACCTATAGGACTTGAAGTGTGTTAGTCCCATCACACAGACCTATATTTTCTTCCCAGAAGCACCCATAGGACTTGTAGTGTGTTAGTCCCATCACACAGAGATCCTATATTTTCTTCCCAGAAGCACCTATAGGACTTGAAGTGTGTTAGTCCCATCACACAGACCTATATTTTCTTCCCAGAAGCACCTATAGGACTTGAAGTGTGTTAGTCCCATCACACAGAGATCATATATTTTGTTCCCAGAAGCACCTATAGGACTTGAAGTGTGTTAGTCCCATCACACAGACCTACATTTTGTTCCCAGAAGCACCTATAGGACTTGAAGTGTGTTAGTCCCATCACACAGAGATCATATATTTTGTTCCCAGAAGCACCTATAGGACTTGAAGTGTGTTAGTCCCATCACACAGACCTACATTTTCTTCCCAGAAGCACCTATAGGACTTGAAGTGTGTTAGTCCCATCACACAGACCTATATTTTGTTCCCAGAAGCACCCATAGGACTTGAAGTGTGTTAGTCCCATCACACAGAGATCCTATATTTTGTTCCCAGAAGCACCTATAGGACTTGAAGTGTGTTAGTCCCATCACACAGACCTATATTTTGTTCCCAGAAGCACCTATAGGACTTGAAGTGTGTTAGTCCCATCACACAGACCTATATTTTCTTCCCAGAAGCACCCATAGGACTTGAAGTGTGTTAGTCCCATCACACAGACCTATATTTTCTTCCCAGAAGCACCTATAGGACTTGAAGTGTGTTAGTCCCATCACACAGACCTATATTTTCTTCCCAGAAGCACCCATAGGACTTGAAGTGTGTTAGTCCCATCACACAGAGATCCTATATTTTGTTCCCAGAAGCACCTATAGGACTTGAAGTGTGTTAGTCCCATCACACAGACCTATATTTTGTTCCCAGAAGCACCTATAGGACTTGAAGTGTGTTAGTCCCATCACACAGAGATCATATATTTTGTTCCCAGAAGCACCTATAGGACTTGAAGTGCGTTAGTCCCATCACACAGACCTACATTTTGTTCCCAGAAGCACCTATAGGACTTGAAGTGTGTTAGTCCCATCACACAGACCTATATTTTCTTCCCAGAAGCACCTATAGGACTTGAAGTGTGTTAGTCCCATCACACAGAGATCATATATTTTGTTCCCAGAAGCACCTATAGGACTTGAAGTGTGTTAGTCCCATCACACAGACCTACATTTTCTTCCCAGAAGCACCTATAGGACTTGAAGTGTGTTAGTCCCATCACACAGACCTATATTTTGTTCCCAGAAGCACCCATAGGACTTGAAGTGTGTTAGTCCCATCACACAGAGATCCTATATTTTGTTCCCAGAAGCACCTATAGGACTTGAAGTGTGTTAGTCCCATCACACAGACCTATATTTTGTTCCCAGAAGCACCTATAGGACTTGAAGTGTGTTAGTCCCATCATACAGAGATCCTATATTTTGTTCCCAGAAGCACCTATAGGACTTGAAGTGTGTTAGTCCCATCACACAGAGCTATATTTTGTTCCCAGAAGCACCTATAGGACTTGAAGTGTGTTAGTCCCATCACACAGAGATCCTCTATTTTCTTTGCAGAAGCACCCATAGGACTTCTAGTGTGTTGGTGGCATCACACAGAGCTCCTATATTTTCTTCTCAGCAGCACCCACAGGACTTCTAGTGTGTTAGTGGCATCACACAGAGCTCCTCTATTTTCTTTGCAGAAGCACCCATAGGACTTCTAGTGTGTTAGTGGCATCACACAGAGCTCCTATATTGTCTTCTCAGCAGCACCCACACGACTTCTAGTGTGTTAGTGGCATCACACAGAGCTCCTCTATTTTCTTTGCAGAAGCACCCATAGGACTTCTAGTGTGTTAGTGGCATCACACAGAGCTCCTATATTGTCTTCTCAGCAGCACCCACAGGACTTCTAGTGTGTTAGTGGCATCACACAGAGCTCCTCTATTTTCTTTGCAGAAGCACCCATAGGACTTCTAGTGTGTTAGTGGCATCACACAGAGCTCCTATATTGTCTTCTCAGCAGCACCCACAGGACTTCTAGTGTGTTAGTGGCATCACACAGAGCTCCTCTATTTTCTTTGCAGAAGCACCCATAGGACTTCTAGTGTGTTAGTGGCATCACACAGAGCTCCTATATTGTCTTCTCAGCAGCACCCACAGGACTTCTAGTGTGTTAGTGGCATCACACAGAGCTCCTCTATTTTCTTTGCAGAAGCACCCATAGGACTTCTAGTGTGTTAGTGGCATCACACAGAGCTCCTATATTTTCTTCTCAGCAGCACCCACAGGACTACCGACTACAATGGCTGGAAGACCGCCAAGGGGAGGCAGAGCGTGCAGAGCCAAGAACACAGGGCAGGCAGGCTCTGTTTCTAGTGGACGTGGCCGTGGCCGTGGACGTGGTCGTGCATCGTCATCAGCACGTGGCCATGGGACACGCGCGTCTTTGTTTTCGGCAGCTGGACATGTGGAGCCGCATCATGCTGAAGGCTTGGTAGAATGGATGACCAAGCCCTCCTCATCCTCCTCATCCTCTCTCACCCAGGCTCAGGGTACTGACAGAGCAGCTGCCAACGCGTACTCAATGGCATCATCAGCCACCCCTTCCCTAGACCCACCATGTCCTCCTGAGGAGTCCCCCGAACTCTTTGAGCACAGTGTTGGGTACATGCTCCAGGAGGATGCCCAACGATTCGAAGGCTCGGATGATGATACCCAGCTTGAGGAATCTGGCAGTACTGTTCCACCAGCTGCAGCTTACTGCCAGGTTTGCTCTAGTGGTGAAGAGGGAGGGGATGATGAGGTCACTGACTCCACGTGGGTGCCTGAAGGGAGAGAGGATGAGGAGGAGGACGAGGAGGAGGAGGATGCGGCGTCACATGTCCAACGAGGCAGGATGCCCCCTGGAGGCCAGGTAGAGGCCAGCACAGCAACTGTACAACACCGCAGAGCTCCGCCTGTGCAGGGCGCTGCCTCTGCACGTTATCAGAAAAGTTCTTTGGTGTGGGCCTTTTTTGAGACGAGTGCATCAGATCGCACCACTGCTATTTGCAATATTTGTCTCAAGCGTATCTCGCGTGGCCAAAACATCAGCCGCTTGGGCACCACAAGCATGACCAGACATATGTCGACCTGCCATGCAGCTCGTTGGCAGGCACACATAAAAGACCCACACCAAAGAACTAAGCGGACCTCTCCTTGCTCCTCATCAGCTGGGATCTCCATCCCCACTACACCTTCAGTCCTCTCTGAAAGCTGCTCTGAGAGGACTGAAGGTGTAGAATTAGGTGTGTCACAACCAAGTACTTGCAGTACACCGACGTCTGATTGCAGCAGGCAAATTTCCCTGCCCCAGCTGCTGGACCGTAGAAAGAAGTACACTCCCAGCCATCCACATGCCCAGCGGTTGAATGCTAGCTTGGCTAAATTGCTAGCACTTCAACTGCTGCCTTTTCAGTTGGTAGACTCGGCCCCCTTCCGTGAGTTTGTTCAATGTGCGGTTCCTCAGTGGCAGGTTCCCAAACGCCACTTTTTCTCACGGAAGGCGATTCCGTCTCTCTACCGGCATGTGGAAGGCAATGTCCATGCCTCGCTGGACAGGGCGGTCAGCGGTAAGGTGCATATTACCGCTGACTCATGGTCCAGCAGGCATGGACAGGGACGGTACCTTTCTTTCACGGCCCATTGGGTCACTCTATTGGCAGCTGGGAGGGATGCAGGACAAGGTGCAGTAGTGTTGGAGGTTGTTCCGCCACCACGCCTCCAAAACGCTACTACTGCTACTGGTTGTGACACACCTCTCTCCTCCACCCCCTCCTCTTCTTCTTCCTCCAGTGCTCTGTCCTTGGAACCAGCGGTGCTCCGTAGGCGTACAAGGGGCTACGCAAGTACGCAGGCAAAAAGATGCCATGCCGTGCTTGCGCTGGTGTGTTTGGGGGACAGGAGCCACACTGGGCCAGAGGTTCTGGCAGCTCTGCAGGGGCAGGCCGAGAGGTGGTTGACGCCACGTCAGCTTAAGCCAGGAATGGTCGTTTCTGACAATGGCACCAACCTCCTCTCCGCCCTGCGACAGGGGCAGCTCACCCATGTGCCCTGCATGGCTCACGTCCTCAACCTGGTGGTGCAGCGGTTCTTGGGCAGGTTCCCAGGCTTACAGGATGTCCTGAGGCAGGCCAGGAAAGTCTGTGTGCATTTCCGCCGATCTTATAATGCCAGTGCTCGGCTGACTGAGCTGCAAAAGGAGCTGAACCTGCCCAAGAACCGCCTAATATGTGACATGCCCACCAGGTGGAACTCAACGTTGGCCATGCTGCAGCGACTGCACACGCAGCAGAGGGCCATCAATGAGTACCTTTGCGACTACGGCACCAGGACAGGGTCAGGGGAGCTTGGTTTTTTTTCCCCACGTCAGTGGAGCATGATCAGGGATGCATGCACTGTCCTCTCACCATTTGAGGAGGCCACGAGGATGGTGAGCAGTGACAGTGCATGCATCAGTGACACTGTCCCTCTTGTCCACCTGTTGGAGCATACGCTGCGTGGGATAATGGACAGGGCACTTGAGGCAGAACAGAGGCAGGAAGAGGAGGACTTCCTTGCCTCTCAAGGCCCCCTTTATCCGGACAGTGTTCCTTTTGTCCCACCCATCACACAGGAAGAGGATGAGGAGGAGGAGGAGGATTGTGTGAGCATGGAGGTGGAGCCTGGCACTCAGCATCAGCAGCAGCAGTCTTTTAGGGATGATGTACAGTCCCAACAAACCAGTGGACTTGTACGTGGCTGGGAGGAGGTGGCTGGCGATCATGTCATCCTCAGTGACCCAGAAGACTCCGGACCGAATGCCTCAGCTAACCTACGCTGCATGGCCTCCCTGATCCTGCAAAGCCTGCGGAAGGATCCTCGTGTTCTTCGGATCAAGGAGAGGGACCATTACTGGCTGGCCACTCTCCTTGATCCGCGGTACAAGGGTAAGGTTGCGGACCTTATCTTGCCGTCGCAGAGGGAGCAGAGGATGAGACATCTCAGGGAGGCCTTGCAGAAAGGTCTGTGCAACGCGTTCCCAGAAACTGGGAGGTTACAAACTCCTGGTCCTGGGCGACGAGTTGCTGAGGCTTCGGTCAGTAGCAGAAGGAGCGGTGGGGAAGGTGGACGTCTGACCGATGCGTTCAGACAATTTTTTAGTCCGCAGCCCCAAGGTATGATCGGTTCCAGCAACCATTGCCAGCGTCTGATATACATGGTGCAGGAATACCTTGGGGCAAGGTCAGACTTGGACACCTTTCCCACCGAAAATCCTCTGGCTTACTGGGTCCTGAGGATGGATCACTGGCCAGAGCTTGCACAGTATGCAATTGAGCTACTGGCCTGTCCTGCCTCCAGCGTTCTTTCCGAACGCACATTCAGTGCTGCTGGAGGATTTGTCACTGATCATAGGGTGCGCCTGTCCACCGCCTCGGTTGATCGACTGACCTTCATCAAAATGAATCAGTCTTGGATCACACCAGCTACCAGGCACCTGAGGCGGATATAACCGAATAATTTTTAATGTCACATCCCTTCAAGACTGCCTATGCTGATGCTGAGTGACTGTCCTCTTATGTTCACTGACTATCCTCTTCCTCCTCCTCAATGATCCATGCCACCACACCAGTGCCTAAGGCACAATTTTTCAGCCCCTGTTTAACAGGGGTGTGTACATACAATTTTTATAAAAAAATGCTTCGCAACACGTGTGACTGCTGTGCTCCAAGTACAGTATCTGTGAGGGGTTGCAGTGTTGTGGCACCAGCACCAGTGCCTAAGGCACAATTTTTCAGCCCCTGTTTAACAGGGGCGTGTACTTACAATTTTTTAAAAAAATGCTTCGCAACACGTGTGACTGCTGTGCTCCAAGTACAGTATCTGTGAGGGGTTGCAGTGTTGTGGCACCAGCACCAGTGCCTAAGGCACAATTTTTCAGCCCCTGTTTAACAGGGGCGTGTACATACAATTTTTATAAAAAAATGCTTCGCAACACGTGTGACTGCTGTGCTCCAAGTACAGTATCTGTGAGGGGTTGCAGTGTTGTGGCACCAGCACCAGTGCCTAAGGCACAATTTTTCAGCCCCTGTTTAACAGGGGCGTGTACTTACAATTTTTTTTAAAAATGCTTCGCAACACGTGTGACTGCTGTGCTCCAAGTACAGTATCTGTGAGGGGTTGCAGTGTTGTGGCACCAGCACCAGTGCCTAAGGCACAATTTTTCAGCCCCTGTTTAACAGGGGCGGGTAATTACAATTTTTTAAAAAAATGCTTCGCAACACGTGTGACTGCTGTGCTCCAAGTACAGTATCTGTGAGGGGTTGCAGTGTTGTGGCACCAGCACCAGTGCCTAAGGCACAATTTTTCAGCCCCTGTTTAACAGGGGCGTGTACTTACAATTTTTTAAAAAAATGCTTCGCAACACGTGTGACTGCTGTGCTCCAAGTACAGTATCTGTGAGGGGTTGCAGTGTTGTGGCACCAGCACCAGTGCCTAAGGCACAATTTTTCAGCCCCTGTTTAACAGGGGCGGGTAATTACAAATCTTGATCTAATAACTCACAGCAGGGCCCATTCCTGCGCCCACCAAGAGTAACTATGAGGGCCTACAGTCTTGTGGCAACACCGTCCACCACCACCGCCAAAGGCCCAATTTTTCTGCCCTGTTCATCAGGTGCTTGCAATTACAAATCTTGATCTAATAACTCACAGCAGGGCCCATTCCTGCGCCCACCAAGAGTAACTATGAGGGCCTACAGTCTTGTGGCAACACCGTCCACCACCACCGCCAAAGGCCCAATTTTTCTGCCCTGTTCATCAGGTGCTTGCAATTACAAATCTTGATCTAATAACTCACAGCAGGGCCCATTCCTGCGCCCACCAAGAGTAACTGTGAGAGCTTACAGTCTTGTGGCAACACCGTCCACCACCACCACCACCCCCAATTTTTCTGCCCTGTTCAACAGGTGCATGCAATTACAAATCTTGATCTATTAACTCACAGCAGGGCCCATTCCTGTGCCCACCAGTCTTGTGGCTACACCAACATCTAATAGGGCAAATTTCTGCAGAGTATATACGCCAGGCCCCTACTTTCAAACATCCAACTTACAAACGACTCCTACTTGCAAATGGAAAGAGAAAACAGGAAGTGAGAGGAAATCTACCCCTAGGAAGGGAAATTCTATCCTGTTAGATTTAATTTGGGGAAAAGGTATCTCCTCTCTCCTGATACTTTATCACCAATCCTTGTTTCAATTAAAACCCCACTTTTTCCAAAAACATTTGTCATTGGGACGGAAAGTGAGGTGACATGTTCTGAACAGATGTGCAAAGACAGCAAATGTTACAGGGGTGATAACCCCTCCCTATGTTCTCCAAAAAGCTTAAAAATAGATTTTTTTGGGATGGAGCTACACTTCATAATGTACCTGTTCAGATTCTACTTAAGAACAAACCTAAAGCCGCAAGTGGTTTTAAATGGCTTCTTTTTTTCCTTTACAAATGTCATTTTGTGCAAGGACAGTTCTAAACACGGGAAACACATGCCACTTCACAGGCATACTTTAGACACCCCCCAGGTACCATATTTAAAGGAAAATTTCACTTTTTTTTTTTCACTTTAAGCATCATTAAAATGACTGCTCCCGAAAAAACGTTAGTTTTTAAAAGTTCTTTTTGCATTGATATATGTCCCCTGGGGCAGACCCGGGTCCCCAAACCTGTTTTATGACATTAACATGCATATTGGCCGTTGTAATTAGCACTTTTGATTTCGAACGTTCGCGTCCATTATAACGTATAGGGTTTGAAAATTCGCGCGAACTTTCGGTCCGTTCGAAGGTTCTGGTGCGAACCGAACCCGGGGGTGTTCGGCTCATCCCTACTCACTAGATATGACGGATCAGCAGAAGAGGTACTTCTTAGTAAAAGTGAAAAGTTTAAGGTGGAAACATTCCTTCCTGTTCTGGACTCTCTAATTCCTGCACTGACAAAACGTGCAGAAGCCTATTCATTGATTGGAAATATGTTTTCATTCTTCTGTGAATTAAAAACAATTAGTTCTGATGAGCTAAACAAAAAATGTGAATATCTGGCTAATGTTTATCACAAAGATCTTGATTATGGTGACCTACTAAATGAATGTGAGCATCTCAAGCACTACATGATTCTTGATCAAAATTGTGAGACTCTCCCTGCATTGTACAGAAAAATAATTTCAGACAACTTGAAATCTGTTTTTCCGAATGTGGAAATTGCACTCAGAGTGTTCATGTGCATGATGGTGACCAACTGTGCAGGAGAGCGTTCATTCTCAAGATTGAAACTAATAAAAAATGAGCTTCGCAGCACAATGGGGCAGCAGCGTTTGAACTGGCTTTCACTCATGTGTATAGAAAATGACATCACTAAAACCATTGACTTCAAGCCAATTATAAAGGAATTCTCTACCAAGAAGTATCGCAAATTTAATAAATAATTAGTGATTTTGTACTGTCCCATTTCAATTTGTAATTTCTTTTTTTCCAATTTCTTGCTTTCCAAGCTCATGTTATATTGTCCAAACGTTTGTGTTAATGTTTAAACACTGATTTTGTTGGAAGTACCAATAAATATATCCTTATTGATAATTTGCATTTTTATTCTCGTGCTTGATCGTGTAGACAGGGCCCCAGAGCAATGTATTGCCCGGGGGCCTATAATGCTCTTAAGGTGGCCCTGAGTGCATGCATCCTTGATCATTAGCCACTGGCGTGGTGAAAAAAGGCAAGCTCCCCTGACCCTGTCCTGGTGCCATACTCGCACAAGTACTCATTGATGGCCCTCTGCTGTGTGTGCAGCCACTGCAGCATTGCCAATGATGAGTTACACCTGTTGGGCATGTCACAGATGAGGCGGTTCTTGGGCAGGTTGCATTCCTTTTGAAGGTCAGCCAGCCGAGCACTGGCATTATATGACCGGCGGAAATGCCCACAGACTTCCGGGCCTGCCTCAGGAGATCCTGTAAGCCCGGGTACCTGCACAAGAAAATTAACCACTTCAGCCGCGCAAGGACTTACCCTTCCTGACCAGAGCGTTTTTTGCGATTCGGCACTGCGTTGTTTCAACTGTCAATTGCGCGGTCGTGCGACCTGGCTCCCAAACAAAATTGACATCCTTTTTTTCCCACAAATAGAGCTTTCTTTGGGTGGTATTTGATCACCTCTGCGTTTTTTTTTTTTTTTTTTTTGCGCTATAAACAAAAAAAGAGCGTCAATTTTGAAAAAAAAAACACATTATTTTTTACTTTTTGCTATAATAAATATCCCTCAAAAATATATAAAAATTTTTTTTTTCCTCAGTTTAGACCGATACGTATTCTACATTTTTTTGGTAAAAAAATTGCAATAAGCGTTTATTGATTGGTTTGCACAAAAGTTATAGCGTTTACAAAATAGTGGATAGTTTTATGGCATTTTTATTAATAATTTTTTTTACTAGTAATGGCGGCAATCAGCGATTTTTATCGTGACTGCGACATTATGGCGGACACATCGGATAATTTTGACACATTTTTGGGACCATTGGCATTAATACAGTGATCAATGCTATAAAATTGTATTGATTACTGTAAAAGTGTCTCTGGCAGTGAAGGGGTTAACCACTAGGGGCATGGAGGGGTTAAGTGTTCCTAAAAGCATGCTTCTAACTGTCTGGGAGCGTGGCTGTGTGTGACACCACACTGATCGCTGCTCCTGATGACAGGGAGCAGACGATCAATGTGCTGTCATTAGGCAGAACGGGGAGATACTATTTACATCAGCATCTCCCCGTTCTTGAGCTCCGTGACATGACCGCAGGTATCCCCGATCGAGTCCGTGGGACCCGCCGGCACGGTCACGGAGCCCGTGGCAAGCGTGCGCGCGTGGGCACGATGGTGCGTTACTTTGCCCAGCCGTGCCATTCTGCCGACGTATATGTGCAGGAGTCGGACGGGAACCGGTTAAGGACGTGAGCCAAACATTTCCCTGTTGGAGGGTGGAGAGGAGGCTGGTGCCATTGTCACAAACCACCATTCCTGGCTGAAGCTGGCATGGCATCAACCACCTCTGAACCTGCCCCTGCAGAGCTGTCAGAATCTCTGCCCCAGTGTGGCTCTGTTTTGCTTTCGTCTATCTATCAAGGTTACTCTGTGGTATAAGCAAGGAAGCTGAGACTTCTGCAGTATGTAAATGTGCTTTTACTATACAAAGATGCTGTACATACAAAACTATTACAATATTAGTAATACAATACAAGACTGACAGATATCTATAACAAGCAAAATGCCTAGCAAATGAACAGCCGGTGGTCTATACCAGTACAAATACACTTAAAAGTTACTTATCTTCTGTTACTGTATCTGATCTCTATTGGCAACACTTCTTCTGGAGGATCAGGCTCTGGTCTTGTATCATGAGTGGCTTCTGATCTTCAAAGCATGATGATGTGTGTGTCCCAGTCTCTACTCCCCTTTTTATTTGTACAAGTTTGTTGACAAAAGTTAATGGTTACAAACTTGTTTCCATAACAACCGACTAACAGCCATTCTTTCAGTTTGAGAGACCCTCTCTTACTTGTTTACTGTAGCTATAGAGACAATAGCCTATTCAAACTGTCAATTGAATACAACAATCATATCTACCTACCCATTGTATGGAACAGCATTTGTTTGAGAAATCTACTCAAGCCCAAAAACTGACCAACTCACTATTGTAATATTGACCCATGTATCTTATGTCTGATTAATATAAAAAAAAATATTTTTAACAAACGCAACACAGGCTCCTGTCCCCTAAGCAGACCAACTCAAGCACCGCATGGTAGACATGTGCAAAAGGAAAAAATTTGTTTCGTTTCGTTTCGTTTTAATTCGTTAATTAATTAATTTCGTTTAGTTAGATTCGTTAAATTTGTTAAATTCGTTTTCGGATTTCGTTTCAATTTCGACCGATTTTCGAATTCAAAAATATTTTGCGACCAAACTTTGGGTCCACGTATCTCAGGGTCACTTAGCAATAGAAACTATCCAAATTTAGATATGTTGTAGTGCTAGTTCTACTGTGTTTGCATACCAAATTTGGGGTTTCTAGCTACAAGTGGCCCCGAGATATCTGGCCCCAAAGTCGGGTCGAAAAATGTCATTCTCTGCTGCAGAAAAGTGCTTGACATTTTGCGACCCGACTTTGGGGCCACGTATCTTGGGGCCACTTATAGCTAGAAACCCCAAATTTAGTATGCAAATACAGTAGAACTAGCACTACAACCTCTCCAAATTTCAAATGCAGTTGAAAAATTTTCAAATGCAGTTGAAAAATTTTCAAATGCAGTTGAAAAATTTTCAAATGCAGTTGAAAAATTTTCAAATGCAGTTGAAAAATTTTCAAATGCAGTTGAAAAATTTTCAAATGCAGTTGAAATAATTTCAAATCATGTTGATACTATTTCAAGTGGATTTGAAAATATTTTGCGACCCGACTTTGAAAAAAAAAATGAAATGAACAGTCTGCAGAAGATCTGCAAAAAAAAAAAGAAGTGAAATGGCTGTTAATAGTCTACAGGAGATCTGCTATTAAATTATATATATTTTTTTATTCTGTTCTAATCTTTTCTATTTGAATTATACATTTTGGAAGATGGTTATTTACTTATATACATCTGTCACATAAAAAAAAGATGTGAAATGGCTGTCACGGATGTCGATTGCGAGGCAAGTACATATGCTGTATGTCATTGTCCACTTGCCACAACACCTGCCACAAGTGCCAAGACACCTGCCACGAGTGCCATGTGACCGACCACCAGTGCCACGTGACCTGCCATGGGACCAAGTTGTGGATTGTCCACTTGCCATGTCACCTGCCACAAGTTATGGGGTTCCTAGCACCAAGTGACCCCCAGATATGGGGGATATGTCAAGTACTTTTCTACAGCAGAGAATGACATTTTGTGACCCGACTTTGGGGCCACGTATCTTGGGGCCACTTATAGCTAGAAACCCCAAATTTGGTATGCAAACACAGTATAACTAGCACTACAACCTCTCTGCATTTCCATCTGCATCATCCACATTCTTCTCACCCTCACACACACCTGCCATCTCCTCACCAGACATCCTGCACACCAAACACACACAATTACACACACACAGCTCACTGTCTGCAAACACAAAAACAAAACTTAATAAAATGCAGTACAAGCTAGCTAGCAGCTAACTTAGCAATATCTCCCCTCTCCTTCACACAAAATGGCTGACACAGGTGCATCCTGGACCTGGAGTCCTCGACCTGGTAGTGGTGCAAAAAAAGTGCTTCTCAAATAAGATAAATTAAGTACATTTTTTATTTAAAGTCATTTTTGAATTGTAAGACTGTATAATTCTATTCTTATATGTGAAAAATTTGACAGACACATTTAACAGGAACATAGCTGAATTCGTTTGAAATATCTTTTTAAAATCTGGTTGAAATAGTTTCTAATGCAGTTGAAATAATTTCAAATCTGGTTGAAATAGTTTCTAATGCAGTTGAAATAGTTTCTAATGCAGTTGAAATAGTTTCTAATGCAGTTGAAATATTTTCAAATCTGGTTGAAATAGTTTCTAATGCAGTTGAAATAGTTTCTAATGCAGTTGAAATAGTTTCTAATGCAGTTGAAATAGTTTCTAATCTGGTTGAAATAGTTTCTAATGCAGTTGAAATATTTTCAAATCTGGTTGAAATAGTTTCTAATGCAGTTGAAATAGTTTCTAATGCAGTTGAAATATTTTCAAATCTGGTTGAAATAGTTTCTAATGCAGTTGAAATAGTTTCTAATGCAGTTGAAATATTTTCAAATCTGGTTGAAATAGTTTCTAATGCAGTTGAAATAATTTCAAATCTGGTTGAAATAGTTTCTAATGCAGTTGAAATATTTTCAAATCCGGTTGAAATAGTTTCTAATGCAGTTGAAATATTTTCAAATCTGGTTGAAATAGTTTCTAATGCAGTTGAAATAATTTCAAATCTGGTTGAAATAGTTTCTAATGCAGTTGAAATATTTTCAAATCTGGTTGAAATAGTTTCTAATGCAGTTGAAATAATTTCAAATCCAGTAGAAATATTTTTAAATCCGGTTGAAATATTTTCAAATCCGGTTGAAATAATTTCAAATGCGACAGATTTTTCGAATTCGGTCAAAAACGAAACAAAATCCGAAAACGAATTTAACGAATCTAACTAAACAAAATGAATTAATTAATGAATGCACGTCTAACACGGATGTCGATCGCAAGGCAAGTACATATGCTGTATGTCATTGTCCACTTGCCACGTCACCTGCCACAAGATGTGTATTGTCCACTTGCCACATCACCTGCCACGAGTGGCACGACACCTGCCACAAGTGCCACGACACCTGCCACGAGTGCCACGACACCTGCCACGAGTGCCACATGACCTGCCACGAGTGCCACGTGACCGACCACGCGTGCCACGTGACCGACCACGCGTGCCACGTGGCCGACCACGAGTGCCACGTGACCGGCCACGAGTGCCACATGACCGGCCACGTGACCAAGTTGTGGATAGTCCACTTGCCACGTCACCTGCCACAAGTTGTGGGGTTCCTAGCACCAAGTGACCCCAAGATAGGGGCGATATGTCAAGTACTTTTCTGCAGCAGAGAATGACATTTTGTGACCCGACTTTGGGGCCACGTATCTCGGGGGCACTTGTAGCTAGAAAACCCACATTTGGTATGCAAACACAATAGAACTAGCACTACAACATCTCCAAATTTCCCGAGATACGTGGACCCAAAGTTGGGTCGCAAAATATTTTCGAATCTGGTTGAAATAGTTTCAAATGCGGTTGAAATAATTTCAAATCATGTTGATACTATTTTGCGACCCGACTTTGAAAAAAAAATGAAATTGATTCTAACAGATAGATAGAAGGTCTGCAAAAAAAAGAAGTGAAATGGCTGTTAATAGTCTACAGGAGATCTGCTAAAAAAAGAAATAGATGCTAATAGTCTGCAGGAGATCTGGTGAGAAAACGAAATAGATACTAATAGTCTGCAGGAGATCTGCAAAAAAAATGAAATAGATGCTAATAGACTGCAGGAGATCTTATGGGAACAAATAGTAATCTGAAAATTTTTTTTTTAATGAAATAGATAGTATCTATATTCTATTCTGTTCTATTGTTTCGCTAGTCTAGGCTCTATTTCTATTCTAATCTTTTCTATTCAAATTCAAATTCATTCTATACGAAATTCGAATGTCGGAAAAAAATGATATATAACCCTCTTCCGAAATTTGAATTTAGTATATAATGATTTCGATTTTAATAGAAAAGATTTTAATAGAATATAAAAGAATAGACTAGAAAAACAATAGAACAGAATAGAATAAAATATAATATATTCTATTCTGTTCTATTGTTTTTCTAGTCTATTTTCTATTTTATTATAATCTTTTCTATCCAAAGTTAAAATTAATTAATTAAAAAATTTGAATTCATACTATTTGAAATTCAAATTTATTCTATTCGAAATTCGAATTTCAGAAAATGGTTGTATATTCTTTCTATTTGCACTTGTGGCAGGTGTTGTGGCAGGTGTCTTGGCACTTGTGCAGGTGTTGTGGCAAGTGGACAATGACATACAGCATATGTACTTGCCTTGCAATCGACATCCATGACAGCCATTTCACATCTTTTTTTTTATGTGACAGATGTATTTAAGTAAATAACCATCGTCCAAAATGTATAATTCAAATAGAAAAGATTAGAACAGAATAGAAAAAAATATATAATTTAATAGCAGATCTCCTGTAGACTATTAACAGCCATTTTACTTCTTTTTTTTTGCAGATCTTCTGCAGACTGTTAGAATCAATTTCAATTTTTTTTCAAAGTCGGGTCGCAAAATATTTTCGAATCCGCTTGAAATAGTATCAACATGATTTGAAATAATTTCAACTGCATTTGAAATTTTTTCAACTGCATT
Source organism: Lithobates sylvaticus (assembly GCA_028564925.1). Classification (NCBI taxonomy): domain Eukaryota; kingdom Metazoa; phylum Chordata; class Amphibia; order Anura; family Ranidae; genus Lithobates; species Lithobates sylvaticus. The sequence continues at coordinate 512,540,628 of CM053026.1, read as the reverse complement.
TAAAACATTTTTCAACTGCATTTAAAACATTTTTCAACTGCATTTGAAATTATTTCAACCGCATTTGAAACTATTTCAACCGGATTCGAAAATATTTTGCGACCCGACTTTGGGTCCACGTATCTCGGGGTTACTTGGTGATAAAAACCCCAAATTGTAGTTGTAGTTGTAGTTGTAGTGCTAGTTCTACTGTGTTTGCATACCAAATTTGGGGTTTCTAGCCATAAGTGGCCCTGAGATACGTGGCCCCAAAGTCGGGTCACAAAATGTAATTCTCTGCTGTAGAAAAGCACTTGACATATCCCCCATATCTGGGGGTCACTTGGTGCTAGGAACCCCATATCTTGTGGCAGGTGACATGGCAAGTGGACAATCCACAACTTGGTCACGTGGCAGGTCACGTGGCACTTGTGGCAGGTGTCTTGGCACTTGTGGCAGGTGTTGTGGCAAGTGGACAATGACATACAGCATACCCTGTTTCCCCGAAAATAAGACCTAGCGTGATTGTCAGTGATGGCTGCAATATAAGCCCTACCCCCCAAATAAGCCCTAGTTAAAGTGCTTGTAGGTCTTGTTTTCAGGGTAGGGCTTATTTTCGGGGAAACAGGGTAGAGCTTATTTGGGGGGTAGGGCTTATATTGCAGCCATCACCGACAATCACGCTAGGTCTTATTTTCGGGGAAACAGGGTATGTACTTGCCTTGCGATCGACATCCATGACAGCCATTTCACATCTTTTTTTTTATGTGACAGAGGTATATAAGTGAATAACCATCTTCCAAAATGTATAATTCAAATAGAAAAGATTAGAACAGAATAGAAAAAAATATATAATTTAATAGCAGATCTCCTGTCGACTATTAACAGCCATTTCACTTCTTTTTTTTTTTTGCAGATCTTCTGCAGACTGTTAGAATCAATTTCATATTTTTTTCAAAGTCGGGTTGCAAAATATTGTCGAATCCGCTTGAAATAGTATCAACATGATTTGAAATTATTTCAACTGCATTTGAAATTTTTTCAACTGCATTTGAAATTATTTCAACCGCATTTGAAATTATTTCAACCGCATTTGAAATTAATTCAACCGCATTTGAAACTATTTCAACCGGATTCGAAAATATTTTGCGACCCGACTTTGGGTCCACGTATCTCGGGGATACTTGGTGATAGAAACCCCAAATTTGGATATGTTGTAGTGCTAGTTCTACTGTGTTAGCATACCAAATTTCTAGCTATAAGTGGCCCCGAGATACGTGGCCCCAAAGTCGGGTCACAAAATGTCAAGCACTTTTCTGCAGCAGAGAATGACATTTTTCGACCCAATTTTGGGGCCACATATCTGGGGCCACTTGTAGCTAGAAACCCCATTTTGGTACGCAAACACAGTAGAACTAGCACTACAACATATCCAAATTTGGGGTTTCTATCACTAAGTGACCCCGAGATATTTCTAATTTCGTCCGCGATTTTTCGATTCGAAAAAAATTCGGATTCGGTTAAATTCGTTAGTATTGTAATTCGGTAATTCGGATGCATCCGAATGTCCGAATAATGAAAAATTCATCCGAATTTCGATTTGGAACATAACGAAATGCACATGTCTACCGCATGGCATCTTTTTGCCATGAGTGCTTGCGTAGTCCTTAGAACGCCTACGGAGCACTGCTGGTTCCGAGGACAAATCTGCACAGGAAGAGGCCATAGAGGAAGAAGACGAGGAGGGGGTGGAGGAGAAAGGTGTGGCAGAATCACCACTACCAGTATTTTGGAGGTGTGGTGGCAGAGCAAGCTCCAACATTACTGTACCCTGTCCTGCATCCTTCCCAGCTGCCAACGGGGGTTACCCAGTGCGTTGTGAAAGAAAGGTAACGTCCCTGTCCATGCCTGCTGGACCATGAGTCAGCGGTAATATGCACCTTACCGCTGAGTGCCCTGTCCCACGAGGCCAAGACATTGCCTTTCAGATGCCGGTAGAGAGCTGGAATGGCCTTCCGAGAAAAAAAATGTTGTTTGGGAACCTGCCACTGAGGTACCGCACAATCCACAAATTCTCGAAAGGGGCAGATTTTACCAGCTGAAAAGGCAGCTGTTGGAGTGCTAGCAATTTAGCCAAACTAGCATTCAGCCGCTGAGCATGTGGATGGCTGGGACCAAATTTCTTTTGACGGTTTAGCAACTGAGGTAGGGAAATTTGCCTGCTACAATTGGATTTAGGTGTACTGCTAGCAGATTGCCTGCAAGTGCTTGGGACACCTAATTCTACACCTTCATTCCTCTCAGGGCAGGTCTCTGAGAGGACTGAAGGTATAGTGGGGTTGGAGATGCCAGCTGATGAGGATCAAGGAGAGGTCCACCTTGTTCTTTGGTGTGGGTCTTTTAAGTACTGTTGCCAACGTACTGCATGGGAGCTCGACATATGTCTGGTCAAGCATGTGGTGCCCAAGCGGCTGCTGTTTTGGCCACGCTTGATACGCTTCAGACATATGTTGCAAATGGTGCGATCTGCTGCACACCACTCAAAAAATGGCCACACTAAAGAACTTTTGAAAAAACGTCAGCAGCACCCTGCACATGCGGTGCTCTGCGGTGTGATGCAGTCGGTAGGCAGTCGGTAGGCTGTCCTTAAGCTGGCCCCTGAAGGGCATCTTGCCTCGTTAGAGAGGTGCCTTCTCCTCCTCTCTTCTATCAGGCACCCACGTGGAGTCAGTGACCTCATTATTCCCCTCCCTCCTCGCCACTGGAGCAAACCTGGCAGTATGCTTCAGCTGGGGGAACATGACTGCCAATTTGTTGTCCTTCTTGGGCACCCCCTCTCTCTGGGCTCATGCTACTGCCTTCATCCTCAATCTGGGTACCATCATCGGAGCCTTCAACGCGCTGCGCATCCTCCTGCAGCATGTCCCCGACACTGTGGTGGAACAGTTCGGGGGACTCCTCAGGACATGATTGTGGGGCTAGGGAAGGAGTGATTGATGCCTTTGAGTCAATGGAATAGGCCACTTTGGCAGCTGCATTGGCAGCCAAACTTGTCTTTGCCTGGGTGACAGATAAGGAGGATGAGGACGGCTTTGTGATCCACTCTACCATCTCTTCTGCATGTTGTGGCTCAACGTGGCCAGCTGTCGAAAAAAAAGACACGGCCACGTGCTGAGGATGCACGGTGTCCACGACCAGCACTGTTGGCTGTACACACAGGGCCTGCTTGCCCTCTTTTAGTGGCCTGTGAGTATCTGCCTTTCCTTGGTGGCCTTCCAGACATGCTGTAAAATTGGATTAGCAAAAGACCTGAAGTTTACTAGAAAAATGTCACCAGGAATGGCCTGCAGTCAGGTATAGACTTGGCTAGACTAGAATGCAGTGGATATATATGTAGGGGACTGTATACTGTATATATCTTTATGCACTGCAGATCACTGAATCACCTGCCTGCCTGAAAGTGTTGTTGAAAACGTACACCAGGAATGGCCTTTAGTCAGGTATAGGCTTGGCTAGACTAGAATGCAGTGGATATATATGTAGGAGACTGTATATATATCTCTTTATGCACTGCAGATCACTGAATCAGCTGCCTGGCCTGCCTGCCTGAAAGTGTCTTTGAATATGTACACCAGGAATGGCCTATTGTCAGGTATAGGCTTGGCTAGACTAGAATGCAGTGGATATATGTAGGAGACAGTATATATATTTTATGCACTGCAGATCACTGAATCACCTGCCTGAAAGTGTATTTGAAAACGTACACCAGGAACTACCTGCAGTCAGATATAGGCTTGTCTAGACTAGAATTCAGTGGATATACAGTATATATGTTGGAGACTGTATATGTATTTAATGCACTGCAGATGACTGAATCACTTGCCTCCCTGCCTGAAAGTGTATTTGAAAACGTACACCAGCAATGGCTATAGGCTTGGCTAGACTAGAATGCAGTGGATATATATTTTATGCACTGCAGATCACTGAATAACCTGCCTGCCTGAAAGTGTATTTGAATACATACACCAGGAATGGTCTGCAGTGAGATCTAGCTAATTGAATAAACTGCCTGCTCAAAGTAAATGAAATGACACTCCCTCTCTCTCTGCCAGCAACACATTACACAAGGCCGACGTGCAGGCGGCTTTATATAGTGTGGGGCGTGGACTTAACCCCTTGAGCCATAATTGGCCAAAGGCACCCTAACTTTGGCCAATTATGGCTCTATTTGCTGACGGCGCTGTGATTGGCCAAAGCATGCGGGTCATAGTGCATGCTTGGTCAATCATCAGCCAGCAATGCACTGCGATTACGCAGTGCATTATAGGGGTGTGATGCGCCGCTCTAATTTGGTGCGAACGCATGTTCGACTTGAACTCGAAGCTCATCCCTACTCATGGTTAGTGTTTGGCTGAAGGCATTTATTATAAATCAATTGTGATTACTCTTTTTAAATCATAATCACAACAGAAACTACCCAAATGACCCTGATTAAAAGTTTCTTAATACCGTGTGTCTTTTGTGGTATTTGTGGATGAGGCTCTTTATCTTCTCAGATGGTAAAGCTGCCCATTCCTCTTGGCATAAAGCCTCCAGTTCCTGTAAATTCTTGGGCTATCTTGCATGAACTGCACGTTTGAGATCTCCCCAGAGTGGATCAATAATATTGAGGTCAGGAGACTAAAATGGCCACTCCAGATCCTTCCCTTTATTCTGCTGTAGCCAATGACAGATCGACTTGACCTTGTGTTTTGGATCATTGTCATGTTGGAATGTCCAAGTACGTCCCATGCGCAGGTTCCTGGCTGATGAATGCAAATGTTCCTCCAGTATTTTTTGATAACATATTGCATTCATCTTGCCATCAATTTTGACCAAATTTCCTGTGCCTTTGTAGCTCACACATCCCCAAAACATCAGTGATCCACCTCCGTGTTTCACAGTAGGAATGGTGTACCTTTCATCATAGGCCTTGTTGATTCCTCTCCAAATGAAGCGTTTATGGTTGTGGCCAAAAAGCAAAATTTTGGTCTCATCACTCCAAATGACTTTGTGCCAGAAGGTTTGAGGCTTGTCTCTGTGCTGTTTGGCGTATTGTAAGCAGGATACTTTGTGGCATTTGCGTAGTAATGGCTTTCTTTGGTGACTGACACATTATTGTGCATCTTGAAACAGCCACACCACATGTTTTCAGAGTGTCCTTGGTGCGAGGCCGGATTGCTGAGAGGGCGCCTATTGTGGCTAAGTGCAGCGTACCCCTGGAAGTGAGACGTGGAGTACGGTGCCCAAAGGTGCGCGGATTGCCGAGTGCTGCTGCTGGGTTACTGGGTCGCTGAGGGCAGCTGGGGTGCGCTGGTAAAACTGATTGGGCAACCATGCGAGGAAGGATCCCAATGGAGCAACCAGGAGCAAGGTCAATAGCCAGGCCAGGGGTCATACACAACAGGATCAGTCCGAGAAGAGGTACAACAGGGTTAACCAGGAACAGAGTTGGTAGCCAGGCCAGGGGGTCAAACACCGTGCGGACAAGCAAAGGTACAGGTGCGGAGACTGGAGACTGGAGAGACTAGTCAGGTCCAAGCTGGGGGTCAGTGCAGGTGGAAAGCAGGAAGAGTCAGGCAAGCCGAGTACTCAACAGGAATCAGATACAGGCAGCAAGTACAGGAGACACAGGAAGCAGACGATAATCCAGCAACCTGCATGCATCTGCAGCAGGCTTAAATAGGCCAGAGGGCGTCAACAGCTGTCACACCTGCCGTTGCTCACCTGCGTGCACCCCTTGTCGCGCAACTGTGTGCGCACATGTGCACAGGGATTCGCCCAGCGCGACCAGGGTGGGTACTGCCAGGATTGCCAGTCCTACAGCCATTTCCCTGACACAGAGAATCCTGTATTTCACATGAAGTTATTTGTGGGTTTTTCTTTGCATCCCAAACTATTTTCCTGGCAGTTGTGTCTGAAATTTTAGTTGGTCTACCTGACTGTGGTTTGGTTTCAACAGACCCCCTCATTTTCCACTTCTTGATTAGAGTTTGAACATGATTGACATTCTCAATTCCTTGGATATCTTTTTATATCCCTTTCCTGTTTTATACACTTCAACTACCCTTTCCCGCAGATCCTTTGACAATTCTTTTGCTTTCCCCATGACTCAGAATCCAGAAATGTCAGTGCAGCACTGGATGAAAGATGCAAGGGTTTGTCAGGAGTCCAGAAACTCATTGACCTTTTATACACACACACTAATTTAAAGCAAACAGATCACAGGTGAGGATGGTTACCTTTAACCACTTTCAGACCGGACCAATTTGCAGCCAAAGGACCAGGCCCCTTTTTGAGATTCGGCACTGCGTCGCTTTAACTGACAATTGCGCGGTCGTGCGACGTGGCTCCCAAACAAAATTGACGTCCTTTTTTTCCCACAAATAGAGCTTTCTTTTGGTGGTATTTGATCGCCCCTGCGGTTTTTATTTTTTGCGCTATAAACAAAAATAGAGCGACAATTTTGAAAAAAATGCATTATTTTTTTACTTTTTGCTATAATAAATATCCCCAAAAAATATATTAAAAAACATTTTTTTTCCTCAGTTTAGGCCGATACGTATTCTTCTACATATTTTTGGTAAAAAAAATCGCAATAAGCGATTATTGATCGGTTTGCGCAGAAGTTATAGCGTTTACAAGCCCCTTTGTGTCAACTTGTGTATGTTATCAGGCCAAAATCACCAGGGTATGTAAACTTGATCAGGGTCATTTGGATAGTTTCTGTCATTATGATTTAAGAGTAAACACAGCTGATTGATAATAAATGGCTTCAGTCAAACACTAACCATGAGTGAAAGAAAAAGTTTTTGTGTTACCATTCATATTCTCTGAAAAATGGCCAAGAAAGCATAAATTCAGCCAGGGTATGTAAACTTATGAGCACAACTGTATATATATGAAAATTGATCAATCCTGATGTACTGACCGCCTATCTCATGTCTTGAGGCCCTAAAATGCCTGCACAGTACAAATACCCCCCAAATTATTACTTTTTTGTAAAGTAGACAGTCTGAGGTATTTAGTAAGAAGTATTGCAAGTTTTTTGAAATTGTAATTTTTGTCACAATTTTTTGGAAAATGGAAAGATTCAATCATTTTTTTCCACATTTTTTTTTTTTACATACTGTCAACAGTGCAGCACAGTGTCAGCATATGGCTGGTGTGGTGGTGATCAGGGACACTGCTCTATTCACAGAACCAGATCGTATAGGTTCTATTCACAGAATCAGATTGGTATTTAGGCATTTCCCCAAATGCTGCATGAGATCCTAAAAATTTAAATTCACTTTTGCTTTTTGTGGTATTTGAGTTGAGTTGCATCTTGATATGGTGTGGTCTTGCCCTGTAGGGTCCTGACGTGTTTACAAACACATGCACATACACAGATACTAGAGCCAATTTATAGGCAGGGTCTGATTGGCCTACCAGCATGTCTTTGGGGTGTGGGGGGGGGCGGGGTGCCTGGGGGGAGCATGCGGGCTCCAGGCAGATGGTGTCGTGGTTGGGATTTGAACCAGTGACCCTATTGCTGCTATGTGAGGGTGCTAACCACCACACCACTGTGCTGCCCCGCAGCACATATCATAATGTTATTTACAATTATAAAAATATTAGCAGTAATGTATATATGTTAATACTAAGAGGAAAGAAAAAAGGGGTAATTGAAAAGGTAGACACAGTATAGATTACATGATATCATTTGATCTCTATATTGGAGAGAAAGGGTACAACAAAAAGCTGTCTGCATCGATCTCTATGTGAGTGTAAAAGGGGACCTTATTGATGGTGATGAGGCATTATGGGTAGAGCTGCATACGTCAAATGTACCTAGGTGACACCCGCCAAAGGGGTGACACCAGGGCTTTTTTCAGCTGGAACATGGCGGAAGAGAGTTCCACCATCTCCGGAGCTGCCCTGTGCTTTCCGCTCAGTACTGTCACTTCTAAACACAGAAGCCAGGCTTCTGTATTTAGAAGTGACACAGCGCTCTTGTCCAGCTGGATTCTCGGCACCCGTCCAACCTCCTGCAGCATCGCTCGTCGCTGCCTGTCACACTAGAGCCGGGAGGGGAAGCTTTTGCTAGGCGGCTCCTCCCCGGCTCTGACGTGTCTTACAGGTCATGAAAGGAGCCTGGGAGGAGGGGCATCTCTTTCACTGGATTGAGCCGCACTGTATCTGAGGTCTGTGTTCACAGGGGAGAGTTTGATATGTGCTAATTGTACAGGAAGGGGGGTGGGTGTCTGTGCTGGAAGGGGGAAGACAGTCCTGTCCAGGATGGCGATTTGTTGGTGGAACTTTGCACCCTGTACCTACCTGCACTCTGCACCCTCCTGAACTCTGAACCCTCCTGAACTCTGAACCCTCCTGAACTCTGAACCCTCCTGAACTCTGAACCCTGCACCCACCTGCACTCTGAACCCTGCACCCTCCTGAACCCTCTACCCACCTGAACCCTGCACCCACCTGCACTATGCACCCAGCAACCACCTGCACCCTGCACCCTCCTGAACCCTGCACCCTCCTGAACCCACCTGAACTCTGCACCCACATGAACTCTACACCCTGCACCCACCTGAACTCTGAACCCTGCACCCACCTGAACTCTGAACCCTGCACCCACCTGAACTCTGAACCCTGCACCCACCTGAACTCTGCACTCTGTATGTAGCACCCTCGTGGCATTTAATGACCCACACCTAGTTGCTGTGGCACACTCAACCCCCCACCCCCGTACTTGGGGAAAGGTGTGGAGCGTGGTTGAGTTCCTGCACCTTTTCTCTCAGAAGAAAGCCCTGGGTGCCACTATCAATAAGCACTGCGGCCGACTGGGGGGGGGGGGGGTAGGTGTGGCGTGAGAGGCATGTGATGCTCTAGCCTGCTCAGTGCCCTACTGCCTGTCCTGCTGGGGGGCGGGAGTGACACCATGTTTTACCGCACCGGGTGACACCAACCCTAGTGATGCCACTGGGCCAGAATAAATGATTATTCTGACCAATAAAATGAGTTAACGCCCAAGCTCTTGATGCCTGTAAATGCCCCTAAAAGCTTTTAAAAGCTTGTAAAATGCTGTTGCCAGGAGGAAAGGCTTTTAGGAGAGTTTGCAAAACGTCCTGTGTGCATGAGGCCTAAGAGAGCAAATTTTCCAAAACTAAGGGATGCTCGCAAAGACTAAAGCCTGGTACACACCTCCTTAACCACTTGCCGACCGCCGCACGCTGATGTACGTCGGCAGAATGGCACGGGCAGGCATATGGGCATACCTGTACGTCCGTGACTCCCAGCGGGTGCCTGCAGCGGTTGGAATCGTTTCAGGAGTGATCCGTGCTGAGAGGGAGGCCACTGATTCATGGCCACCCCCTAGCGATCGCTCCTGGTGAATGGAATGCTTCCTCTGCTTCTGTAATGTAAACAGAAGCAGAGGAAGTGATGTCATCTCTCCTCGTGTCGGTCTTTTCGTTCTGGCACCCGAGGAGAGAAGACATCAAGTAAGTCTGCACCAACACTACACTAACAATAGAACACGTAGGCACACAAATCACCCCCCCTGCACCCCCTGTCACAGTGACACCTAGCAGTTTTAATTTTTTTACTGATCACTGCATTGGTGTAATTTGTGACTGTTATAAGTGTTAGGGCAGTTAGTGGTAGGCCCCTTTAAGTCTAGGGTACCCCCTTAATAAAGGTTTAACCCCTTGATCACCCCCTGTCACCAGTGTCACTAAGCAATCTTTTTTTCTGACCGCTGTATTAGTTTTACACTAGTTATCCAGGTAAGTATTTAGGTTCACCATCAGCTTTTTATAGCATCAGGTACCCCCATATACATACAGTGGAACATCGGTTTGCGAGTAACGCGGTTAACGAGCGTTTCGCAAAACGAGCACTGTATTTCTAGAAATCCTAACTCGGTTTGCGAGTGTTGTCTCGCAAAACTAGCAGGATTCAGGCCAAAAGCACCGGAGCCGAACAGCGCCGATCGTCAGCATTCGGAAATGCACGGAAAGGCCCGAGGACAGTTCGGCTGACCTCGGCAAACCTCGTGAATGGAGTCTTTCCGAGGTTTGCCAAGGTCAGCCGAAGTGTGCTCGGGCCCCCCGCCTCTGGCCGCATGCAGTATTGCATCCCATTGAAGTCAATGCGGAACTAATTATTTTTGTTTCCATTGACTTCAATGGGAAAACTTGCTTTGATATGCGAGTACTTTGGATTACGAGCATACTCGTGGAACGGATTATGCTCGTAATCCGAGATTCGACTGTACTACCTAATAAAGGTTTTAACCCCCTGATTGCCCCCTAGTTAACCTTTTCACCAGTGATCATCGTATAACTGTTACGGGTGACGCTGGTTAGTTAGTTTGTTTTTTATAGTGTCAGGTCACCCTCCGTTTATTACCCAAAAAAGGTTACTCCCTGATCGCCCGGCGGGTGATATAAGTTAGGTTTTAGGGTCGGATAGGGTCTGCGTCGTCCCAGGCAGCGTCAGGTTAGTGCCAGTACTGCTAACACCCACGCACGCAGCATACACCTCCCTTAGTGGTATAGTGTCTGAACTGATCGATATCTGATCTGATCAGATCTATACTAGCATCCCCAGCAGTTTAGGGTTCCTAAAAACGCATTGTTAGTGGGATCAGCCCAGATACCTACTAGCACCTGCATTTTGCCCCTCCGCCCAGCCCACCCAAGTGCAGTATCGATCGATCACTGTCACTTACAAAACACTAAACACATAACTGCAGCGTTCGCAGAGTCAGGCCTGATCCCTGCGATCGCTAACAGTTTTTTTGGTAGCGTTTTAATACAGTTGCTGACAGCCTAGGAACTTTTTTACCTGTGAGTCTCACTAGTGTACCACTAAATTTGGAACCCAAAATGGCAAATCGAAGGTACAGTAGTGAAGAGGTCTACACGTTTCTGAGCATGACAGATAGTGAAGAGGAAGTCACTGATCTGTCAGATTCAGGTTCAGAATACGATCCTGTAGACGACAGCGGTTCCATGACAGATAGCTCTGACGACTGAGTTGTGGTCCATGCCAAGGTCAGGCGTACCAGACCCCGATCTTCTTCTGCTGTTGAAGTGCAAGAACCGAAGGGCTCTCGTATGGAGCAGAGAAGTACTAGCGCTGCTATTCCTTCTGGTGAACTGGCAAGCACCAGCGGCCTAGTACACCCTGGTCGTAGTCAAACCAGCACTGCAGTAACAAGCTTCGGTCTGGCGTCAGATGTAAACAGCAATTGCACCATGCATGTGAGGTATCACCGCTAAGGTCAGATCGAGGGCAGTCATTTTAGCAGTAGACCTCCTCCGTAAATCTAAAGTGGTAACCTGTAAAGGCTTTTAAAAATGTATGTAGTTTGTCGCCGCTGCACGTTTGTGCGCAATTTTAAAGCATGTCATGTTTGGTATCCATGTACTCGGCCTAATATCATCTTTTTTATTTCATCAAACATTTGGGCAATATAGTGTGTTTTAGTGCATTAAAAGTAAAAAAATGTGTCTTTTCCCCCAAAAAAATTGAAAAACCGCTGCGCAAATACTATGTGAAAAAAAAAATTAAACACCCACCATCTTAATCTGTAGGACCTTTGCTTTAAAAAAAAAAAAAAAAAAATATATATATATATATATATATATATATATATATATATATATATATATAATGTTTGGGGGTTCAAAGTAATGTGTATATATATATATATATATATATATATTTTTAAAGCAAAGGTCCTACAGATTAAGATGGTGGGTGTTTAATTTTTTTTTCACATAGTATTTGCGCAGCGATTTTTCAAATTTTTTGGGGGAAAAGACACATTTTTTTACTTTTAAGCCCTTGCCGACACAAAATATTTTTTCATGTAAACAAAAAAAGTGTCAGAAAGGGCTTTGTCTTCAAGTGGTTAGAAGAGTGGGTAATGTGTGACAAAAGCTTCTAAATGTTGTGCATAAAATTCCAGGACAGTTCAAAACCCCCCCAAATGACCCCATTTTGGAAAGTAGACAACCCAAGCTATTTGCTGAGAGGCCTGTCGAGTCCATGGAATATTTTATATTTTGACACAAGTTGCGGGAAAAAGATTTTTTTTTAGTTTTTGCACAAAATTGTCACTAAATGATATATTGCTCAAACATGCCATGGGCATATGTGAAATTACACCCCAAAATACATTTTGATGCTTCTCCTGAGTATGGGGTTACCACATGTGTGAGACTTTTTAGGAGCCTAGCCGCGTACGGGACCCCGAAAATCAAGCACCGCCTTCAGGCTTTTTAAGGGTGTAAATTTTTGGTTTCACTCCTCACAGCCTATCACAGTTTCGGAGGCCATGGAATGCCCAGATGGCACACCACCCCCCCCCCCCCAAATGACCCCATTTTGGAAAGTAGACACCCCAAGCTATTTGCTGAGAGGTATGGTGAGTATTTTGCAAATCTCACTTTTTGTCACAAAGTTTTGAGAATTGAAAAAATAAATACATTTTTCTTTTCTTTCCTCATTTTCAAAAACAAATGAGAGCTGCAAAATACTCACCATGCCTCTCAGCAAATAGCTTGGGGTGTCTACTTTCCAAAATGGGGTCATTTAGGGGGGTTTTGTGCTATCTTGGCTATCAAACTGTGATAGGTAGTGAGGAGTGAAATCAAAACTTTACGCCCTTAGGAATCCTGAAAGCGGTGCTTGGTTTTCGTGCCCCCTGTACGCGGCTAGGCTCCCAAAAAAGTCCCACACATGTGATATCCCTGTACTCAGGAGAAGCAGCAGAATTTATTTTGGGGTGCAATTCCACATATGCTTATGGCATGTGTTAGCAATATATAATTTAGTGACAACTTAAAAAGAAAAGTAAAAAACAAAAAAAAAAGTTTGTAATTTTTCCGCAACTTGTGGCAAAATATAAAAAATATTCCATGGACTCATTATGCCTCTCAGCAAATAGCTTGTGGTGTCTACTTTCCAAAATGGGGTCATTTGGCAGGGTTTTGTGCCATCTTGGCATTGTATGGCCTTCAAAACTGTGATAGGTAGTGAGGAGTGAAATCAAAAATTTACGCCCTTAGAAATCATGAAGGCGGTACTTGAATTTCAGGGCCCCGTACGCAGCTAGGCTCCCAAAAAGTCCCACACATGTGGTATCCCCGTACTCAGGAGAAGCAGAAAAATGTATTTTGGGGTGCAATTCCACATATAACCATGGCATGTGTGAGCAATATATCATTTAGGGCCAAAAACGAAATATTCAATGGGCTCAACATGCCTCTTAGCAATTTCCTTAGGGTGTCTACTTTCCAAAATGGGGTCATTTGGGGGGGTTTGTACTGTCCTGCCATTTTAGCACCTCAAGAAATTAGATAGGCAGTCATAAACTAAAAGCTGCGTAAATTCCAGAAAATGTACCCTAGTTTGTAGACGCTATAACTTTTGCGCAAACCAATAAATATACGCTTATTGACATTTTTTTTTACCAAAGACGTGGCTGAATACATTTTGGCCTAAATGACTAAAATTGGGTTGATTGGATTTTTTTTATTACAAAAAGTAGAAAATATCATTTTTTTTTCCGAAATTTTCGGTCTTTTTCCGTTTATATCGCAAAAAATTTAAATCACAGAGGCAATCAAATACCATCAAAAGAAAGCTCTATTTGTGGGAAAAAAAGGACGCAAATTTTGTTTGGGTACAACATTGCATTTACCAGTTAAAGCAGCGCAGTGCCAAATTGTAAAAAGTCCTCTGGTCTTTGGCCAGCCAAATGGTCCAGGGCTGAAGTGGTTAAGCAGTTGAGCTGAACTAATGTGTAAAAATGGGTATAAAGTAGTAGATCTTCTAACTAAAATTTTAGCTATAAGAATGTGTGTTCGATCGAGTCTTAGTGAGGTGAAATCAACTTTTGTTTTCAACTACAGCAACAATGTATGTGGGTTTTTATTCAGGAAATTACATTGAATCCAAAATCAAATATTAAGCCATTGAATGTACTGAGTATTCTTTTACAAATCTTTGTTCGAAAATCCACTAGTCTATACCTAGCTATGGTTAAAGTCTATTGGCTTAGAAAATTCAGTTTCTAAATGGGTAGAAAACTGTCTAAAAAACTGTATTCAGAGAGTAATGATTAATGGTACTTACTCTGAATGGTCTAAGGTTATTAGTCGCCAGTGTTGGTCATCTTACTTTAAAAAAGTAATTAGTTAAGTTACAAAATTACTTCTCCCAAAAAGTAATTGCGTTAGTAACTCAGTTACTACATTGGAAAAGTAATTAGTTACTCGGCAAAGTAACTGTGTTGCGGCGTACACACGCTCGGACTTTCCGGCGGGATTGTCCGCCGGACCTAGTCCAGCAGACAAACCGCCGGACTTTCCAGCGGAGGTCCGCCGGACTTTCCGAACGTGTGGTCTTGCCCACACACGCCCAGACTTTTCCGGCGGACAATCCGCCGGAGTTTTGGCGAAAGTCCGCGGGACTTTTGAAATGAACGGACTTGCCCACACACGGAGGAAAGTCTGTTCATTTAGAACGTGACTCCAGGTAGACGGGAATGCCGCCGCGCTAGCCCCGTCACCTTGCATGGATTTAAAGGGGAATCCCTACGCCGAAAAAACGGAGTGGGGGCCCCCCCAAATCCATCTCAGACCCTTATCCGAGCACGCAGCCCGGCCGGTCAGGAAAGGGGGTGGGGACGAGCGAGCGCCCCCCCCTCCTGAGCCGTACCAGGCCGCGTACCCTCAACATGGGGGGTGCCCTGGGGAAAGGGGGCCCTGCGGCCACCACCCCAAAGCACCTTGTCCCCATGTTGATGAGGACAAGGGCCTCTTCCCGACAACCCTGGCCGTTGGTTGTCGGGGTCTGCAGACGGGTGGCTTATCGGAATCCCGGAGCGCCCTTTAATAAGGAGGCCCCCAGATCCCGGCCCCCCACCCTATGTGAATGAGTATGGGGTACGATGTACCCCTACCCATTCACCTAAGAAGTGTAAATAAGAAAAAAAACGACACAATTTTTTAAAATATTTTATTGCACAGCTCCGGGGGTCTTCTTCCGTCTTGGGGGGTCTTCTCGCCGGACTCCTCCGCTATCTTCTGCTCTTTTACCTAGCTCTTTCACTAGCGGAGGAGCCCGGCTTTCTTCTTCGTCGCCGCTGTTGTCTGGGGGTCTTGCTCCGACTTCGGGGGTCTTTTCTGTTCTTGCAGGTGGCCGGGGCTTCTGTTGCCATCGTCGCTGTCGCCGCCGCCACCGCCTTCTGCTTCTGCTTGTTGTTCTTCTTTCTTCATCCGATGTTGACACAACGCTCTCTCTGGCCGAAATGGCAGAGACACGCTGTGATGTGACTTATATAGGGACAAGGGGTGAGTCACATGCTCATGTCACATGGTGACCCCACCCCCATATGATGTCACAGTCCCGGAGGATGCTGGGACTGTGACATCATATGGGGGCGGGGTCACCATGTGACATGAGCATGTGACCTGCCCCTTGTCCCCATACAAGTCACATCACAGCGTGTCTCTGCCATTGCGGCCAGAGATAGCGCAGAAGCAGAAGGTGTGTCGGCGTCAGCAACGACGGCAACAGAAGCCCTGGCCAACGGTAAGAACAGAAGAGACCCCCGAAGACCCCCGAAGTTGGAACAAGACACCCAGACGACAGTGGCGACGAAGAAGAAAGCCAGGCTCCTCCGCTAGTGAAAGAGCAGAAGATAGCGGAGGAGTCCGGCGAGAAGACCCCCCAAGCTGTGCAATAAAATATTTTTAAAAATTGTGTAGTTTTTTTTTTATTTACACTTTTTTCCTTAGGTGAATGGGTAGGGGTACATCATACCCCATACTCATTCACATAGGGTGGGGGGCCAGGATCTGGGGGCCCCCTTATTAAAAGGGGCTCCCGGATTTCGATAAGCCCTCCGCCCGCAGACCCCGACAACCAACGGCCAGGGTTGTCGGGAAGAGGCCCTTGTCCTCATCAACATGGGGACAAGGTGCTTTGGGGTGGTGGCCGCAGGGCCCCCTTTCCCCAGGGCACCCCCCATGTTGAGGGTACGCGGCCTGGTACGGCTCAGGAGGGGGGGGGGGGCGCTTGTCCTCATCAACATAGGGACAAGGTGCTTTGGGGTGGGGGGCCGCAGGGCTGGTACGGCTGGCACCCCCCATGTTGAGGGCACGCGGCCTGGTACGGCTCAGGAGGGGGGGGCACTCACTCGTCCCCACCCCCTTTCCTGACCGGCCGGGCTGCATGCTCGGATAAGGGTCTGAGATGGATTTGGGGGGGACCCCCACGCCGTTTTTTTGGCATAGGGATTCCCCTTTAAATCCATGCCAAGTGACGGGGCTAGCACGGGGGCATTCACTGCCTTCGCTAGCCCCGTCTACCTGGAGTCACGTTCTAAATGAACGGACTTTCCTCCGTGTGCGAGGCAAGTTCGTTCATTTCAAAAGTCCCGCGGACTAGCACACAGACGGCGGGATTGTTCGCTGGACTGCCTGAAGTCTGAACTTAAAACTTAGTCTGCCGGACTTTTGGGAGGAAAAAGTCCACCGGTGCCCACACACGGGCGGATTGTCCGGCGGACAATCCCGCCGGAAAGTCTGCTTGTGTGTAGGCGGCCTGTCTTTTTTTTAATATTCTATAGACGGGACTAGCGAAGGAAGTGAATGTCGCCGCTATCTTCTTACAGCTTTTACTAGCGTTGGCCCGGTCTTGTCACTGTCTCCGCTGCCTTCTTCTTCTTCTTTTTCTTCTTCTTCTTCCTTCCGATGTTGACACAGCGCTCTCTCCGGCCATAATGGCAGGGACGCGTGTGGTGACTTATATAGGCATATGGGGCGGGGTCACTGGGTGATGTCACATGGTGACCCCGCCCCTTATGATGTCACAGTCCCGGGGATACTGTGACATCATAAGGGGCGGGGTCACCATGTGACATCACCCGGTGACCCAGGGACGGCCAGGGTTGTCGGGAAGAGGCCCCTTCCCCAAAGCACCCCCCATGTTGAGGGCACGCGGCCTGGTACGGTTCAGGAGGGGGGCGCTCGCTCGTCCCCACCCCCTTTCCTGACCGGCCGGGCCACGTGCTCGGATAAGAGTCTGCTATGGACTTTGGGGGGACCCTCATGTCGGTTTGTCGGCGTAGGGGTTCCCATTTAAATCCATACCAGGCGACGGGCTCGCTAGGTGTCAATCTCGCCGATGGAGGCAGCGAGTTAGATTACTCGTTACCCTCTAAAGTAACTGCGTTAAGTAAATCTGTTTATTTTAACTCAGTTACTTACATCACTGTTAGTCACATACTCCAAGGTTCAGTGTTGGGACCTTTAATTTTTAACCTATATACCGTAAAGTATATAGAGTTTGGGATGAAAGTACAATTTCTGTTTTTGCAATTGTATGTAGTGTAATCATTTCTTCACAGGACGTCTCCAACTTACAAGCCGACCCTAATGCACCGTTTGATTGGCCAGCTATGTTGCAAATAAGGTTTAATGCTGATAAATGTAAAGTTATGCATTTGGGGGCTAACAAAATGCATGCATCATACGTTCCAGGAGGAGTACAACTGTGGGAGTCAATGGTCAATAATGATCTGGGTGTTCTGGTAGATCAGAGACTTCATGCCAAACAGCAAAATATTAATATTATTGATATCATTATTATTGTTCAGGATTTATATAGCACAAACAGTTTGTGCAGCTCTTTACATTATGAAGGGAGGCAGTACAATTACAATATAATTCAATACAAGACAGTTAGGGGGACCCTGTTTCTGAGAGCTTACAACCTAATAAGGAGGGGCATGCCTTACAAAAGGTAATAACTGTGCGGGATGAGCTGATGGGAGAATTACAATTTGCGTCATTAGTTGAAGGTGAGATAGGCTTCCCTGAGGAGGTGAGTTTTCAGGGATCACCTAAAAAAGCACAGAGTAGGAGATAGCAGGACAGATTGGGGTAGAGAGTTCCAGGGGATAGGAGAGGCTCTGGGGAAGTCCTGTAGATGAGAAAAGGAGCTAGAGTGCATGAGGTCTTGGGAGGAGTGGAGAGGACAGTTTGGGTAAAATATTGAGACAAGACTGGTAGCTTGGAGCAGAGTTGTAAATGGCTTTGCACATTGTTGTTGTAGTATTTTAGGTTTTATTTGCTGGGGAGTTGGAAGCCAGTGGATTGGCAGGGAGGGGTAGTGGACAAAGAGATAGGTCATACTTACTCATGCACTGCTCCTAAACTCACGTTTAGGAGCTTTTGGCGTTTTTTTTGCCAAAGCCCCTGAACTCAACTCAATAAAAGCTTGTGTCCATGCACACATAGGCTTTTACCAGAGTTTAGAAGCAGAAGAGTTTAGAAGCAGGAAAACACTCCTCTCCTGAAGGCAGAAGAATCGCATTCAGCAGAGGAGTGTTTTGACAGAAAAATGACAAACTTTGGGCAAAAACATGCCTAAATGCCCTTCAACGCTAGGCGCGTTTAGCACTTCAGTGTTTATTAATTTCACTTGCCATAATAAATAAAAATTTTGACCAATGAAATAAATAAATGTCCATACTCAAAACACTGCTAAACTCACCTAAAGTGTTTTGAAACAAACGCAGCTAAGGTGAGTTCATAACGCAGATTTTTCTCCTGTCATGAGAAACCGCCTAACAAGTCGCGCTCCATTCAGTGCAATGGAACCGTTCTAATCGTAGCGACTCAAGTTGCTCAGACTTAGAAAAAGGTTCCTGTACCACTTGGGGGTCACTTCGAAGCGGCTTGCTTTGACTTCTAATAAAGAAGTCAGTTGCAAGTCGCGCTAAAGTCGCGCTTTGCGGGGCTGCTTCAGAGTTGGGCGACTTTGAAGCCGCCCCAGTGTGAATCGGCACTTCGAGTGTGCAAAGCTTGATCCATTTTATCTAACTCACCCAGCGTATGAGTGACTTTATTTCATATTCTTTCAGCACAAATTGGCTTTCCTTTCACAAAAATCTTCATACAAACACACTCAAGCACAACATACTGTATAGAGATATTACAATGTTATAGGAACATTTTAAATTCTAATAACATTGTACAATAATATCAGGTCACCATGTTTCGAATCAATGTAGACAAGATGATAACTTGGCACCCCCTTCCTTTGTATTTCAGATTGTCTATACAGGAACAACTTTTGTGGGCTACGTTGGACTTTGGACTGGTCAGAAGCCGTACAAATTTTCTATATCAGCAAATTCCAGAGGTACATTTTCCTATAATTTTGTTCAGGGTTATGGTATATAAATGGTGCCAGATTAATTTATGACATTTAGAATAACAGAAATTAAACCTATAACCATGCTCATTAAGAAATAATAAAAACTAGTGGCGCTAATGAAATATAATAACAATGACTGTGAATCAATGGTTATATAATGTGAATATGACATATATCGCCCAGTGACATGTGACAAAAAAATAGTCCATAAATAAACAAATGTTGGATGAAAAAAAGTTCAATCTTCTTAAAGGGGTTGTAAAGGTAAAAGTTTTTTCACCTTAATGCATTCTATGCATTAAGGTGAAAAAACATCCGACAATGTTGATTGGCTAGAGTGGATGGATTGAAAGCAGCGCAGCCATTGGCTCGCGCTGCTGTCAATCACATCCAATGACGCGGCGCGCCGGGGGGCGGGCCGAGTGATACAGTGAGCGTCAACGGCGGCCAGCTGTATCACGGGAGTGTACCCGCAAGCACTACACACCATGCGAGGGAGCTTGCATGAAGTTGTGGAGTCCTTGCGGGAGGGAGCCGAGACAGTCGCCGAGGGACCCCAGAAGACCAGCTTCGGGGCCACTCTGTGCAAAACGAGCTGCACAGTGGAGGTAAGTATAACATGTTTGTTTTTTAAAAAAATAAATAAAAATTGCCTTTAGTGATCCTTTAAATCTTTAAATCTTCCACCACACCAACAAGCTTGTGACACCTCTCCCTCTGAAAAAACGCACTCACCAGCTTATATTGCCTCCCACTCTCGCGTTTGGCTAAAGAAACAAAGTTTCAACCAGTTTATTAAAAATCACACCAACACTTCAATGGGGACGTGGCTACACGGCAATCAATCCAACTGACGTGAAACGCCGATGGGAACAACACACTGACACCGAGAGCAGGGGCTTTGGAGTGGGTGAGAGATACACTACAAGGGCACACTTCAGGTCCGCCGCGGCCGCAGTGCACCGCTGAGCCATCTTTATCTGTTTGCTGTGGTTATTCATTTGATGCTGATTTTAATCGTTTGAAATGTGAGTGCAAACATTGAAGTGTTGGTGTGATTTTTAATAAACTGGTTGAAACTTTATCACGATATTTGGAGCACTTTCTTATTTTTCACATATGGAGAATACTTGATTTGAACTACGGGGATACAGTGGATGGTCGTTTTTAACCCAGGTGTGGTTTAAATGACTCTTTAGCCAAACATGAGAGTGGGAGGCAATATAAGGTGGTGAGTGAGGGAGAGGTGTCACAAGCACATTGGTGTGATGGAAGATTTAAGAAGATGGAACTTTTTTTCATCCAACATTTGTTTATTTATGGAATAATATTTGTCACATGTCCCTGGGTGATATATGTCATATTCACATTATATAACCATTGATTCACAGTCATTGTTATTATATTTCATTAGCACCATTCGTTTTTCCTATTTCTTAATGTGCATGGTTATAGGTTTAATTTCTGTTATTCTACATATTTTTTTCTAAAGTGGCAGCTTTATTCACATTTTGTTTCATTGGCGCAGTGGTGGTATAGGATATCAGGGGTGGTCATATATCTAGTACCAGCAGTTCATTGTTAATTTATGACATTACCTGCTACTTATTTGAATATTACTATAATTATTATAATAATTATTTGTTTCCCATATACTGTTCAAGTATCCTCCAAAATGACTGGTTCTTTGGTGTTGTATAGATCACATGATACTGTGGTTGCCTCAGCTTCAGTCAAGTGATTGGCAGTGAGTACAATCTGATCTATCTTTACCAGTCTTATGCCCCGTACACACGGTCGGAAATTCCGACCACAAAATCCGTCGGATTTTTTTCAGACGGATTTTGTCCGACACTGGTGCAACACACGGTCGGACAAAGATGTCGGAAAATCCGAACATTCTGACGTTCGTTGCATACGACGGAACTACGTAGAGGCTAGTAGCCAATAGCTTTGGTCTCGTAATTTCATCTGAGCATGCGTGGTACTTTGTCCGTCGGAATTCCCTACACACGATCGGAAAAAGTCCGATCGGATTTTGTTGTCGGAAAATTTGAGAGGAGGATCTCAAATTTTTTTCGTCTGAAAAAGTCAGATGGAGCCCACACACGGTCGGATTTTCCGACAACATGGTCCGATCAGACATTTTCCGTCTGAATTTCCGACCCTGTGTACGGGGCATAAAATGTATTTTTTAAAGTAAAATAAAAAAATCCGCGCTTAGACAAAGGGAAATAGGTGTGCAGCCTACCCTGCTAGATCCCCAAAAGGAGACTAAGCCCCGTTCCCACCTATGCGAATTAGATGCGGCTTACACCGCATCCAATTCGCAGGACATTTCAAAATACATTCATTTTAATGAGGCTGGTTCACATATCTGCGGGGCATTCGCACTGCGCATTGCACAAAAAACTTGTGTGTTTTCTAGGCAGTGCGGTCCAGCTCAGGTGCGAATTCAGGCCCATTATCTTCTATGGGAACGCATCTGATTCGCAGATGCATTCCATTCTAAACACAAATTCTCTCCTTCTCCTCACTACACCTCCCCCTCTCCCTGCTCACTGATCCGCAGCTAAAACGCAGAGGAACCTCTGAACAACTGATTTTTATCTTCGCAGTGAAACCGGAGCTTCAATTCGCACCGCACATGTGTGAACCCGGGCTAAAGTGTAAATGAAAATAAAAATAAGAGTATTTTGGCGCTACCTATGTAATAAAAAGCGACAGACCCAGATCACTTATGTGGTATGAGGTGCCACTAATGTGATGAGGTATATATGTGAAGATGATATAATGTAATATATAATAATGAGGGATAATTAACACTAGTTATACAGTGAAAAGCAACAGACCTAAATCGCTTATGTGGTGAAAAGTGCCACTAATGTGATTAAATGTGCGTGTATCAGAGGTAATAGATATAATATTCTAAACCATAAGTACCGTAATAGTAAAAATGATATATATGTATGGTATACAAAACAAATGTAAACCAAAAGAAATGTGGTCCAGGAAAAAACGTGATACTCCAATTCCATAAATACAAGTGTTCATATGAAAAGTTCAATCCCAGTATGTGTGAAAAATAAATATAAATTGTAATTAATAAACCAAGTCCAAAACGTGAAATCCAAAAAAACGCTTCAAAAATCAGCAAAATCAGAGTCTTTTATAATTCTTAAGTGCTTGGTGACTTGCTATTTGACTGTGAACACAGGAAAAATCCAGGTGACTTTTAGTGCTCCCCCTCTTGGGTCCCCACTCACCAGCTCCAATCACCCCTACAGGGGTATCTCGCATGTAGGACAGCCTTGGTGCCCAGATGGTGTTTCCAGCCTTGACATTCAGTATCCAGCTCCTATGGACCTCCCAAGTATATCTCACGTCTGGATCAGATTGGGTACAGTTGGTATCCCCAGGGGCCAATCACCCAGCTATTCTTCTCTCCAATATCCAGTGCAGATAAGGGTATTCATGCAAAAAAATAGATATGGGCTCCCATAGTGTAGTATCAAAATTTGAGAAATGTTTTTATTTAAAAATAAACAGCAGGTGAAAATTGACAGAATTTAAAAAATATATAATAAAAAATAAATAAAAACAAGCATTCCATATGATGGAAACTCCGCAAAAAAAGAGGATCTACATCTAAGGGAAAGATGATAGCTCCAGAGCCGTGGTGTCCCGTTAGCAGCGTGCTTTCAAGCTGCGTTCCACAGACTCCCTAAGGGCTCTTTCACGCGGGGCGGATCAGTGCAGATCCGCCCCGTGGATATCCGCTTGCTCAGCGGGGATCGCCGGAGCGATCTCCGCTGAGCAGGAAGATGACAGGTCCGTCGCTGCACTCTGCGCCGCTCTCCCCTATGGTAGATCAGGTAAAGACGGACCGTAGAGTCCGTCGTCATCCAATCCGCTCTGCAGACGGATGGAAAAATAGGGTTTGCCTCCGTCTGCAGAAACGGACCATAGCGGACACGGACAAGATTGGGTGTCAGCGGATGCTCATCCACTGACACCCGCTATCCCATAGGGATACATGTATTTCCGTTTTTCATCCGAAAACAGATGGATGAAAAACGGACATACAGTCCGCCCGTGTGAAAGAGCCCTTAGCCGCTATCACAACCGGAAGTGACGTCAGTAAGTGACTCCGCCTTCCTTCCTTTTCGTTCTTAAACGTCTTCTGAGGCGGTGCCATGTACCTATTCTCTACGCCCTTTATAGGCCGGCGGCCATGCAGGACCCACCCATACAACCATTACTAACCAAAAAGCTAAAACCAATCACTGGCAATACGATGGCAATAAGCAATATATAAAAATGGGAAATGGTAAAATATAACTAAACCGAAATAGCCCCTTAGATAGAAATAGAAATAAAATTAAAAGACACACTGCACCGCCGCTAGCCCATATAAGAGGAAACAGTACATAAACATTGTGTATATAAATCTGGAAAAAAGGAACACCAATATGATCAGGTAATCCACCATAATCAGTCCCAAAAGGACAGATAAACTATGTGATACCTGTCCAGATTAGTATTACCCTGGGAATCTACAGAAAAAACATATACAAAAACACAGCAGTATAACTCTGTGTTTGGACTCCCCCTGGTGGTAGGGGAAAAAAATTAACTGGGAAAAAATGTCAATTGAGAACCAGATATTACCCGGTAAAACCATCAGCTGCTCAGTTCAAAGATATACCAGAAAAATACACCAAATAGTATGACTTATAAGTGAGTATTCGATATAGTCTAATGGTCAGCTAAGGCAAACTCCATAAAAGGGAAAACTATTTAAATTGAAAGTGATGTGTGAAAGAATATATTTATAAATTGCTGCACCAAAAATCTGTATCAATCAGTGGTACCCCCTCATGGATACCATTTAGTCAATACAGATAACAATAATTAATATTATAGCAGCTAATGGACTACTATAAATGATGTCATAATGAAAAGTCAGATATGGCACCCATAAGTATCACACCCCCCCCCCCCCATGTAAGTATACCTTTCGAGGATTGGCTAAGAAGCAATTCAGATCTATATCCAAGTTCAGGCCCCTAGGGTCAAGGGAGCCCAAACGGTAGATCCAGCCCGTTTCATTTTGTGAAATAAGGGTTGTTTTATTGCCACCTCTCCAATGGTCTTTTACTATATCAATCCCATAAAATATGAGGCCAGAAGGATCTCTATGGTGCACCACATCAAAGTGTCGAGAGAGTTTGTGCTTTGGGAATCCTTTTTTGATATTATTAATATGCTCCCTTATTCGAACATAAAAGGGGCAGGTGGTTCTGCCCACATACTGAAGGTGGCAGTGACATTGGATCCTGTAGGTGACATGAGTACTATGGCATGTAATGAGATCTTTTATCTTGTACTCTTTGTGATCTGTCTTAGATTTAAATGTTTCCCTTTTCCTTGCTTGTTTTTTACTAACCCTACAAGGTAGGCACCTTTGGCACTTGTAGAAGCCTCTCATTTCTGGGCAAATATTTACCGGTTTCGGGGGATCAATCACGTTGTGACAACGTTGTGTAAACAAGGCAGATCTCCGTTCTGACAGGGGAGATCACACAGATCCTGTCATTCTGCTAAGCAGGAAGATGGATCTGTGTGCTGTCCCAGTGAGCCCATCCCTCATACAGTTATAAAACACCTGCAGTGAACACATTTAACCCCCTGATGTTAACCCCTTCCCTGCCAGTGTCATTAGTACAATAACAGTGCATATTTTTAGCTCTGATTATTGTAATAATGTCACTGGTTCCCTAAAGCATTTAAAAAATGTCAGTTAAGTGTCCGATCTGTCCGCCGCAATCCCGCTAAAAATCTGATCGCCGCCATTACTAGTAAAAAAAACAAATAAATTATAAAAATGCCATAAATCTATCCCCTATTTTGTAGACGCGATAGCTTTTGCGCACACCAATCAATATACGCTTATTGGGTTTTTCTTTACCAAAAATATGTAGCAGAATACATATCGGTCTAAACTGATAAATAAATTAGTTTTTTTGTATTTTTTTTGGAAATGTTTTATAGCAGAAAGTAAAATATATATATATTTTTTTTCAAAATTGTCACTCTTTTTTTGTTTTATAGCGCAAAAAATAAAAACTACAGAGGTGATCAAATACCACCAAAAGAAAGCTCTATTTGTGGGAAAAAAATTAAATAAATTTTGTTTGGGTACAGCATCGCATGACCGTGCAATTGTCAGTTAAAGTGACGCAGTGCCTTATTGCAAAAAATGGCCTGGTCAGAAAGTGGGTAAATCCTTCCAGGGCTGAAGTGGTAAAAGTCAAAATCTAATCACAACAGCTGCTGCCCTGTAGTACAGAGTCCATAGAGAGGTGGTTACCAAATATACTAACAAGTCAGTTGGTATGATAAGGTTATAATCAATAAATATCTGTGAGTATCTTTATGCTTTACATCAGTGGTGATTAAGGATGAGCTCCGGCGTGTTCGCACACCCCACATGCAGAGCCCGCCAGGAAGTCGGCACTGCGCTGCGCTACTCACGGGCAGTGAGACATTGTTCCGATGCACAGCTGCAGAGATCGGGAAATGTCTCACTGCCTGTGATTAGCGCAGCACAGTGCCGACTTCCTGGCAGGCTCTGCCCGTGGGGTGTGCGAACACGCTGGAGCTTATCCTTAGTGGTGATCAATTTACAGTACTTTATGCAGGGGACCTCAAGTGTGGCTCCTATCGTCACACATAATTGTCAGTAGATGTAATGCTACAGGAAGCTGTCAAGGACTGCAAACAGGCAACAAGGGATGGTCAAAGACTGCAGACATGTTACAGGGTTAGTCAGAGACTGCAATTATGGTATATAAAGGTATATATATGGTATGGTGTATGTGTGTATATATATATATATATATATATATATATATATATATATATATATATATATATATATATATATGTTAAACCCCTCTTTAAAAATGACGTGTGGCACATTTGATATTTCTCTCAGCAAGATCAATAAAATCAGTTAAGCTCAGATAAAAAAAAAACATGACAAACGAAATGGAAAGCACACAAATAAGTGTGAAATAAAAAAAATAAAAAACATGTAACTACTAGAAGCCAGTATAAAGAACACTTTTATTTTACTGGTTTGAATAAGCACCAAAACATGGACTACCTTTTTCACAGGCCCTGATGGCTGCACAATAAATGCCAAAGCGTTGCATGTGGCTCCCCAGACTGCAGGATGGACATCGGGACCTTACATCTTTTTTTACATACAGCCATGGATTTATACATATGCTACTCCTAATTATTTTTTTAATTGAAAAAATGTTCTGCGGTGTATCTGTGGAACCAAAAATAATGCATTGGTTTAGACTAGAGTACTTGTAAACTTGTGGACTTTTTTTTGCAGACAATGGTGATTGGTTTGAACGTGCACTCTACTTTTGTGAAGATAGTTATCCTGATGGCTGGTTGATAAGAGATGTAAGTAAAAAGCACAGATA
This sequence comes from Lithobates sylvaticus, assembly GCA_028564925.1. Classification (NCBI taxonomy): domain Eukaryota; kingdom Metazoa; phylum Chordata; class Amphibia; order Anura; family Ranidae; genus Lithobates; species Lithobates sylvaticus. Next base: position 512,513,872 of record CM053026.1, on the reverse strand, counting down.
TCAATGTTGCTGCTTTATATACAGTTTCTCACAAAAGTGAGTACACTCCTCACATTTTTGTCAATATTTTATTATATCTTTTCATGTGACAACACTGAAGAAATTACACTTTTCTACAATGTAAAGTAGTGTGTGTACAGCTTGTATAAACAGTGTAAATTTGCTGTCCCCTCAAAATAACTCAACACACAGCCATTAATGTCTAAACCGCTGGCAACAAAAGTGAGTACACCCCTAAGTGAAAATGTTCATATTGGGCCCAATTAGCCATTTTCCCTCCCCAGTGTCATGTGACTTGTTAGTGTTACAAGGTCTCAGGTGTAAATGGGGAGCAGGTGTGTTGAATTCGGTGTGATCGCTCTCTCTCTCATACTGGTCACTGGAAGTTCAACATGGCACCTCGTGGCACCTCGTGGCAAAGAACTCTCTGAGAATCTGAAAAAAGAATTGTTGCTCTACATAAAGATGGCCTAGGCTATAAGAAGATTGCCAAGACCCTGTAACTTGCCAAGACCATACAGCAGTTTAACAGGACCGATTCCACTCAGAACAGGCCTCGCCATGGTCGACCAAAGAAGTTTAGTGCACGTGCTCAGCGTCATATCCAGAGGTTGTCTTTGGGAAATAGACGTATGAGTGCTGCCAGCATTGCTGCAGAAGTTGAAGGGGTGGGGGGTCAGCCTGTCAGTGCTTAGACCATACACGCACACACTGCATCAAATTGGTCTGCATGGCTGTCGTCCCAGAAGAAAGCCTCTTCTAAAGATGATGCCCAAGAAAGCCTGCAAACAGTTTGCTGAAAACAAGCAGACAAAAAACATGGATTACTGGAACCATGACCTGTGGTCTGATGAGACCAAGATAAACGTATTTGGTTCAGATGGTGTCAAGCGTGTGTGGCAGCAACCAGGTGAGGAGTACAGTCAAGCATGGTGGTGGGAGTGTAATGGTCTGGGGCTGCATGAGTGCTGCCGGCACTGGGGAGCTACAGTTCATTGAGGGAACCATGAATGCCAACATGTACTGTGACATACTGATGCAGAGCATGATCCCCTCCCTTCAGAGACTGGGCCGCAGGGAAGTATTCCAACATGATAACGACCCCAAAAACACCTCCAAGATGACCATTGCCTTGCTAAAGAAGCTGAGGGTAAAGGTGATGGACTGGCCAAGCATGTCTCCAGACCTAAACCCTATTGAGCATCTGTGGGGCATTCTCAAACGGAAGGTGGAGGAGCGCAAGGTCTCTAACATCCACCAGCTCTTTGATGTCATCACGGAGGAGCGGAAGAGGACTTCAGTGGCAACCTGTGAAGCTCTGGTGAACTCCATGCACAAAAGGGTTAAGGCAGTGCTGGAAAATAATGGTGGCCACACAAAGTATTGACACTTTGGGCCCAATTTGGACATTTTTACTTAGGGGTGTACTCACTTTTGTTGCCAGCGGGTTAGACATTAATGGCTGTGTTTTGAGTTATTTTGACAGGACAGCAAATTTACACTGATACACAAGATGTACACTGACTACTTTACATTTGTAGCAAAGTGTAATTTCTTCAGTGTTGTCACATAAAAAGGTAGAATAAAATATTTACAAAAATGTGAGGGGTGTACTCACTTTTGTGAGATACTGTAGTCAAATATACTGTATGCCAGTGACATACACCTGTCACTGAACCCAGTCAGGGTATAGGCCTCAATAACCCTTCCTCCCTCAGTGGAAGTACACCTGTCACTGAACCCAGTTAGGGTATAGGCCTCAATAACCCGTCCTCCCCCAGTTGAAGCACACCTGTCACTGAACCCAGTCAGGGTATAGGGTATAGGCCTCAATAACCCTTCCTCTCCCAGTTGAAGTACACCTGTCACTGAACCCAGTTAGGGTATAGGCCTCAATAACCCTTCCTCTCCCAGTTGAAGTACACCTGTCACTGAACCCAGTTAGGGTATAGGTCTCAATAACCCTTCCTCCCCAGTTGACGTACACGTGTCACCGAACCCAATCAGGGTATAGGCCTCAATAGCCCTTCCTCCCCTAGTTGACGTACATGTGTCACTGAACCCAGTCAGGGTATAATCCTTGATAATCCTTCCTTTTCAGTTAACACATCTGTTTCACTGCCTTTCTCTACATTTGAACAGAGACCCCTGCACATACCTAGTACCTAGTACTTCCAAGTATTTAGGATCATGTGATCTGATTCCACTTCCTTCCACAATGCAGTGCTTGGCATCTCAGTGGCCTAGGTCTGACTACTGTCATAGAGGGAGGTAAGGAAGTCATTAGCTCTGTGTAAGCCCCGGTACAGACTGATACGGGACTATTTCTACTTAGGTCTCCAACAAGATGAAGTGGTGTTAAGGGAACGCATTGTAGGAGAGGCTGTGAGTTTAGGAGTAATAAGTGAGACGGAGGCCAAAAAACTCATCTCACCCCATCCTGTTACCACCATTTTCCACCATCTCCCTAAAGTTCACAAGTTAACAGTCACCATTCAAGGGGGATTTATAGTTGCAAGCATAGGCTCTCTAGGGGAGCCATTGGGAGACCTTATTGACACCTTATTGCAGCCACTAGTTATGAAGTTACCTTCATATCTGTGGTACACCATACAAGCTATACATAAGTTGGAAGGGTTTGTATGGAGTAAATGCCATAAATGGCTTACGAGTGATGTGACATTCTCATACTTCTGAATACCCCACAATTTAGGCCTACTGGCTACCCCTCATCACATGGATGTATACAGAGTTTTCTTGTGGATTATTTTGGAGGTTGTATCTTTTCTACTTAGACACAACTATTTTTTTGTTCCACAATAAGTGGTACATACAGAAATGGGGGGCTTCTATGGGGTCAAAGTCTGTCCATACATATGCTAATTTATATATGGGATGGTGGGAGGAGCAATTACACATATAATGCTAATAATCCATACAGAAATCAGATAACCTCTTTCTTACATTGTAATGACTATTTATTTGTTGTTAGCAAAGAAATACCGTTGGTGGAATTTCTAGAATATCTGATCAATTCCCTAATTTGAATTTTACTGGAGAAGAACAGTTGTCTGAAATCATCTATTTAGATCTCACATTTGTGGGTTCTACTCACAGCCACACTGTTACTATGCATTCCTAGAGGAAACCTACCTCTAAAACTGTATTATTACATACAGCAAGCTGCCATCCGCCACATGTACTGAAAGCTATTCCCAAAGGTCAATTTACTAGGGTGAAACTAAATAATTCCACCCATGCGGGTGACCCAAAAAGAAAAGGACCGGAGCTGCTATGTGTAAAACCATTGCACAGAGCAGGTAAGTATAACACGTTTTACTTTGTAAAATTCTTTCCTTTGGAATCAGTTTAAGCATTATTGTTTATTGTTTATTTTTAAGCATTATTAAGCATTATTGTTTATTTTCATACATTTCCAAGTCATGATTACTTGTTCATGCCTTCATTTCTAAAAATGATTCTGCTTATTTGCCATTTTTTCTTCTCCTACAGGTGTTGGAAAAGGCCGATCATTTTCTAACTGCTTATCTGAAATTAATGTCGACACCAGTGCTGCAAAGTATGTACATCACTTTGGCAGGCATCAAACAAGGAGTAATCATTGTTAAGCCCCATACACACGGTCTGACTTTTTCATGGATTCTGTCCGATCGGACAATGTTGTTGAAAAATCAGACCGTGTGTATGCACCATCAGACAGTGTACGTCGGATTGGCCGACGGACAAAGTCTTATCTCCTGCTGGAAAGATTTGCCGACAACCCGGTCCGATCACACCAAATCCGATCGTGTGTACGGTTGTCCGACCGGACAAAGTGCTACGCATGCTCACATCACATTACAAGACCAAAGCTATTGGCTACTAGCCTCTACGTAGTCCCGTCGTAGGCAACAAACGTCACCACGTTCAGAATGATCGGATTTTCCGACAACTTTGTCCGACCGTGTGTATGCAAAACCAACATCAGACAAAGTATGACGGACAGGATCCGACCGACCTGGTCTGCGGATTGTCCGACCGTGTGTATGGGGCTTTAGAGAGAAGGATACAACTTTACAGAGCTACTATTTTGAGCCTGACAAGTAAGTGTGCTAAAACTCACGAAAGTGCACATAAAATAGCCACATCAGTCATTAATGTCTACAAACTACAATCACAAAAATGAACAGGAACCACTATCTGTTTTAAATGTTACATGCTATGTCACTCATTATTTCTTATTTTTATGGTCCTTTGCAATCAGGTGCTTCCTTCTCCAAACGGACTGTGACACAAATAACAATGAATGCCAAAATGATGCTGGCAGGTATGAATTCTGTACAATCTAGTTGTAAGATTATAACCCAGACTAGAATTTACAGTATCACACAAAAGTGAATACACCCCTCACATTTTTGTAAATATTTTATTATATCTTTTCATGTGACAACACTGAAGAAATGACACTTTGCTACAATGTAAAGTAGTGAGTGTACAGCTTGTATAACAGTGTACATTTTCTGTCCCCTCAAAATAACTAAAAACACAGCCATTAATGTCTAAACTGCTGGCAACAAAAGTGAGTACACCCCTAAGTGAAAATGTCCAAATTGGGCCCAAAGTGTCAATATTTTGTGTGGCCACCATTATTTCCAGTACTGTCTGCTTCAGTATGTCACAGTACATGTTTGTAGCTCCTCAGTGCCAGCAGCACTCATGCAGCCCCAGACCACGACACTCCCACCACCATGCTTGACTGTAGGCAAGACACACTTGTCTTTATACTCCTCACCTGGTTGCCGCCACATATGCTTGACACCATCTGAACCAAATAAATGTATCTTGGTCTCAGACCACAGGACATGGTTCCAGTAATCCATGTCCTTAGTCTGCTTGTCTTCAGCAAACTGTTTGTGGGCTATCTTGTGCATCATCTTTAGAAGAGGCTTCCTTCTGGGACGACAGCCATGCAGACCAATTTGATGCAGTATGGGGCGTATGGTCTGAGCACTGACAGGCTGACCCCCCACCCCTTCAACCTGTGCAGCAATGCTGGCAGCACTCATATTTCTATTTCCCAAAGACAACCTCTGGATATGACGCTGAGCATGTGCACTCAACTTCTTTGGTCGACCATGGCAAGGCCTGTTCTGAGTGGAACCTGTCCTGTTTAACCGCTGTATGGTCTTGGCCACCGCGCTGCAGCTCAATTTCAGGGTCTTGGCAATCTTCTTATAGCCTAGGCCATCTTTATGTAAAGCAACAATTCTTTTTTTCAGATACTCAGAGAGTTCTTTGCCATGAGGTGCCATGTTGAACTTCCAGTGACCAGTATGAGAGAGTGAGAGCGATAAAACCAAATTTAACACACCTGCTCCCCATTTACACCTGAGACCTTGTAACACTAACGAGTCACATGACATCGGGGAGGGAAAATGGCTAATCGTGCCCAATTTGGACATTTTCACTTAGGGTTGTACTAGGGAAATTAAGGGGAACCCAGCGCCAATTAAAAAAAAATGTTGTGGGGTCCCCCCCAATATCCATACCAGACCCTTATCAGAGCACACAACCTGGCAGGCCACAGGAAAAGACGGGATGACGAGAGAGAGCGGTGTGGCTGTGGAGGTATGCGGGGGGGCTTATCGGAATCCACAGGGAAGCCACAGGGATGTTTACATTTTTCCCTTTTTGGTCTGTCGGGCAGCAGAAATTTACATCGCTGGACATTTTTATTTTTTTATTTTTTAATAAAGGACTTGTCTCTTGTCTTTTTTACAATTTTTGACACTTTTTTTTGTGAAATGGTACAATGTACCCCATTACCAATTCATATAAGGGGGAGGCCAGGATCTGGGGGTCCCCTTGTTAAAGGGTGCTTCCAGATTCCGATAAGCCCCCCCACCCGCATACCGCCACAACCACTGGGCAAGGGGACAAGGTGCTTCGGGGTACAACGCGAAAAGTACCTTCCCAATGTTGAGGGCTTGTGGTCTGGTATGGTTCAGGAGGGGGTGCGCTGTCTCATCCCCCTTCTTTTCCTGCGGCCTGCCAGGTTGCATGCTTGGATAAGGGTCTGGTATGGATTTTGGGGGGACCCCACACCTTTTTTAAAAAAAAATTGTCGCAGGGTTCCCCTTAATTTCAATATCACACCTGAAGGGCCTGGTATGGATTTTAGGGGGACACTCGTGCTTTTATTTTTTAAATTTTGGTTCAGGTTTCCCCTTAATATTCATACCAGACCCAAAGGGTCTGATAATGCTCTTTTTTTCAATGAGTTTTATCTATATTGCCGAGACCCGACAATTCATTACAGCCGCGATCAGTTTTAAATGACAATTTTTCCTTTAGAAATGTCATTTTGCTGTGGTACTGTTCTAAACACAGGAAAAATGTGCCACTTTACAGGCATACTATAGACACCCCCCAGACACGATATTTAATTTTTATTGTTTCACTTTAAGCATTAAAAAAATCACTGCTCCCGAAAAAACGGCCATTTTAAAAAAAATGCATGCATTGATACATGTCCCCTGGACCCAGGTCCGAAACACTTTTTATGACAATAACTTTCAAATTTCAAGCCTTTAAAATTAGCTCTTTAGATTTTTCATGTTAGTGTCCCATAGACTTTAACGGTGTTCCGGTGGCTTTCAAATTTGCCACGAAAATTTGCAGCGAACACCGCATATTGTTCGCTGTTCGGCAAACAGGCGAACACCCGATGTTCAACTCGAACTTACGTTCGACTCGAACATCGGGCTCATCCCTACATTAGACCAAAGGGGTTGAGGGACTTGGCTACATGTAAATGTATTTTATTGGGATTTTTTGTGATAGACCAATACAAAGTGGCACATAATCGTAAAGTGGAAGGAAAATGATAAATGGTTTTCAACATTTTTTACAAATAAATATCTGAAAATTGGGGCGTGCATTTGTATTCAGCCCTCTTTACTCTGATACCCCTAACTAAAATCTAGTGGAACCAATTGCCTTCAGAAGTCACCTAATTGGTTAATAGAGTCCACCTGTGTGTAATTTAATCTCAGTATAAATACAGCTGTTCTGTGAAGCCCTCAGAGGTTTTTTTTTAGAACCTTAGTGAACAAACAGCATCATGAAGGCCAAGGAACACACCAGACAGGTCAGGGATAAAGTTGTGCAGAAGTTTAAAGCAGGGTTAGGTTGTAAAACTATATCCCAATTTTTAAACATCTCATCAAGGACTGTTTAATCCATAATCCGAAAATGGAAAGCTATGGCACAACTGCAAACCTACCACCTAAACTGACAGGCCGGGCAAGGAGAGCTTTGATCAGAGAAGCAGCCAAGAGGCCCATGGTAACTCTGGAGAAGCTGCAGAGATACACATCTCAGGTGGGAGAATCTGTCCACAGGAAAACTATAAGTCCTGCGCTCCACAAATCTGGCCTGTATGGGAGTGGCAAGAAGAAAGCCATCGTTGAAAGAAAGCCATGAGAAGTTCGATTTCCAGATTGTAAGAAGCCATGTGGGGGACACAGCAAACATGTGGAAGTAGAGACCAAAATTGAACTTTTTTGGCCTAAAAGCAAAACACTATGTGTGGTGGAAAACAAACACTGCACATCACCCTGAACACACCATCCCTCCCGTGAAACATGGTGGTGGCAGCATCATGTTGTGGGGATTATTTTCTTCAGCAGGGACAGGGAAGCTGGCCAGGGTTGATGGGAAGATGGATGGAGCCAAATACAGGGCAATCTTAGAAGAAAAACAGTTTGAGTCTGCAAAAGACTTGAGATCAGGGCGGAGGTCCACATTCCAGAAGGACAACAACCCTAAACATACAGCCAGTGTTAGAATGGCCCAGTCAAAGTTCAGACCTAAATTCAATTGACATTCTGTAGCAAGACTTGAAAATTGCTGTTCACAGATGCTCTCCATCCAATCTGACAGAACTTGAGCTATTTTGCAAAGACGAATGGGCAAAAATTTCACTCTCTAGATGCAAAGCTGGTAGAGACATACCCAACAAGGTGGTTCTACAAAGTATTGACTCAGGGGGGCTGAATACAAATGCACGCCACACTTTTCAGATATTTATTTGTGAAAAAACTTGAAAACCGTTTATCATTTTCCTTCCACTTCACAATTATGTGCCACTTTGTGTTGGTCTATCACATAAAATCCCAATAAAATACATTTATGTTTTTGGTTGTAACATGACAAAATGTGGAAGGCACGATATTATTATCAATTTAATCTTTACACTTAATAGCAAACATTTGTTTTTGTTTTTTTGTAGTTATAATTAGGTATTTTAATTGCTGTAGATATTACAAGTAATGTTTGTTTATTTTATGTCAGGGTTGCTATAGTTAATGCTATGAATTGTGACAAGAAGGAAAACATCAACGCAGATAACTTATTCAAGGTGGTAATATGCTAACCTGTATGTCAAGCTTTCTCTGTATCATGACGCAAACAAGTGTAGTAGGGTTCATAAAACTAATCAGTCATTCTAGAAGAAATAAGCAGAACCCAGATATCAAAAGTGTAAGGATAGTCATACTGATCCCAATTCTAAGGGTATGGCCAGTGCATAATATTTTTCACTATGATGTTATATACTATCCCTTGTAACAAGTGTTAATGATCCCCTTTTCTATAAACACATTATGGAAAAAAAGGCATATTTACATGGATATGAGATCGCCAAAGAGTACAAATCATATGAATTGGAAACAACTTTCATTAAGCACTTCCCATACATAGGACATACCCATATGTCCTTGGATGGGAAGGGTGATATCTCGGTCATTATTGCGGCTGCAGCAATGATCGAGGTATCATTTTTTTTAGATCCAGTGATTCCCTACAAAAAAAGTAATCTTAGAGGCTATAGAGTGGCAATCTCGGTTTGATCAGTAGCTTTAAAAGCCAGAGGAGAGATCTGGGGTCTAATAGACCCCAGAACTCTCCATAAAGAGGACTTGTCATGGCCCATGCTATCACAAGTTATGTTGTTCATCCCTTATGATAATAAAGTTCATCCAAAAAAAAAAAAATGTAATCTACAGTGTAATTTTTTTTTTTAAATAAAATAAATAAAATGTTTAATTTTTTTAAAGCGCCTGCTCATGCACAAGTGCGAACGCGCACGTAGTTCCTGCATGCATATGTAAATGCTAATTGCACCACACATGTGAGGTATTACCACGAACGTGAGAGTGAAAGTAATAATTCTAGTGCCAGACCTCCTACGTAACTCTAAACTGGTGACCTGTAAAGGCTTTTAAATCATCCCCTTATGGAGATTTTTAGGTACTGTAGTTTTGAGCTGTTTCACAGACATACGCAATTTTAAAGCGTGACATGTTAGGGCTCTATTTACTCAATGTAACATTGTCTTTTATGTTTTACAAAAAAATGGCCATTATATTGTAAATTCATGAAAGTGTTGTTTTTCCTAAAAATTGTGTTTGATAAACCAGTGCGCAAATATTGTGCGGCATAAAAAATTACCACAACAACCATTTTATTTTTAAGGGTCTCTGCTTTCTAGTAAAAAAAAAATATTTTAGAACTGGCCTAGGCCAGAATTGGTTAAAGCAGAACTTCATCCAAAGGGGGAAGTTCCGCTTTCCCTCTTTCCCCCCTCCTCTTCAATTTTAGGGACTTTTTGGGGGAAGCAAACCTGGGTTTGACAGGTACCCTCTCCCTGTCAGCTCAGATCACCTAGATGATCCGAGTAGAAGTTCTCCTCACCACCCAGAAGGCTGGAGGGACCACTCAGAGGGCGCATGTGCAGTAGGCAGCCGGCTGTGAAGCCGCAAAGAACAACAGCTGGCTGCCCACAGTTAACATGCCAGCTCCGGGACCCAAAGACCGGTGAAAAAAACGGTTTGAGTGAGGACGGTGCTGGATTCCTGGACAGGTGAGTGTCTGTTTATTAAAAGTCAGCAGCTATATTATTTGTAGCTTCTGACTTTTAATTTCTAAAGAAATGACTAACATCTTTTGGGTAAATGAAAGGAGTTGCTGACTAGACTGAGTTCATGGCCTAACGTTTGTGTGTATCCACGGTCCATGAGGAATCTCACTTTGATTACTGTAAGCATGCTTACATACAATGTTATTGTGGCCAAGTATGTAGCTATGCTTGCCCCCTTTCCCTACAACTTTCCTCAACATCTGCATTCTGACATCAGCTGGTGTTGTCACTATGGTCCAGAATGGTGCTGCATCTTGCACTGTAATTCTGTTCATCAGACTTTCAATTACTTGTCTTGATTGTCACAAGGTTGATCAGGCCGTCGGGCCATATATTCATTTGTCTGGATACAGTCAGTCTGATGCTTTTTAAGGCACTCTTTAGATAACTGAGATATAATTCCCTCTAATAACTTATAAGAAATACATATATTCTAAGCTTTAACTGCAGGTGGAAGCATGTCTATAAAATAAAGGTCATAATAGAGCCCTAAAGACTCAATTGTACAGGCTACGATCAGTGCCATTGCAAAGCAGTTGCTATACATACTTTTTGCTTCTATAACACTGTGCCTTAAAGAGGAAGTAAACCCTGCCAAAAAAATTATATTTTTAAACTATTTGTATGTTTCTTAACATCCCCAAGTATGATATATGTTACAAATTGCAAAGCGAGCACTCTAAGTATCTTTTTGAGGAGTTTTAATTTTCACAGTCTTCCGGGTATCGCCTGCGCCATTGTTACTGCTGATTTGTGAAGCCGTTGCGGACGTCATTTCCGTCCTTACTTCGCTGCCCTGCCGAAATCTTGCACATGCGCCGTAACCAAGCCTCGATCTCAATTGCCGTTACTACGGCAACAGAGCATAACATGAAATAACATGAAATGACGATCAAGCCTGTAATATATATATAGTGAACAGCATAGCCGTTTCATTATATATATATATATATATATATATATATATATATATATATATATATATATATATATATATTATATATATATATTTAAATGCATTACTAATTTATTAATATTACATTGGCATTATAGATTAATTAAACATTATTTACATGTAATAACCAGGCTAAACTACATAAATAAATAAAAAATGTAATATTAAATCAAGCATTGGATCTATTTAAATAAATCTAATCATTTTTAAATCGGTAGCATAATTATAATGTTCTATATTATTTACCAAATATATATACAAAAAAAAATGATTATTTGTTTCTCTATCATGATATATATTCTAATATATATATATATATATATATATATATATATATATATTAGGGCTGTGAAAATTAAAGATTAATTCCTCAATTAATCGTTAATTTTTTTGATCGAACAAAATTTTTTTGATCGATTAAAATTCTTTTGATCAGTACTCACCTCTCCGCCGGCTTTTTCGGGTCTTCAGGGAGTTCCATTGGAGATCCAGTGATGTCACGGACATCAACGTCAATTTAAATCTTATACTTAAGCGGTGAGCACTTAGATCTTTTCTTTCTAACCATGACCTGGCGTCCTTGCTGAGATCTAAGGAGACGTGAGAGAAGTTTATGGTCCGTGTCAACCATTTTGATACCCACTTGCATGACCACCTGTTTGCACAGGGGTCCATGCCATAAGGTGAGAGTGATTAGTTAGATCGGAGGTGGAGGGATTGTCACCTCCGTGTGTGAGGCAAGTCTGTTCATTTCAAAAGTCCCACAGACTACCACACAGACGGCGGGATTACTGCTGAGTCTGGTGGACAATTTTAAGTCAAAACTTAAAACTAGGTCCGCCGGACTTTTGGGAATAAAAAGTCCGCCAGAGCCCCACACACGGTCAGAATGTCCGGCGGACTCTAGTCCAGCGGACAATCCCACCGGAAAGTCTGATCGTGTGTACGCGGCATTACAGTGTGTTCAGGCCGCAATGGCGGGTGTGTTGGAGGTGTTGACTGAGCGTGTCATGTGATGTCATGGTGCAAGGGAGCCGAGCGGAGCGTCAGGAGCCTCGTGTAAGGGTCATGTAGGACGGGAGCAAGGCAAGCCGAGAGCAGGACTGTCAGTGCATTTTGGACTGAAGTATCACTGTGAGAGTCGATTTCATGTGTGTGTGCGCCTGACCATTCTAATTTCTAGCACTCCTGAGTCCTGTCCCTGAGCTACTTACTATATCGAAAAGAAAATAAGAAATACATTTTTTGCCTTAATATCTACCTTGTATCACATTGCTAATTGCATATTGTACTTGTTTGTGGCCTAAATACTAAAATTCGCACTTAAAACTGTAGGTTTGTAATGTTTGGAAATGCCAGTAAAAACGTGGCTGTGCCAGTAAATTTTGGGTGTCGTGTCAGTAAATTTCAATCTGGTAGGTGGCAACACTGGAAATTGCTGACTTGTAGTTAAAAGTGCATCCTGGACCTGGCTTCATTGACGTTCAACGGCTCTAAATTCAAGGGCTCTAATCCTAATTTACACTTTACTGCCTACCTGAACTGGAATAAGTAGTATCAGCCTGTACTGATTCATTACACCTTTGAATGCAAAATCTAAACTAGGTTCTCTTATTCAACATGTATGGGAGGTTATAACAATATATGTAATTATTTTTTTGGATCCAGTTACTGGCAGAGTATTGTAGTTAAAGTTGTATACCCTATAATTGCTGTATTTGTTATGAATAGTTCTATATTCTTACACTATCGTTTGTATGACAGGTGTTTGCTTCAATAAATGGGACGGACGTGTAAGTGATAACTGTTTTACTATTATAACAACCATATATATGTGCATTTTTGGCTGTTCAATATTGCTAGTTTCACCTTTTGTGCTACCTTCAAACCAAACATGTTTATAGCATTGGAAAAGCACACCTGTAATTTTAAAGTTGACCCTCAGCTAAAATGTGTCCTTCCTGCCTAAAAATATATATATTTTTTAATTCTCATAACCTCAAACTACCATCTGTTCAAACTTGTACTAACTAATCACACCTTTGTGGTGCGTTAGAAGCCATAGGTAACCCAACGCATATGCCCAATGCACTTGTGTTGCAGTGCGCAGTGTGGGGTGTCTCTGACTACAATACTGCATGCAAGTATATATTTATATATTTTCATGCAGTTATAGAGATCCCCAACAGAATATTGCTACTATATAGACTATATTAATCCCATAAAATGCAGCAGCTCTGTTGAATGCAAACCAGAACACAGGATTTGGGCTTTTAATTACAGATACATGTATATTGTATTAAAGCCTAATCAACTTTTTTCGTCTGGTTTATTTAGAAATACAGCATATACAACAATAATGTGTGCTGCCTCACCAGGCATCTATGGCACATGGATAAGGAAAAATTAAAGTAAGCCATGTTCAATATCATTTGCTGAATGACAAGTTATAAAATGCTTATCCTGTACATAAATTGATCCAAATGTAATGTTTTTCTTGCATTTATATTTCAGCTTAATGAGAAGAATTCCACTATGTCCAGTAAATTGGTTTTGCATGATATGATCTTTCTGGCCATGGATTCTTGCAAGAGTCTTGTAATCTTCTTTCACAAATGAAATATTAAATGGCTATTCATTAATTACTTTCACTAATTAAAAATTTGTCTGGTTGTCAAGTTGAATTGTGAGCTTTTTTCATCATCCATCAATAAGGTTTCTAATAATACACATTTGCACTCATTATGTTACTGTAGATTGCCAGATTGGGGCTTCAATCATATAAACTGGATTTACCAAATTTAAACAGACTGCGTGCACTAAGGACTCTTGCACACTCATAGTTGCCAACAGTCCTGATTTCCCACTCTGAGCCTGTCCCAGGCAGAATACTGGAAAATAGGCTTTGTCACGGGCAGGGGCGGACTGTGCTGGGGAGTCTGATCCCCCATAAAAAGGCTGCACCGCTCTGCCGTCACCTGGTGCGGCGTGCGCATGGTCAACAAAGGTGTCATTCCCGCCCACACACTAAGCTGGGTGGGCTGGGAGTTGGGAAATTCTGAAAGGGGTGCAGCTACCCATTGGCTGAGGAGGAAGCAGGAGGCAGGCTGCACCACGTACCAGTCAATGGGTGTGCTGTCAGGGCTTCCCGTATTGTGGCATGTAGCTGCTCTGCAAAGAAGCTGCATGTAGGGAGGAAGGAGAAACCCTCTTATGTGACCGTAATGACAACTGGCGGTACTTGACTATGGAGAGGATGGCTTACACGACCCACTCACCAACTCCTCGTTAAGACTGCAAAGTCTTGTGGTGGAAGGGGCCCCTTCTTGCTCTGGTTCCAATGTGGTGGCCTTTGGACTGTCGGTTCAGTGGGTCTGTCGGTTCAGTGACTAGCAGCCATGCTATGTTTACAGCAGCGGTTCTGATCCCTGCGACCTCAGGCCCACTACTCTCAGTCTCTCTCTATCCCACTCTCTCCATCCCTCCCTAGAACACCCCCCCCCCACCTCTCTCCATCCCTCTTTCTTCCTTTATTTCTTTCTCTCTCCCTCCATCCCTCTTTCTCCATTTATTTCCTTCTGTCTCCCTCCATACTTCTTTCTCCATTTCCTTCTCTCTCCCTCCATCCTTCTTTCTTTCTCTCTCCCTCCATCCTTCTTTCTCTCTCTCTCCTTCCATCCCTCTTTCTCTTTTTCTTCCATCCTCTCTCCCTCTGTCTCTCTTTCTCCCTTTCTCTCCCTCCATCCCTCTTTCTCCCTTTTTATCTCTCCCTCCATTCCTCTTTCTTTCTCTCTTCATCCCTCCATCCCTCTTTTCCTTTCCCTATATACTGTATTACCACATTCTCCACTATGCAAGTAATCTCAGGCTCTATTTAACCACACACCCTTTAAGCCACGCCTACACATTAATGCCCCACCCCTAATTAAAATAATACTCTGCCTACAAAATATTTAGGCGGAGTGTGCCTAAAAATTATTTTGAGAATCTTGGCAACTGTGCACACTGTATTGTTGTGAGTGTTGGCTGTTGAAAAGTATATGGTAATTCTCTTATTTCGATATTGGGCTTAATCTGTTTTTATGAAATTGCATCAATGTAGTTTGATACCTTTTGATACAACATATATTCAATTAATCATCAAATAAATTAATATTTTTGATATACCTCAGTCTTGATCAAAACATTTTTTGTTGCTAAAAGTAACCTCTTATGCCACGTACACATGATCCGAAATTCCACCAGCAAAAGACCGATGTGAGCTTTAGGTCGGAAAATGCAACCGTGTGTATGCTCCATCAGACTTTTGCTGGTGGAATTTCGGCCAGCAAAAGATTGAGAGCATGTTCTCAATTTTTCCGAAGGAGAAATTGCCGATCGTCTGTGGCAATTCTGACACGCAAAATTCAGACGCATGCTCGGAAACAATTCGACGCATGCTCGGAAGCATTTAACTTCATTTTCGCGGCTCGTCGTAGTGTTGTATGTCATCGCGTTCTTAACTGTCAGAATTTTGTGTGACCAAGTGTAGGCAACACAAGCTTGAGCGGATTACGTCGGAAAAAACATCCAAGGCTTTTCCGATGAGAATTCTGATCGTGTGTACGCGGCATTACTCTGTACTCTCAAAACTGAGTATTCCTTTTCTTTTTCTCAGTATGCAATATGGTTACAGCAACAACTCCTCAATAGGTGAATGATCAGTGATAGGTCATTTAATAAATTTGAACATCCACTAGTGGTTAGCTTGTTTATCCCCTTTCCCCTTCGCTAATTTTTACAACTGTGCACACTGCAGCTTGAAAAATTTAGTACAGCCTTTTTTTAATTTTTTTACTGATCTAAAATGCATCCATTGTTTACAATATGCCTTTGAACACAGGTACATAAACAAGCACTGCGTATTCTTAAGTAAAAAAAAAAAAAAAAAAATTTTATATATATATATCTATATATAGATATATATATAGATATATATATATGTGTGTGTATATGTATGCTTTACCTGTCAGTATTTTGTGTTAGAATGCACAAATACACGCGTATGAGCCTAAATATTTAGAAATTTCATAGATTTTGCCATAAGGAATGCATTGTACATGCAAATGCGCATACGTGCAAATACATGTAACACAAATGCCTGAAATTCCCTCCAGAAATGCTGACGCTCAAACATCAGTACCGTGTGCAAGAGGCCTAAGGCTCAATGCTGATTTTAGCTTGTATGACAGTTAGCACTGTGATGATGTTTACATCATAATATATGTAACGCGCCCCCTAAGGTGCCGCAAGTACCCAGCACAGCCAGGCACACCGCATCTTCACAGCACACTTGAATCAAAGAACAGACCAGAGCGTTCTTTTATGTTTTATTAACCACTTAAGCCCCGGACCATTTGACTGGCCAAAGACCAGAGCACATTTTGTGATTTGGCACTGTCGCTTTAACTAACAATTGCGCGGTCGTGCACCGTGGCTCCCAAATAAAATTGACGTCCTTTTTTTCCCACAAATAGATCTTTCTTTTGGTGGTATTTGATCACCTCTGCGGTTTTTATTTTTTGCGCTATAAACAAAAATAGAGCGACAATTTTGTAAAAAATGCATTATTTTTTACTTTTTGCTATAATAAATATCCCCAAAAAATATATAAAAATTATTTTTTCCTCAGTTTAGGCCGATACGTATTCTTCTACATATTTTTGGTAAAAAAAAAAAATCGCAATAAGCGTTTATTGATTGGTTTGCGCAAAAGTTATAGCGTCTACAAAATAAGGGTTTGTTTTATGGCATTTTTATTAATCATTTTTTTTTTTTTACTAGTAATGGTGGCGATCTGCGATTGTTATCATGACTGCAACATTATAGCGGACACATCAGACAATTTTGACACATTTTTGGGACCATTGTTATTTTTATAGCGATCAGTGCTGTAAAAATGACACTGGCAGTGAAGGGGTTAACCACTATCTGGCTAGGAAGGGGTTAAGTGTGTCCTAGGGAGTGATTCTAACTGTTAGGAGGCGTGGCTAAGTGTGACACATCACTGATCATAGCTCCCGATCACAGGGAGCTATGATTAGTGACAGTGTCACTAGGCAGAATGGGGAGATGCTTGTTTACATTAGCATCTCCCAGTTCTTCAGCTCCGTGAGACGATCGCGGGTATCCCCGCGCACGTGACCACACGGCGGAAAACTCAAAGGGACGTACCTCTACGCCCATTTGCCCAGCCGTGCCATTCTGCCAACGTAAATGTACATGTGGCGGTCAGCAAGTGGTTAAGGGGAATAAACTTGAATAGTGTTTAGGGAATAATGGGATGCTCACTTGATCAGAACAGCAGAATTTTTCAGGGACACAAACTATATACAGTGTGTATATACACTTCTCCATCTACCTCCACAACAATCTTGCTTGTAGAACTACAACTCCCAGGACCAGCTGCCACTGTATTGATGATCCAACAAAGGCTCAGTTAGATCTGTAGCAAATGCCCTTTACAGGCAGGGGCCACGGACCCCTTTGGTAGTGCAGCAAAAAGTCCCAGTGCTCAGCTGTCCTACTCCTGTGGCTACTGATCCCAGTACCACCTCTACAGGCACTGCCAGACCACCTGGCTGCAGCTGCCCCTTTCACTAGCCCTCCTGGCTAAGATGCCACAGTCCTCCCAGATGGACTCTGCATCCATCCCAGACTGCTTGCACCCAGTCCTTTCAGGCATGCATTTCAGTCCTCTGACTAACACTCACCAGTACTCCTGGCTGTCTTCCTTCCTGGAGATTTGCTCTTTTCTCCCATGCCTCCTGGTCAGGACACCTCTGTGTGTAGTGAAGAGGGTCCCTTCCGCACTCGAGGCCCAGGCCCAAGGTCACCCCCCCCCAGACTAGGGGTCACCTACAAGGGCAACTGACACCAGATGTTGGGAGTATCTTTATCTGCTGATTGTTAAACTTTCTGGAATACACATATTGCTATTGTGGTGTAGGATCTGGGCCTGCTGTCCCTCCATCCCTCTTTCTTTCCTTCCTTCTCTCTCCTTCCCTCCCTCTTTCTCTCTCACTTTCTTATTTCTCTCTCTTTCTCTCTTTCTTTCTCCCTTTCTCCCTTCCTCTTTCTTTCTCACTCCCTCGTTCATCTCAGACTCTAACCACACCCCTTTGAGTTATGCCACAATTTAAGCCATGGCAATTTTAGCCAGGCCCAGTATTCACTTAAATCACGCCCACTTTCACACGCCACATTTTCTTTTTCCGCTATGCCACACCTACAAACTGATTGCCCGCCCCTAACATAAATAAATCACCAGGACCGGATGACTTACACCCGAGAGTCCTTAAAGAACTCAGTCAGGTTATAGCCAGACCGTTATTCCTAATCTTTATGGACATCATACTGACAGGATTGGTACCAGCTGATTGGCGGAAAGCCCACATGGTACCAATATTCAAAGAAGCCAGGGATATATTGCTGGAAACTAGTCTAACATCGGTAGTACGTAAACTATTTGAGGGGATGATAAGGGACCATATCCAAGAGTTTTATCATTAGCAGTAATCAGCATGGGTTCACGAAAGGTCGCTCTTGCCAAACGAACCTATTAACCTTCTATGAAGAAATGAGCTGCCATCTGGACAGGGGTAGGCTGGTGGATGTGGTGTATCTGGATTTGCAAAAGCATTTGATAAAGTTCCCCACAAACACTTAATCTACAAACTGAGGTCGGTGGGTATAGACCATTGGGTTTGTTCTTGGATAGAAAACTGGCTATGGGGGAAAGTCCAAAGGGTAGTGATAAATAACGTGTACTTAGAGTGGTTAGTGGTGTACCCCAAGACTCTGTCCTGGGACCAGTTCTGTTTAATTTATTTATAAATTATATAGAGGATGGGATAAATAGCTAGATATCAGTGTTTGCTGATGTTACAAAAATATGTAGGGGAATAACATCACAGCAGGATATAGAAACTTCACAAGAGGTCCTGAATAAAATAATGGAGTGGGCTACTAGATTGCAATTGAAGTCTAACATTGGTAAATGTAAGGTAATGCACTTGGGGGGTAAAAATATAAACGCAAGTTACTCATTTGGGGGAGAACTCCTTGGGGATTCCAGGATGGAGAAAGATCTAGGGGTCCTAGGAGAAGATGGACTGAGCAATAGCATGCAATGTCAGGCTACAGCTACCAAAGCCGGCAGAATATTAGCATGCATTAAAAAGGGAATTTACTCCAAAGATAAAACGATAATCCTGCCACTTTATAAAACTCTAAGTTCTGGTCACCAGTTCTCAGGAAGGATGTGATGGACCTGGAGATAGTCCAGAGAAGGGCAACTAAATTAATATGGAGACGGGAGGACCTCAATTATGAAGAATGACTACAAGCGCTAAATTTATTCTCCCTGGAGAAGAGACGCTTGAAAAGAGATATGATAGCAATATACAAATATCTCAACGGTGATCCCAGTGTAAGTATTAAACTGCTCAGTCCCAGGGAGTGTAAAAGGACACAGGGCCACACGATGAGACTGGAAGAGAAGCGGTTTAACATAAAGCTGTGTAGGGGTTTTTCACTGTCAGGGCGGTAAGGATGTGGAACTCTTCCACAATCGGTGGTGTCGGCAGGAAGTATGGATAGTTTTAAAAGACTCTTTGATGTGCATCTTAGCGAAAACAATATACGGGATATGGGAAATTATTTTCTACACACACAACTTCACAGGTTGAACTGGATGGACTGATGTCTTTATTCAACCTACCAACTATATTACATTTGTAAACAAGTTGCAGTGTCCCCAAACCATCACTAGATATCAGATACTACAAAAAAATGATAACCTACCGTATTTTCCGCACTATAAGGCGCACCTAAAAGCCTTAAATTTTCCTCCAAATCGGCCGAGCGCCTTATAATCCGGTGCGCCTTATGTATGCACTGAGTTCCAAAATCTGTAAACATTTTGTTGTGCGACTTTGGTAAGCGCTCCACTTGGTTGACTGTCGGACCATTTCCCACTGACACAGGTACGTAATACGTACACTACGTACACTGGCAGCGATAAACCAATCAGAGAACATTACGTAATAAGTGCAGTACGTACGCTTACCTCCGGCGCGCCTATGCCACGCTTTTTTTGTAGACCGTATGTTTTATCATGTGCCTTATAATGCAATGCGCCTTATGTATGGGTTAAGCACAGAAATTGACCCCCTAATTGAGACTGCGCCTTATAATCCAGTGCGCCTTATAGTGCGGAAAATACGGTAATGCAGTTCAATACAAGATATAAAGAATACGTGAACGTGGGGCAGAACAAACATGTTTGGATAAATGTACTTGTTTCAGATTTTTTAAAAATAGTATTTGAGGGCCCTGGCTTTCTTATTAGATCCACAAGTAATTTTTTTGCAGGCAGACCTGATTGAAAGCTCCATGCAAGTCTTTGAGAGGTGTATGTTAAATGATGTGACCACCTCAGAGTCTGTCCAGGTCTGAAAAAAAATGAAGGACTGCATTTTTTTTTCATTTTTTTTAATGCCCAAATGCAACTGATCTCAGGTAGGCTGATGCAAACGCATGCAAGTTATTTTTTATCTGGCCATCTAACATGGGTCTGCTGTCAAAATGCGAACAAAAACTGTTCCCAAATCCCTGGCTAAACAGAGCAGATAATGCCCATGTGAAAGGATCCTTATTCTTATACTGTGTTTACAGTCTGCTAAACACAAAAAAGAAGCACGAGGAAGCGATGCTAGAAGGTATTATGGTGTTGGTAGATTAGATAATCAGAGCTAATGGAGGAGTGATGCGGGGAATAAAACTTGTAGAATGTGGGAGAAGGGAATGAGTTAATGTGGAGGAGATGAGTAAGGAGGAAAAGGACCTAAAAGTGAAGGGTGGGACTGACGCTGAGCGAGAGGGCCGCAGACGTATCTTGGGGATGTATTGTTTTGGCCATAGACGGGTCAAAACCCAAACATTCTGACGATCGAAAAATTAAAATGGTGCATACGATTGTTCCATCATTTGTTTTGATTTTCAAAAACAAAAATCCAGCATGTTGGATCAGGCACTTTCGATTGCAGCACAAAAAACACGCATTGCAGCTGGCCCACTCATGGTGCGAAAACTGAATGACCTGACGATCTACAAGGATTTTCGTTCAATTTTCGACTCGTCTATGGTCTGCTTTAGTCTCTTAATTCGATAATCAGATCTTAGATCCTTAAAGTAAAAGCAAACCCTTTAGTTTTGTTTTGTATAGCGTGGAGATGGATTAGAAGACCTGTCAGTTTTTATTGCTGTCTGTGCCCCTGTTAGGGAGATTCTCCCTCTATATTTGCTCTGTTTACCATTATCATCGAAAGTGAAAGTAAAAGAACATTTTGGGTTGTCCTCAGAAAAGTAATGGAGGGGAAATCTTCCAATGGGGACACCATGTTGGTCATCTTACTTTAAAAAAGCAAATTAGTTAAGTTACAAATTACTTCTCCCAAAAACGTAATTGAGTTAGTAACTCAGTTACTACATTGGAAAAGTAATTAGTTACTCAGCAAAGTAACTGACTTTTTTTTTTTAATATTCTTAGGGACGGGTCTAGTATTACTGTAAGCAAGGGGCACGTTCCCCCCCTGCACGTCTATTTCCCCTCTGTACCCCCCTGCACGTCTGTTCCCCCCCAACACATATATCTGTTTCCCCTCTGTACCCCACTACACATCTGTCCCCCCCCCACACACATATATCTGTTCCCCCTCTGTACCCCACTACACGTCTGTCCCCCCCCACACATATATCTGTTCCCCCTCTGTACCCCACTACACGTCTGTCCCCCCCCACACATATATCTGTTCCCCCTCTGTACATCTGTCCCCCCCAAACTCACGGATCGGATCGTTGCTCGGATCAGAGTCACGGATCGGATCATTTTTTGGATCAGCAAATAATAATTGAATTTGCAAAAACCTTTGAAAATTCCACCACCATAAAGCCCCCACTGTAATATCCACAATCTCCCCCACTGTAATATCCACGTCATCTCCCCAACTGTAATATTGTCTGAGTATGGCTGGGTACGGCTGAGCCTGGCTGGGTACGGCTGGGTATCACCGAGTATGGCTGGGTATTACTGTGTATTGCAGAGTATGGCAGAGTATGGCTGGGTATGGCAGAGTATTGGCAGGGTGTTGCAGAGTATTGGCAGGGTGTTGCAGAGTATTGGCAGGGTGTTGCAGAGTATTGGCAGGGTGTTGCAGAGTATTGGCTGGGTATTGCAGAGTATGGCTGGGTATTACAGAGTATTGCAGGGTATTACAGAGTATTGCAGAGTATGGCTGGGTATTACCAAGTATTGCAGAGTATGGCTGGGTATTACGGGGTATTGCAGAGTATTGGCAGGGTATTGCAGAGGTATTGCAGAGTATTGGCAGAGTACTTGCTGGGTATTGTCAGGGTATTGCTGAGTATTGGCAGGGTATTGTCTGGGTATTGCAGAGGATTGGCAGGGTACTGGCTGGGTATTGGCAGGGTGTAAGAGAGTATTGGCTGGGTATTGCAGAGTAGTGGCAGGGTATGGAGGGATGGCTGCTGCCATCCGATCTCTCCCCTCCACTGTACAGATTTGTACACAGAGGGGAGACCTGCGTCATCTTGACGCCGGTTTGTTTACAAGTGATCGCTCCGTCATTTGACGGAGCAATCACATTGTAAACGGCAGAGGGGTGCACCAAGATGGCCGCCACTCTGGAGCTAGGCCGGGGCTGCGGGCCATCGGGTGCACCAAGATGGCCGCCGCTCCGGAGCTAGGCCGAAGCCGTGGACAGCTCCGCGGATCGCGGCGGGTAATTGCGGTAACGCTGCCCCAGTAATGGGAACGGCGTTACCGCGAGGGGATGAGTAATCAGTTAGATTACTCGTTACCCTCTAAAGTAATGGCGTTACGTAACGCTGTTTACTTTAGCGGCGTTAGTTCCATCACTGGGGGACACTAGTTTTGGTGACATGGGGGTACCCAAGAGATTCCCTTAATTTGCCCATCACTTCCTGTTTGGCTATGGGACAGGAAGTTAAGGTTAATTTTGCCCCAATGGGACACAGATGGCAAAAATAAACCTTACAGGGGTTATAACCCTCCCATACTTAAAAAAATGTTGTACCTATAGTTCTACTTTAATTGCTTGGCTCTGTTATTCTTAAAATGAATTTGCTATGGCCTCAAGGAAACTAATTTCACATGCGATTTAAGTCTCTAAACACAATACAAGTGAATAACACACACACACTGAAAAAGTATCTTATTGTACTCATTGTAAAAAAAAAACCTTTTCTCTATATTCCTTGAATAACTTATTTTTGGGTTATAGTGCTACTTTCAGGAGAAGGACACTATGCACAAAACAAAAGCTCAGCCTTGGGGTGGCTCCTGACAGTAGCCAAACCCCCCTTTTGTTAGAGACAGCTCAGTTAATCATAAAGCAGTATATAGAGCAACAACCAATAACAGACATAACAACCAGAGGAGTGCCTGCCAATGAATACAAAGAAAAGGATTTTTAACAGTAAAATTTTATTAAAGTTTCAACACAACAAAAAACAAAGCAAAGTGCAGTGGTACATTCTCAAAGAATAAAAATATACATTGCATACACAGCGTGGTGTGGTAGTAGCCAAGTAACAGCAAAGCTCCATCCTATATAATTGGCTAAGCGTGCTGGAGGTTGGGGAGAAGATCCTCGACTTTTATTATACAGTTGTATAGTCATAAGGGACATATCTTCTGATACAAGTGTAGTTTTGCAGGCTAGTTCCCTCAGCTCGATCACCCATGGTGTTGTATTCTATACGTGTTTATTCTTCCATACTATAACCCAGTATCTGTCTATGTCTCATTACACCATGTGTCCTAGGTCAGTCCAAGGGCAGCCTTCTTTCGCGTACCCATGGGGCCCATATTTTATCGAATTTTTGTGGACAGTTCCGTCCAAGATATGTCAGTTTATACAGTGGCAGCGCCTGGTCGATAAGCGTCTGCCACTGTAGAACTGTAGGAGGGTTGGGCTTGTTCCAACTTAGCAGTATTGCCTTTCTTGCGTAGAAAGCTGAGTAGAAGACAAATAGCTTTTTAGCTTGAGGGGCTTCCAGTGTGTCACAGATTCCCAGTAGCAGACACTTAGGGTCACATGCCACTCTAACTTTACCTATGGCATTTATTACATCCACCACCCCTTTCCAGAACCCTTCAAGCCGCTGGCATGACCATATCGTGTGAAAGAATGTGCCAACCTCTGTGCTGCACCGGTGGCAGGTCGGTTGTCTGTCAGGGTATATTCTAGACAGCCTGTCAGGGGAGTAATACACCCGGTGGATAAATTTCAGTTGGGTGAGGCGATCTCTAGAAGAGATCATTAGTGGTAGAAACTGCTGGATACCCTCTTCCCAATCATCATCTGCTAAGGAAGGTATATCTGATTGCCATGCGTCAAACAGTCGGGAGACTTTGGATGTATCGAGTCCAGCAAGGATGGCGTATAGGTCTGATAGTGTTCCCCCTGCGTCTGACCTACTCAGCTGGGTTTCAATTACGCTCGCCTCTAGGTGTAAGGGGCCTGGGAATTGGGCCTGGAACGCGTGTCGCAGCTGGAAATACCTAAACAGCATACGGTTGGGGAGGTTCTTGGAGTGTTTGAGTTCGTCAAAGTGAAGTAGCCTACCGTCTGACACTATGTCGCTTAAGGTCTTGATATCCAGTTGGGCCCATAGCGCCGGGTCAGGTATGGTTGTAAAATGAGGCAGCCTAGGGTTACCCCAAAGGGGGGTATGGGGGGACCAAACGCCCCCCGCTTGAGTTTTGGACCTAACAGTGTCCCACACCCTGAGTGTCGTCCTCATTGGGGCTGTGATCCTGCCATTGGACCGGGGTCCACGGTGAATCAGGTTCCTAAGCTCCGTATATGATCCCAGCAGCGCTGCTTCTAGGGTAGCGTCCGGGTTTGCAGGTGTATCCGATAGCCACCAGCGCACTGTGACCAGGACCGCTGCCCAATAGTACTTCAGTAGACAGGGAAGAGCTAGACCCCCCAGGGAGACCGGAAGCAAAGAAAAGGATTTAACGGTGAGTGCAAAAAACTCCAACTTTCCCTTCCGTTCATTGAAGGACACAATAAAGATCTTCAATATATAACCATTGGGACATCTAAAGCAGTGTTTATCAAGGCATGGGAAAAACAAAACAACTCTTTTACGCCAGAAACAATATACTACCGCCGGAAAGATACGGATAGATACGGGATTACGTCCCCCTGACTAAGTAAAGTGCAAGGGCAGGTTCAAAGAGGATAATTGGGATACTGTAAGCTCCTTCTAGAATCTAGATGCTCAGAGAGGGTCAGTCTCTCTAAGGCAAGTAGAACCTGCGCCGTATGAACCACACCTAGGCAGTGAAAAAAATGCTTACTGATCCACTAGAGCTGGGCAGGTTGAACAATGTCATAGCTGAGTTGTCATAGTTGAGATGAAACCCAATGTCATAGTTGAGAGGTGAAAGCATCATAGGAAGGAAGGAGGCCCTGGGCCTCAACACCACTTATTGCTGAGTAGGACCAGCAGGGGTGCTTACCTGACAAGTCTGCCAGGCAGACCATGCCAAACAAAGGTAAAAGGCAACAGGGGAGGCAGCTGTGTGACCAAGAATGGAAATTGCAGGTTCCAAGGGTGAATCTTGAAGTGTAGAGAGAAGCAAGTCAATTCCAAACAAAGACACAGGAGGTTGCACAGAAGATATCCACATGATAGATACCGTGTACAAAAAACCTAACCAGGGAATTAGTGGTTAGTAGTCTTTATAATGAAATCACAGCTACTGAGATGTAACCCTTGGATAATATTCAAGGCCAAACACGGAACCAGACCTGATTGAAAGTTGACACAGGATTCCTTCAATTGAGTGTTTCCAGGGGTGAACACTTCATCCTTCGCACCAGGTGAAGCATGCCGTCCATATGCAATGGTTGACCTTGAGGAAGGTAGACTTCCTATTGTTCAACAGCTTTTTTGCACTCAATGTAAAATCCTCTTCCTTGTGTTCATTGAAGGACACAACCCCTCTGGTTTTATGTCTGTGAAGCGGGGATTTGTCATTTCCGGGTCCCATATGTAACATCCAACTAGTATATGCAGAACGTGGATTGGATGCACATGCTGTAGACACCTCTGTGCCAGGATTGGCACAGTCACATGTGAGTGCAACATATGTAATTTTAAACTTATTTTAAATAAAAATGTACTACACCATAAAGCTCTTCTTTGTGTCCCTGGTGGAGTCTGTTTTCCACATTCCAAGCCTATGCCAGAGGGAGTTCCAAAGTGGAGAGCCCAGGATCTATCTGGTTTATCCAAATAAAGCACATTTGTGACCTACCCTAAAAAGTGGTCAAACACCTCTTGTGAGTTGTCATCTACCTCATGAGCACTCGTGGTGAAGCATTTATTTGAAGATACATCAAATAAGAAGAAATATTCTTATGGTGTTGGGATTGTCACTATGGACTATCACCAGTTTGCTATTGATTATGTACATGGTTTATTATGCACCATTTAATGTGTTGAATCCCTATTTATGTGCTGTTTTGTAGTGCCAACACCTTTACCTTTCTTTATCATGTCTGTGACCAGTTGTTGTATGTATTGCTTTTTGACGAACAGAGCTTCTTCTAACAAATGAGGTATTTTGCCATTAGGCTGTGCTTTTTTTTTTTGGTACCTAATGTCCTACTCCTGAAGTTGGTGCTATGACCCAAAAAAAAGAATAAGCTATTGCACTGACTGGAACAAGGCACATAAAAAAGCCAGGAAAGTGGTAGGGAACACCAGGGGAGGGCTGGCCACTTTAGGCCTGGGGGGCAAGTCCAGTCAAGTGACCCATTAACACCTTGCCAATCAGCTGCCGTCGTTATACGGCAGCAGGTTAGCTCCCTGGCGCCCACGGCGTGATGCTGGAGCCGGTGCGCGTGGCCAGTGGATAGCCGACGGCGACCTGCAATCACTACTGAGAGAGCCAGAACGGGGATCTGTCAATGTAAACAGACATCCCCATTCTGACAGGGGAGTTAAAGAGAGATCTGCTGTTCCTAGTGATCAGGAACATCGATCTCTCTCTACTCCCAGTCACTACACTGCCCCCACAGTTAGAAACACCTCCCTATGGAACATTTAACCCCTTGATCACCCCCTAGTATTAACCCGTTTTCTGCCAGTGACATTTATACAGTAATCAGTGGGTATTTTTAGCTCTGATCACTGTATAAATGCCAATGGTCCCAATAAATTGTCAAGTGTCCAATCTATCCGCCGCAATGTCGCAGTCCCGCTAAAAATAGTTTATCACTGCCATTACTAGAAAAAAAAAAAATAATAAAAATGTCATAAATCTATTTCCTATTTTGTAGATGCAGACACTAACTTATTTTTTTTTTTTTTTACCAAAAATATGTAAAAAAATACATATTGGCCTAGACTGATAGAGAAATATATATTTTTTGGGATATTTATTATAGCAAAAAGTTTAAAATATTGGTTGTTTTTTTTTAAAATTTTGCTCTTTTTTTGTTTGTAGCACAAAAAATAAAAACCGTGACCAAATACCACCAACAGAGAGCTCCATTTGTGGGAAAAATAGACATCAATTTTGTTTGGGTACAAAATCACACGACCGTGCAATTGTCAGTTAAAGCAATGCAGTGCCGTATGGCAAAAAATGGCCTAGTCAGGAAGTGGGTAAATCCTTCTGGGGCTGAAGTGGTTAAACCACTGAATCAGCTCACCATCATCAGTGCCCATCAATGCAGCCTCACCAGTGGAGCCTGATCAGTGCCCATCAGTGCAGACTGATCAGTGTCCTTCAGTGCAGCCTCACTAGTGCAGACAGTGCTCATAAGTGCAGCCTACTCAGTGCCCATCCATGCAGCCTCACCAGTGCAGAGAGTGCCCATTAGTGCAGCTTTACCAGTGCAGAGAGTGCCCATCAGTTCAGACAGTGCCCATCAGTGCAACCTGATCAGTGCCCATCTATGCAGCCTCACCAGTGTAGACAGTGCCCATCAGTGCAGCCTGATCAGTGCCCATCTATGCAGCCTCACCAGTGCAGACAGTGCCCATCAGTGCAGCCTGATCAGTGCCGCCTCACCCATACAGACAGTGCCCATCAGTGCAGCCTGATCAGTGCCCCCTCCCCAGTGCAGACAGTGCCCATCAGTGCCGCCTCACCAGTGCTCATCAGTGCCATCTGATCAGTGCCACCTCAGCAGTGCTCATCAGTGCCATCTGATCAGTGTCACCTCACCCATGCAGACAGTGCCCATAAGTGCAGCCTGATCAGTGCCGCCTCACCAGTGCCCATCATCAGTACAGCCTGATCAGTGCTGCCTCATCCATGCAGACAGTGCCCATCAGTGCAGCCTGATCAGTGCCGCCTCACCCATGCAGACAGTGCCCATCAGTGCAGCCTGGTCAGTGCCCCCTCCCCAGTGCAGACAGTGCCCATCAGTGCCGCCTCACCAGTGCTCATCGGTGCCATGTGCTCATCAGTGCCATCTGATCAGTGTCACCTCACCCATGCAGACAGTGCCCATAAGTGCAGCCTGAACAGTGCCGCCTCACCAGTGCAGACAGTGCCCATTAGTGTCATCTGATCAGTGCCACCTCACCCATGCAGACAGTGCCCAAAAGTGTAGCCTAATCAGTCCTGCCTCACCAGTGCAACCTGATCAGTGCCCATCTATGCAGCCTCACCAGTGTAGACAGTGCCCATCAGTGCAGCCTGATCAGTTCAGACAGTGCCCATCTATGCAGCCAGATCAGTGCCCATCTATGCAGCCTGATCAGTGCCCATCTATGCAGCCTGATCAGTGCCCATCTATGCAGCCTTACCAGTGCAGACAGTGCCCATCCATGCAGCCTCACCAGTGCAGACAGTGCCCATCAGTGCAGCCTGATCAGTGCCGCCTCACCCGTACAGACAGTGCCCATCAGTGCAGCCTGATCAGTGCCCCCTCCCCAGTGCAGACAGTGCCCATCAGTGCCGCCTCACCAGTGCTCATCAGTGCCATCTGATCAGTGCCACCTCAGCAGTGCTCATCAGTGCCATCTGATCAGTGTGACCTCACCCATGCAGACAGTGCCCATAAGTGCAGCCTGATCAGTGCCCCCTCCCCAGTGCAGACAGTGCCCATCAGTGCCGCCTCACCAGTGCTCATCAGTGCCATGTGCTCATCAGTGCCATCTGATCAGTGTCACCTCACCCATGCAGACAGTGCCCATAAGTGCAGCCTGAACAGTGCCGCCTCACCAGTGCAGACAGTGCCCATTAGTGTCATCTGATCAGTGCCACCTCACCCATGCAGACAGTGCCAAAAAGTGTAGCCTAATCAGTCCTGCCTCACCAGTGCCCATCATCAGTGCAGCCTGAGCAGTGCCCATGGAATGTAGGGGGTCAGCCAGGGGTATGTCAGGGTCTGGGTCTGTGTCTGTTTTAAGGCTAGGTACTTACTTTCCTTGCACAGCCGAGGGGGTGATGCATCTCAGTCACTTTTTCTCTTCTCTGCCACTCAAGTCAGCGCCCATTTCCAGCCCACAACTGCGCAGCAGCGCAGGTCACGTGTGACGTGCCGGCTGCCTCTGAGGCTCCTGGGAGGTGGGAGTTGTAGTCTGCTGCGCTGCTGAATTCCTCCCACCGCCAGGAACTTCAGTGAGGCGGCCAAACTACAACTCCCAGAGTGCAGCGCAGCAGCAGCCAGCCAGCCAGTCGGCGGCTAGTACGGTATAAACACAGTCACATGTCCCAGCCTGGGAAAAATAAAGTAAAACAGACAGCATCGCGGCCGTAAAGTAGGCGGCCTGGGAGGAGATTTCCACCCTGCCCCCCGGCCCAGCCCGCCCCTGGGGAACACCAGGTAAAATGGATGCAGCTCCTCTCAAATTAGGTCTTGAGATCCTAATGCACATATAAACATAAGAGGACACTTCCATCTTGGTGTAGTAATTTATTTAAAAAGGCACAAAAACAATTAAAAGTCACACAATGCTGAGAAAGGTGCTGTTTTGAAGCCGCAGCCATCTTGCCACTTCTGGAAGCTGCTGACGCTTATGTTCCAGCGTGAAGCATGCCTGCTGCACTTCCTTCAAGAACTCTGCTTCAACCAGTTCCGTGCCTGCTGAGCTCTGCAGTCTCACAGTGATCCTATGGAGGTCTATATGGTTCTATGACAAGCCTTGATCTACTTTTATGTAGTGAGTGAATTTTTTTATGCCTTTTGAAATAAATCACTATGACCCAACAGTCAGAGATTCAAGATCTTTTTTATATCCATTAACCACTTGCTGTCCACCCCCTCCGCCACCTCCTTTACTGGGCTATCCCATCCAATCGGGGAGCCTGGTAAGGATGCGACCAGTGGCATCTGGTTCCTGGGACACAGTGAAAGGAACTGATGTTCCCAGACTGGAACTGCTTAAAGAGGAACTGCAGTCTGCTCACATAATTTCTAATAAAAACATCTTTGCCATTCTGAAGCTTCCCTTCTACCACTTTGCATTTTATTTTATATATACTGTGATTCTGTACTTGCCAAATATGCTGCAGAGATCTCCCTCCACTGAGTCTGGCTGCAATCGTTTTAACTGTGAGCAGTTGAAGCTGCTGCCTGTTCACTTCCTGGATTTACATAGACACACAGAGGCACACCTCCAGCTCTGCAGCTCTCATAGGCCCTCTTATGACTCATCCTCCCTCCCTTCCTGGCAAACTCTCATGAGAGAGAGAGAGCTGTGCATGATGTCATAAGCCTAGGCTTTTTTTCCAGACAAGAAACAGGAAGTGGGCTGTATAAGGTGTTTACTGACAGAAAAAAAATATGTTTTACTATCCAAAGTAAAGGAAAGATGAAAAAATTACTGAAGTTCCACTTTAATTAGTGGAAGAGAAAAAACATTTTACCTAACAGGTAACAGATGGAAGGTTACAGAAGTTAGCAATCTTAGGTTTAGCAGTCTTAGCATTTCACAGCAGGGCCACCAGCAGACATTTCTCAGTGTAGTCTGCTATGTTTCTATGGTCATTTTGGCATGTCTCTCATCAAAAAGCAGTACACTCTTGAGTTTTGGTATTATAGTGCTATATACAATGACTCAGTAGCCACTCAATGTGCTGTGACCTCCAAATGTGTGACTCCAGCAGCAGCTCAACTCCAGGCAGTAAATACCGGTATATAACACTTAAATACATAATCAACTGGCTGCTAATTTAATTTCTATGTTGGACAGGAAAGGAAGTGAGTCACATGCACTTTCATACTCAAAAGTAAGGATGGGCTCAGGTGTGTTTAGATCGAACCTGCCAGGATGCCGGCACTGCACGCCGCCAACCATAGGCTGCGTGTGTATGTTCAGCTGCCAGTCGGGAAATGCCACACTGCCTATGATTGGCGGCGTGCAGTGATGGCTTCCTGGCAGGTTCGATATGAACACGCCTGAGCCAATCACTATTTAAAAGTATAAACAGGAAAGTCAGTGCTACTACCCATACACCACATAGATAGCAGAGCTCCTAGGTGCTCGATCCACAGTCGCTGAGTAGAGTAATGTTAAAAAAAATTATCCACACTACGGTTATTGCTCTTAAAATGTCTTCGGTTTGTTAAATAGCCATAGTGAACAAACGCAGATTAAGTCAGTTGACGCGTTTCAGCCTATAAGGCCTTAGTCATATGACTAAGGCCTTATAGGCTGAAACGAGTCAACTGACTTAATCTGCGTTTGTTCACTGTGACTATTTAATAAAATGAAGAAATTTCAAGAGCAACAACTGGAGGGCGGATCATTTTTTTCAACAATATTTAAAAGTACCAGGAATAATTTTCACTCCCAGTCGCTGAATGGGAAACAAAGGAAAGGTGTGTATGTGCTGCTACTGAACATTAAAGCAAACCTGTTGCTTTGATCTGCATAGCAATAGTGCAATGTAATGAAAATAATCGACTGCAAAAGAAGCATTTGAGTTGTAATTTTCTACTTTCAAAGCATTAAAAACGGCATAGCAGCTTTCTTTTTTTCACTCTGTTCTAAAGCGTTATGCTAATACTAAAACTTAAAAATATTCAAATTATCTTGTTCGTAGCTGACCAGCATTTAATACTATGCAGTTTGCATACGTTATTTATTATTTCTGTCACCTTTGTACCTTTGAGTTTAGATAAGGATATTTGGACTGGTCATGTAAACAGTGACCTCCTCTACAATTGTTTACAGAATTAATATCCCTCTTGGCCTCTAACGCATGCCCTGTGCATGAAGTCAACTTATGTCCAGCACTTAATGTTACTTTACCATGCAAACTGGAACCATTTTTGCATTAGTAGAGTGTCACTAAATATGTCAGTACCAGTGGTGCGCCGTCAGGGCCAGCAAGGTCTTCTTTTCTGCCCTAAACATTAGCGTTTTTAATTTTAAATAAATGTCTAAAGTTTTTACACTATGCTGATCCCCTTTGCTTTTTTTATGTGACATCTGAATTACCCATGTGAAAGGATTGCTGATTAACAGTACATAAAGGAGTAAATCCCCCGATGCAAGCTGAGAGATACCATAATCAATGGGAATCCTCTGATATTATCAAGCTACACATGACTTACCTGTAGTGTGTAGTCATGGCAATCTGGTAAGTTCTCTGGTGTGGAAAAGGTGGTGGAGCACTGAAGAACTTATAGTGGGTGGGCCAACTGAATATTGAACCCTACGGACTAAGGCTGGGATGCCATTAAAGCTCATGTATGTGTAAAGGCAGGCGTCACAATACTTTTGGTAATATAGTGTATATTGCAGTGTATTAGAATAGGTAATCAGCTGTAACTTTAAGTTTAATAAACAAGTTATAACAGCTTCAACTCTTCTGAGAAGGCTGTCCACAAGGTTTAGGAGTGTGTCTATGGGAATGTTTGACCATTCTTCCAGGGGGAGGTTTTCCTGTGGGGGGGGGGGGGTGTCTTTTTTGCTGCAATATTTCTGTGGAAAAGAGTAATGCCCCGTACACACGGTCGGAAATTCCGACCACAAAATCCGTCTGATTTTTTCCAACGGATTTAGTCCGACACTGGTGTTGCATACACACGGTCGGACAAAGTTGTTGGAAAATCCGATCATTCTGAACGTGGTGACGTTTGTTGCCTACGACGGGACTACGTAGAGGCTAGTAGCCAATAGCTTTGGTCTTGTAATGTGTTCTTAGCATGCGTGGCACTTTGTCCGTCGGAATTCGCTACACACGATCGGAATTGGTGTGATCGGACTTTGTTGGAAAATTTTTCCAGCAGGAGATAGAACTTTGTCCGTCGGACAATCCGATGGAAACTGTCCGATGGTGCCTACACACGGTCGGAATTTCCGACAACATTGTCCGATAGGACAGAATCCATCGGAAAATCCGACCGTGTGTATGGGGCTTTACAGACAATAACAATATATATTCAAGTAATCAACTAGAGAGCAATAACTGATATTTAAGAGCAATATAGCTCCCAAATCCTATATTCAAGCTGCTTTCAAGGGATTCCAAACCTGAGAATGTCCCCAAGAGCAGAGGCACACTTCAATGGCAAATAAATCACAATATGACACTTTAAATTGGATTGATTACCTCTACTCGATTTGGCTCTATGAGTCTAGGCAGGAGGAGAGCAGAGGAATGACTCCCTTTGTGTCAGGTCTCTCTCCTGTCCCCTGACACCACAGTCCCAACTTTAACCACTTCAGCCCCTAAAGGTTTTACCCCCTTCCTGACCAGAGCACTTTTTACAATTTGGTACTAGGCTATTTTAACTGGCAATTGCGTGGCCATGGAATGCTGTAACCAAACTAAATTTGCGTCCTTTTTTCCCACAAATAGAGCTTTCTTTTGGGGGTATTTGATTTGCTCTGTGGTTTTTATTTTTTGCGAAAAAAAAAAAAATGACATTAAACTCAATTTTAGTCATACATTTAGGCCAAAAAGCTTTCAGCCACATGTCACGGGTAAAAAAAAAAAATTCAATAAGCGTATATTTATTGGTTTGTGCAAAAATTATAGCGTCTACAAACTAGGGTACATTTTCTTTAAGTTTATGACTGCCTCTCTCATTTCTTGAGGTGCTAAAATGTCAGGGCATTACAACCCCCCCCCCCCTCCCCAAATGACTCAATTTTGGAAAGTAGACACCCCAAGGAATTTGCTGAGAGGCGTGTTGAGCACATGGAATTATTTTTTTTTTTTTTAACAACGTTGTCACTAAATGATATATTGCTAAAACATGCCATTGGCATATGTGAAATTACACCCCAAAATACATTCTGCTGCTTCTCCCGAGTACAGGGTTACCACATGTGTGGGATTTTTTGGCAGTCTAGCCGCGTACAAGACCTTGAAAACCAATCACCACCTTCAGGTTTTCTAAGGGCCTAAATTCTTGATTTCACTCCTCACTACCTATCGCAGTTTCGGAGGCCTGGTGCAATTGCTGCTTACATATGACATGAGACCAACGCTTGTGTTTGCCATTGCATGCGAGCACAGGGGGGCAGGGCAGGGGTGTTTTTTTTTATTATTTATTTTGCTTTATTTTAAATTTACACTGTTCCTTTTTTTAATAATTTTTATTGTTTTACAGGGAATGTAAATATCCCCTATGACAGCAATAGGTAGTGACCTGTACTCTTTTTAAAAACAAAATTGGGGTCCATTAGACTCTAGATCTCTCCTCTGCCCTCAAAGCATCTGACCACACCAAGATTGATGTGATAAGATGCTTTCCCAATTTCCCAATGGCACTGTTTATATCCAGCGAAACCGAAGTCATGAAATGCTCGTAGCTTCCGGTTTCTTAGGCCATAGAGATGCTTGAAGTCATTCTGGTCTTTGATCATCTCTATGGTCAGCTGGTGGAACCACCGGCTGCATTCTCAGGTTCCATAGTGGGACAGGAGACCCCGAGAAAACCATGGAAGATGGCGGGAGGGACGTTCCCTCCCACTGCTTGTAAAAGCAGTCTAGCGGCTAATTAGCCAACAGATTTGCTTTTACATGAAAGCCAACCACTGGCTGAAAAGAACGATACCAAGATGATACCTAACCCTGCAGGCCTCATTCTGGTATAACCACTCAGTCCAGCAACATACCAGTACGTTGCTAGTCCTTGTTGGGCATATATTGTAATGTTTTTTTTCATGCAGCCTGTGGGCTGAACGAAAAAAAGAGATCGGTGGGTATGCCCACGATTAGAATACCGCCCTGCATCCACACACTTCTAATGATGGGCATACATGCACCGTTTTTTTTAAACTGTGGTGGGGAAATCACCTCCTACATCACTGGAGTCGCTGCTTTACGCATTGTAAGAGCAAACACTGTTGCTGTCAAGATAAATAAATCAGTGCTGCAGCTGAATGGCGTACCTGAAAAGCAAACAATGGTAACAATATAACATTAACTCAATAAAACAGCAGTAATCTGTGCCAAAAAAAGAGTAAAAAATGTATGCCGAAGCATGGGGGCAATCCTCCCCTAATGTTAGTCCCTCCACCCCTGCCCCCATGCTTCGCCCCTCCACCCCTGCCCCCATGCTTCGGCATATATGCTCTTTTTTTTTAAATGTAGTGGTGAAATCACCTACAGCGCTGGAGTCGCTGATTTACATATCGTGAGAGCAAATGCTGTTGCTGTCAAAAGAAATAAATCAGTTCTGCAGTTGAATGGCATACCTGAAAAGAAATGAATGGTTAACAATAAAACACAGTAAAGTATAAAATAATTACATACCTGAAAAGTGTCAGGGAAAATCTGACTGTCTGTAGAGCACACAGCCAAATTTCCTGTTTCTAATATAACCAATGATACTTTCCGTCTTAAATGATATAATGCCTTACCTTTAGCCATTACCTCTCAACCCCCTCATCCATACATCCTTATCTCAGCCTAGCATCCATACATCACCTTCCCAGCCTAGCTGCTTCCCAGCCTGGTCCCATTAAAAGAGCCATTACAAGCATTTTTACGTCTTCCTCTCAGCAAAGGCCAGCATCTCTGTCTGTTCCTGAGCAGAGCAGCCTCCTTTATTCCATCTCAGTTCAAAACCACACCCTTGAGGGTTTACCTCCAACAGCTAAACCCCTCCTACAAAGGTTGTGACCTCGTATCAGCAACACAGGATGTGAAAGACCATATAAGGACATGACACACAATAAAAGAACAATACAAGATGTTACAATACGGGGAAAAGTGGTGTCTTAACCGTCTAACGGCTTTTCAATGACGCGAACGATATAAAACCATGGCTCAGTGGGCCATAATATTTATATCGTTATGCTAAAGTTCCCATGTACACAGACATGTCTGCTCGGAGTCATTAATGCAGCCACCAAGAAGTGGCCAGTCTCTTGGTGAGGCATAAACGAACATCCCAAAAAAGCAAACAGATCTGCAGTGTCCACAGGAAGGTTTTCGCGGCATTGCGCATTACAGCAAAACCTACACTGGGGGGGTATCTGACAACATACATTAATAAAATTTTCCACAACAAAAGCAAACATGATAAAACATAGTAACAATAAAACATTACCGTTAAAAAAATACAGTGAAACAGAGCAGAACAATAGAGAGAGAATAGAGAGAAGAACAATAAAACAACAACTATTTTTGGCTTTTTTATTTAATATTTTTTGTTGGGGTTTTTTTTTTTTTTTTTTTTTTTTTTTTACACTTTTATTTGTAACTGTACCGGATCCAGGTTAGGGTCTCTCAAAATGTGATGGCATCTTTGGAGACCCTGTGAAAGTGTGCCCTAGACTGTGCAGTGCTGTACCCTACGCTAATGCTCCACTAGTGTGTGGTAGCGTTCAAAACATTTACCGATGCAAAGACCAGGTTGGCCAGCACAGGAGGTATAATAGCAGGTGTCAGGCGTATATCCCCATTTTCCACACACAAGACAGCTTCTTTGAGGTGATCGATTGGTAGGGGTACCAGGGAGGACATACAGAAAATGCCTCTCATGCAGCCGGCTCACTGCATTTGCATTGGGAAGTTGGGGTACAGCACCGTCTGGAAACAGAAGGGCTGTGATGATCTCTTCCTGGAATTTAAGGAAGGATCCAATTCGCCCTGACACTTTGTATACATAAGCGTTCAGCAGAGCCAATTAAAATAGATATGCAGACACTTTTTTGTACCAGCGTCTGGCCTTATGGGCAATTAAGTATAGCGCCATCAACTGGTCGTTGAGATCCACCCCTCCCATATTAAGGTTGTATTCGTGGACAGAGGGGTTTCGCCACAACACCAGTCGCCATTGGAATTTGGACTGTCGTATCTGCGTGAAGGGAGGACAGAACGAAAATATTCTAATTATCCCTCCACTTCACTGCAAGTATATTATTACTTCTCAAGCAGGCTCTCCTCCAGTCTAAGTCGGGACTCTACAAGCCTCTGGGGTAAGCCCAGGCGATTAGATCGCACGGTGCCACATGCGACAATTCCATGATCAAACAAGTGACTAAAAAGTGCCACGCTCGTGTAATAATTGTGGTACCCCTTTCCGAATAAGGGTGACACCAAGTCCCAAACAATCTTGCCAGCACTGCCTATGTAGTCTGGGCAGTTTTCGAGCTTCACGTTACAATTTCTTACCTTGTAAACCATAAAACTATATGTATACCCTCTTGCCCTGTCACAGAGCTTATACATCTTGACCCCATATCTGGCACGCTTGCTGGGAAGATACTGTTTGAATGACAAGCAGCCCGAAAACGTAATCAGGGACTCATCAACGCAGACAACTTGAGGCTGCAAACTGTTGGTTAAAGTGGTTTACGAGGGGCCTAATTTTGTGGTGCCGAACCTATCCAGGGTCACCCCGAGGACAACAGAGTTCATCGTCATTAAAATGCATGAACCGCAAAATCTGCTGGTATCGTGTCCTGGTCATGAGAACACGGGCATATGGTGAATTGGGTCAGTGGACCTATATGACCGCAACTCACTTTTTTTAGTTATGCCCATGAGAAGGGATAGGCCCAGGAAGTTCTTAAATTTGGAAACCATAATAGATTTACAATCTTTGGCAAGGGTCAACTGGGGATTAGCGGTGATGAATTGACAAGCATACAAATTGATTTGGTCCACAATAGATCTATAGAGATCTTCCATGAAAACCAGCAAATAAAAATCAAGTGATGTAAAATCAACTGTTTCCACCTGAATTCCGGGTTGGCCAGTGAATGGGGGAAGTACGGGTGCTGCATAAGTGGTGGGCTTCCAATTAGGATTGGCATATGCAGTGGGAAGGGCACTATGAGTCCTGCGGTTCTTGCACCTCAACAACAGAAGAACGGGGTCAGGTACGCTGACCTTAGCAGAGACCACTACTCCGTCATCAGAGCTATCCGTCAGGGTGCCGCTGCTGTCTACCGGTTCTTATTCTAAACCTGAATCTGACAGATGGGTGACTTCCATTTCACTCTCATCTGTCATGCTCAGAAACGTGTAGGCCTCTTCGCTAGTATACCTCCGATTGGACATTGTGGCCTCTACATTTTCTGGTAGTGCGACTCACAGACAAAAAGAGCACCTGATTGTCAGAGCCTGCTTCAATCGCTACCAAAAAAACTGTTATCGTTCGCAGGGATAAAGCCTGACTCTGCGAACGCTGCAGTTATGTGTGTTGTGTTTTGTAAGTGACAGTAATCTATTGATACTGCACTTGGGTGGGCTGGGCGGAGGGGATAAATGCAGGTGCTAGCAGGTATCTGGGCTGATCCCACTAACACTGTTTTTGGGAACCCTAAACTATTGGGGACGATAATATAGTTCTGATCAGATCAAAGATATTGATTCGTTCAGACACTATACTACGCGTGGGTGTTAGCGCTACTGTCACTAACCTGACGCTGCCTGGGGCTGACGCTGACCCTAACTGACGCTAAAACCTAACTGATGTCACCCGCCGGTCCTAACCAGATGACCCACTGTCCTAACCAGTGTTCAGGCAGCTGGGTAGGAGCCTAACAGCATAGAGCTTCTCTGAAGACACAATTACTGTGTAGAGCAGTGTTTCTCAACTCCAGTCCTCAAGGCGCCCCAACAGGTCATGTTTTCAGGATTTCCCTCCGATGAAACGGCTGTGGTAATTACCAAGGCAGTGAAACTGATCAAATCAGCTGTGCAAAAAAATGGAAATCCTGAAAACATGACCTGTTGGGGCGCCTTGAGGACTGGAGTTGAGAAACACTGGTGTAGAGCACCTATCTAGTTGCTACCAGAATACTTTAGTTACAGTGGGGTGGGTCTGCTGTGTCTTTGGTCCTTGGATCACTCCAGTTGTTTGCCTGCATTACTAGAACTACCCAGGACTTTACTGTGAGAGATGCTGTTTTATGAGGATAAAACCAAGAAGGTGTGTTCCAAACTGTTTTACTAAAGTTGTGATTCTCAGATTGACGTTCTGTTGTTATAGAGTCTTAAGCCCCATACACACGGTCGGATTTTCGCATGGATTCTGTCCTATCGGACAATGTTGTCGAAAAATCAGACCGTGTGTAGGCACCATCGGACAGTGTACGTCGGATTGTCCGACGGACAAAGTCCTATCTCCTGCTGGATAGATTTTTTGACAACAAGGTCCGATCACACCAAATCCGATCGTGTGTATCGTAGTCCGACGGACAAAGTGCTATGCATGCTCAGAAGAAATTCTGTGACGGAAGCGCTCGGTCAGGTAAAACTACCTTTCCTAATCGACACAGCACATTCGTCACGCTGCAATGTTAAAATGTCTTTAATGCAGCGCATTCTCTTTTTCTTTACAATGCAAGAAGAATGACATGTTTTAGCTGCTTATATTCACCCGCACTTCTCCCAAACTTAGTTCTTTATTATTTTTCAGGATTTCTACACTACATGTTTATTTTTACTCAGATCGTAAAAGAATCTTTGTTATATTTTTTGGATGATTTCTCATAGTTTTTTTTTTGTTGGAAGACATATTTTAAAGGAGATGTTTTTTTTTTTTTTTTGAGGGGGGTTGTGTGTCTCAACTTAGGGTAGGGCGGAGATGCGGCCGACGTGATGACGTCGACCGACAAGGTGGGAGGAGCCTGCGTGTAGCGCTTGCGGCGGGAGCTGAATGCGGGACGCCGGGTCAGACGGGGAGTGAGAGCTCCGGACCGGCGCTGAAGATCTCCCGCACCCGCCGCGGTGCACATCTCCCGGATCCGGCACCTCGCGGCGCGGTGGCTGTTGGCACGCCGTGAGGACCGGAAAAGATCTAGACACAGCCTCATCGCGGCGAGGGAATAGGGTGGACGGGCTTCCCCCGTGCCTTCCCTCCCTCCGCCTCCCCGTGTCGGCCCCCCTGTCTTCCCATCCAGGCAGCAGCGGCTGGCACTTCAATGCACCTCGGTCAGACCTCTGGGCGAACAACTGGGGCAGACGATCCCCCCACTGCACAGGAGTCCGTGAGATGAACAGAAACCTGAGGTAATATCTGCACAACAATGGTTTAAGAGAAGGTGGATACATCCCTGAAAGTGAGTGGACGGGACTTATCACAGGTATTTAATGTGCTCAGGTGGTAAAGAACGGTAACCTAGTATACCCTGGAAAATATAATTGCTGTGAGTTCTACAACAAGTTGCCGGTAGATATGGGGAGAAATAACTATAAGCGGATGATATCCTGATGACACTTGAAGGTACAATAGAATGCCAAGGGAAATGACTAAAAATTAATCTCATGTAAAATAGGGATATCCTGAAAAAAGTTAAACTCTCTGAATGTATTATAAGAAACCTCTGGTGGATAAGGCCCGAACTAAACACATGCGGACGAGACCATGTATAACAGTTAGCCAGGAGAGGAGGAATGGTGAAGAAGGAATGGTAGAGATCTTTTGCTTTTCTTTCTCCCTTTTCCCTCCTTTGTTTTTTTTCTTTTGACCCCTGGAAAGTGGAAACGACTGGGACTGTATTTCAATAAGCCTCTGGCGGACACTGTTGGAAATAAACATAAGCTGATCATAGCCTGAGGACACCCTGACAATATTCTGTATAATAGAATGCCTAGGGAAAAGAACTGCAAAATTCGATCATGTATTAAATAGAAAAACCTTGAAAAGTGAAACTTACAGTTGGTACTATAAGAAGCTTCCGGGGGATAAGGTCTGAAACAAATGTATGCTGATGGTACCACGTATAACAGTTTGTCAGGGGACGAGTAATGGGAGAAGGAGAACGAAATTTCTCTCCTTTCCTTTTTTTTTTTCCTGTTCTTCTTCTTTCTGTTTCTCTTTGACTCGGTATAAAGCAGGAACTTACAATCATTTATTAAAGACACTCCACTAGGTATAGCACTAAGGAGGGACAGACTTTGCTTTATTGACTAGTTTAACCCTCTACCTGCCCTGGCACTCTGAACTTTACACCCCCTCTCTGGAGAACATGAGCCCAGGAAACTGAGTAGACACGGTTAAAAAACTCTGGACCCCCGAACAAAAACAGTAAATACAAATAAACAAAGCGCTCAAAAAGACACTATATAAACGCTTGAACTGAGATCTACACGGGGACGGGCATAGATACTGACGCAGATCCCGTCCTTGACTACTCCCCTCAAGGACAAGAAATGGTGCAGGACAGGCTATAATGAGATAGTGGGGTTGTTTTGCCTTTTCTTCTCCTTTTTGTTTGCCCAGAATAAACCTTTTTTCTCGATTTCCAATTAAAGCGACCCTACCTCGGCCGGGAGATAACCCAGCCTTCCAAAAGAAGGAAGCTGGGTAAACGAATCAGAAGAACTAAAGCTAAGGGGGCAAATATGAGTAGGTCAACGAACAAAACAAAACGGGCACCGCCCAAAAGTGGGAAAGAGAAAAACTCGGAAAGTACCATTAAGCAATACATGACCCAAGGTGCCAGCCCAAAAAACCCAGAAGGGGCAAGACAAACTCACCTGAAGGGGGAAAAAAGAAAAGGAGCGGAAAAAATATTGGAGGAGACCCTGGCCTCAGATTCCATCATAGAAAGCGAAATAGACGAAAGCAGAATGGAAGAGCTCAGAGAAGACGAACATCTACCAACAAAAGGGGAGATGGAGAAGATGCTCTTAAGACTTGAAAACGCAATAAAAGCAGACATTGGCTCGCTGAGGTCAGACCTAGGATCCCTTTTAACACGAGTGGAAACAGTGGAGGAGAAAACAGAAAAACTGGATCAAGAGATGAACAAATTTCAGGATCAGCTGCATAAAGAGCAGATCAATAGAAGGAGATTACAATACAGAATCGAAGACCAGGAAAATCGCAGCAGACGACAAAATATAAGAATCAGATCTGTTCCGGAAACCAGAGGCGAAGATCTCAAACTTACTATCCAAAAAATCCTCGGCCCAATCCTTGACAAAGGGGAAGAGGAATTCCCTAGGACCGATAGAATACATCGGGTTGGCAAGCCAAGAGATTATAATACAGATCGTCCAAGGGACATTATAGTACGATTTACCTTTTACGAAGATAAGGCCGAGATCTGGGCAAAGATTAAAAGGCCCACGCAGATACAATATGAAGGAAAAGATCTACAGATTTACATGGACCTGGCACCCGAAACGCTGGATAGAAGACGATTGTTGAGACCCCTTCTGGAGAGCATGCAGACGCGGAACATCAGAT
This sequence comes from Lithobates sylvaticus, assembly GCA_028564925.1. Taxonomy (NCBI): domain Eukaryota; kingdom Metazoa; phylum Chordata; class Amphibia; order Anura; family Ranidae; genus Lithobates; species Lithobates sylvaticus. The sequence continues at coordinate 512,471,199 of CM053026.1, read as the reverse complement.
ACAGTTGGGGGTTCCCCGCTTGCCTGATTGGCTTCAGAGAGGGGATCTCAGCAAAATTAGTATTCCCAGAGGACTTAAGAGATTTTTGTGAAAAATTGGATCTACCGATCCCAGAGTTGCCCGGCTGGTTGGATGACTAGGCAGCCAGGGGGGGGGGGGGAGCGAGCGGGGGGGGGGGCCCTCCACCCTCATGTACCAGACCCCTGGGATCCGGTCGGAGAGGGGCGGGACAACGCGCAGACCTCCTCAAAAGACGGCTCAAGGATGGTCAAGAATATCGGGACCATAGGCGAGCCGGGGGCCATTGAAAGGCCATTTGGGGAGTGGGGAGCTAAGCCCGAGATAGGAAAGGGAGGGGTAGGTAGGGAGGGAGGGGGAGGGTGGGTGAGGGAGGGGGTCCTGACCAGAAAAAATGGGAGATTAGGATAAGAGGATTAGAACTACATTTAGACATTAGAAAATGACCCCAACTATAAACCTCATAACATACAATGTCAAGGGGCTCAATTCACCCAATAAGCGCCATAAAATTCTGAGGGAACTGGGACAATATGCTGCTGATGTGGCCTTCTTACAGGAGACACATATCTCACATAACTCAAATATTAAATTATATTCCAAAGAATTTCCCACATGGTACCAGGCGGATACAGCTACCACTAGAAGTAGAGGAGTGGCGATTGGCTTCGCTAAAAGAGTGAGATTTTGCCTGGAAAAGAGGGAGTCTGACCCAGAGGAATAAGAGGGACTGAGCCGAACACCCCCGCACCAGAACCTGCACAAAATGACATTTGTAAAGAAAAAAAGAAGCCATTTAAAACCACTTGCGGCTTTAGGTTTGATCTTAAGAGAACCCTACATTATGAAGTGTAGCTCCACCCAAAAAAACTATTTTTGTTTTAACATAGGGAGGGGTTATCAACCCTGTAACATTTGCTGTCTTTGCAATCTGTTCAGAACATGTCACCTCACTTTCCGTCCCAATGACAAATGTTTTTGGAAAAGTGGGGTTTTAATTGAAACAAGGATTGGTGATAAAGTATCAGTAGAGAGGAGATAAAAAAAAAAAGTGAATTTCCTCTCACTTCCTGTTTTTCCATTTGCAAGTAGGAGTCGTTTGTAAGTTGGATGTTTGAAAGTAGGGGCCTGGCGTATATACTCTGCAGAAATTTGCCCTATTAGATGTTGGTGTAGCCACAAGACTGGTGGGCACAGGAATGGGCCCTGCTGTGAGTTAATAGATCAAGATTTGTAATTGCATGCACCTGTTGAACAGGGCAGAAAAATTGGGGGTGGTGGTGGTGGTGGTGGACGGTTTTGCCACAAGACTGTAAGCTCTCACAGTTACTCTTGGTGGGCGCAGGAATGGGCCCTGCTGTGAGTTATTAGATCAAGATTTGTAATTGCAAGCACCTGATGAACAGGGCAGAAAAATTGGGCCTTTGGCGGTGGTGGTGGACGGTGTTGCCACAAGACTGTAGGCCCTCATAGTTACTCTTGGTGGGCGCAGGAATGGGCCCTGCTGTGAGTTATTAGATCAAGATTTGTAATTGCAAGCACCTGATGAACAGGGCAGAAAAATTGGGCCTTTGGCGGTGGTGGTGGACGGTGTTGCCACAAGACTGTAGGCCCTCATAGTTACTCTTGGTGGGCGCAGGAATGGGCCCTGCTGTGAGTTATTAGATCAAGATTTGTAATTGCAAGCACCTGATGAACAGGGCAGAAAAATTGGGCCTTTGGCGGTGGTGGTGGACGGTGTTGCCACAAGACTGTAGGCCCTCATAGTTACTCTTGGTGGGCGCAGGAATGGGCCCTGCTGTGAACTATTAGATCAAGATTTGTAATTACCCGCCCCTGTTAAACAGGGGCTGAAAAATTGTGCCTTAGGCACTGGTGCCACAACACTGCAACCCCTCACAGAGACTGTACTTGGAGCACAGCAGTCACACGTGTTGCGAAGCATTTTTTTAAAAAATTGTAAGTACACGCCCCTGTTAAACAGGGGCTGAAAAATTGTGCCTTAGGCACTGGTGCTGGTGCCACAACACTGCAACCCGGCCCTCACAGATACTGTACTTGGAACACAGCAGTCACACGTGTTGCGAAGCATTTTTTTAAAAAAAATTGTAAGTACACGCCCCTGTTAAACAGGGGCTGAAAAATTGTGCCTTAGGCACTGGTGCTGGTGCCACAACACTGCAACCCGGCCCTCACAGATACTGTACTTGGAGCACAGCAGTCACACGTGTTGCGAAGCATTTTTTTAAAAAATTGTAAGTACACGCCCCTGTTAAACAGGGGCTGAAAAATTGTGCCTTAGGCACTGGTGCTGGTGCCACAACACTGCAACCCGGCCCTCACAGATACTGTACTTGGAGCACAGCAGTCACACGTGTTGCGAATGATTTTTTTTAAAAAATTGTAAGTACACGCCCCTGTTAAACAGGGGCTGAAAAATTGTGCCTTAGGCACTGGTGTGGTGGCATGGATCATTGAGGAGGAGGAAGAGGATAGTCAGTGAACATAAGAGGACAGTCACTCAGCATCAGCATAGGCAGTCTTGAAGGGATGTGACATTAAAAATTATTCGGTTATATCCGCCTCAGGTGCCTGGTAGCTGGTGGTGATCCAAGACTGATTCATTTTGATGAATGTCAGTCGATCAACCGAGGCGGTGGACAGGCGCACCCTATGATCAGTCACAAATCCTCCAGCAGCACTGAATGTGCGTTCGGAAAGAACGCTGGAGGCAGGACAGGCCAGTAGCTCAATTGCATACTGTGCAAGCTCTGGCCAGTGATCCATCCTCAGGACCCAGTAAGCCAGAGGATTTTCGGTGGGAAAGGTGTCCAAGTCTGACCTTGCCCCAAGGTATTCCTGCACCATGTATATCAGACGCTGGCGATGGTTGCTGGAACCGATCATACCTTGGGGCTGCGGACTAAAAAATTGTCTGAACGCATCGGTCAGACGTCCACCTTCCCCACCGCTCCTTCTGCCACTGACCGAAGCCTCAGCAACTCGTCGCCCAGGACCAGGAGTTTGTAGCCTCCCAGTTTCTGGGAACGCGTTGCACAGACCTTTCTGCAAGGCCTCCCTGAGATGTCTCGTCCTCTGCTCCCTCTGCGACGGCAAGATAAGGTCCGCAACCTTACCCTTGTACCGCGGATCAAGGAGAGTGGCCAGCCAGTAATGGTCCCTCTCCTTGATCCGAAGAACACGAGGATCCTTCCGCAGGCTTTGCAGGATCAGGGAGGCCATGCAGCGTAGGTTAGCTGAGGCATTCGGTCCGGAGTCTTCTGGGTCACTGAGGATGACATGATCGCCAGCCACCTCCTCCCAGCCACGTACAAGTCCACTGGCTTGTTGGGACTGTACATCATCCCTAAAAGACTGCTGCTGCTGATGCTGAGTGCCAGGCTCCACCTCCATGCTCACACAATCCTCCTCCTCCTCCTCCTCCTCCTCATCCTCTTCCTGTGTGATGGGTGGGACAGAAGGAACACTGTCCGGATAAAGGGGGCCTTGAGAGGCAAGGAAGTCCTCCTCTTCCTGCCTCTGTTCTGCCTCAAGTGCCCTGTCCATTATCCCACGCAGCGTATGCTCCAACAGGTGGACAAGAGGGACAGTGTCACTGATGCATGCACTGTCACTGCTCACCATCCTCGTGGCCTCCTCAAATGGTGAGAGGACAGTGCATGCATCCCTGATCATGCTCCACTGACGTGGGGAAAAAAAACCAAGCTCCCCTGACCCTGTCCTGGTGCCGTAGTCGCAAAGGTACTCATTGATGGCCCTCTGCTGCGTGTGCAGTCGCTGCAGCATGGCCAACGTTGAGTTCCACCTGGTGGGCATGTCAGATATTAGGCGGTTCTTGGGCAGGTTCAGCTCCTTTTGCAGCTCAGTCAGCCGAGCACTGGCATTATAAGATCGGCGGAAATGCACACAGACTTTCCTGGCCTGCCTCAGGACATCCTGTAAGCCTGGGAACCTGCCCAAGAACCGCTGCACCACCAGGTTGAGGACGTGAGCCATGCAGGGCACATGGGTGAGCTGCCCCTGTCGCAGGGCGGAGAGGAGGTTGGTGCCATTGTCAGAAACGACCATTCCTGGCTTAAGCTGACGTGGCGTCAACCACCTCTCGGCCTGCCCCTGCAGAGCTGCCAGAACCTCTGGCCCAGTGTGGCTCCTGTCCCCCAAACACACCAGCGCAAGCACGGCATGGCATCTTTTTGCCTGCGTACTTGCGTAGCCCCTTGTACGCCTACGGAGCACCGCTGGTTCCAAGGACAGAGCACTGGAGGAAGAAGAAGAGGAGGGGGTGGAGGAGAGAGGTGTGTCACAACCAGTAGCAGTAGTCGCGTTTTGGAGGCGTGGTGGCGGAACAACCTCCAACACTACTGCACCTTGTCCTGCATCCCTCCCAGCTGCCAATAGAGTGACCCAATGGGCCGTGAAAGAAAGGTACCGTCCCTGTCCATGCCTGCTGGACCATGAGTCAGCGGTAATATGCACCTTACCGCTGACCGCCCTGTCCAGCGAGGCATGGACATTGCCCTCCACATGCCGGTAGAGAGACGGAATCGCCTTCCGCGAGAAAAAGTGGCGTTTGGGAACCTGCCACTGAGGAACCGCACATTGAACAAACTCACGGAAGGGGGCCGAGTCTACCAACTGAAAAGGCAGCAGTTGAAGTGCTAGCAATTTAGCAAGGCTAGCATTCAACCGCTGGGCATGTGGATGGCTGGGAGTGTACTTCTTTCTACGGTCCAGCAGCTGGGGCAGGGAAATTTGCCTGCTGCATTCGGACGTCGGTGTACTGCAAGTACTTGGTTGTGACACACCGAATTCTACACCTTCAGTCCTCTCAGAGCAGCTTTCAGAGAGGACTGAAGGTGTAGTGGGGATGGAGATCCCAGCTGAGGAGGAGCAAGGAGAGGTCCGCTTAGTTCTTTGGTGTGGGTCTTTTATGTGTGCCTGCCAACGAGCTGCATGGCAGGTCGCCATATGTCTGGTCATGCTTGTCGTGCCCAAGCGGCTGATGTTTTGGCCACGCGAGATACGCTTGAGACAAATATTGCAAATAGCAGTGGTGCGATCTGCTGCACTCGTCTCAAAAAAGGCCCACACCAAAGAACTTTTCTGATAACGTGCAGAGGCAGCGCCCTGCACAGGCGGAGCTCTGCGGTGTTGTACAGTTGCTGTGCTGGCCTCTACCTGGCCTCCAGGGGGCATCCTGCCTCGTTGGACATGTGACGCCGCATCCTCCTCCTCCTCGTCCTCCTCCTCATCCTCTCTCCCTTGAGGCACCCACGTGGAGTCAGTGACCTCATCATCCCCTCCCTCTTCACCACTAGAGCAAACCTGGCAGTAAGCTGCAGCTGGTGGAACTGTACTGCCAGATTCCTCAAGCTGGGTATCGTCATCCGAGCCTTCGAATCGTTGGGCATCCTCCTGGAGCATGTACCCAACACTGTGCTCAAAGAGTTCGGGGGACTCCTCAGGAGGACATGGTGGGTCTAGGGAAGGGGTGGCTGATGATGCTCTGTCAGTACCCTGAGCCTGGGTGAGAGAGGATGAGGAGGATGAGGAGGGCTTGGTCATCCATTCTACCAAGCCTTCAGCATGATGCGGCTCCACATGTCCAGCTGCCGAAAACAAAGACGCGCGTGTCCCATGGCCACGTGCTGATGACGATGCACGACCACGTCCACGGCCACGTCCACTAGAAACAGAGCATGCCTGCCCTGTGTTCTTGGCTCTGCACGCTCTGCCTCCCCTTGGCGGTCTTCCAGCCATTGTAGTCGGTAGTCCTGTGGGTGCTGCTGAGAAGAAAATATAGGAGCTCTGTGTGATGCCACTAACACACTAGAAGTCTATGGGTGCTTCTGCAAAGAAAATAGAGGCGCTCTGTGTGATGCCACTAACACACTAGAAGTCCTGTGGGTGCTTATGCAAAGAAAATAGAGGAGCTCTGTGTGATGCCACTAACACACTAGAAGTCCTGTGGGTGCTTATGCAAAGAAAATAGAGGAGCTCTGTGTGATGCCACTAACACACTAGAAGTCCTGTGGGTGCTGCTGAGAAGAATATATAGGAGCTCTGTGTGATGCCACTAACACACTAGAAGTCCTATGGGTGCTTCTGCAAAGAAAATAGAGGAGCTCTGTGTGATGGGACTAACACACTTCAAGTCCTATAGGTGCTTCTGGGAAGAAAATATAGCTCTGTGTGTGTAATGGGACTAACACACTTCAAGTCCTATAGGTGCTTCTGGGAACAAAATATAGCTGTGTGTGTGATGGGACTAACACACTTCAAGTCCTATAGGTGCTTCTGGGAACAAAATATAGCTCTGTGTGTGTAATGGGACTAACACACTTCAAGTCCTATAGGTGCTTCTGGGAAGAAAATATAGCTCTGTGTGTGTAATGGGACTAACACACTTCAAGTCCTATAGGTGCTTCTGGGAACAAAATATAGCTCTGTGTGTGTGATGGGACTAACACACTTCAAGTCCTATAGGTGCTTCTGGGAAGAAAATATAGCTCTGTGTGTGTGATGGGACTAACACACTTCAAGTCCTATAGGTGCTTCTGGGAACAAAATATAGCTCTGTGTGTGTGATGGGACTAACACACTTCAAGTCCTATAGGTGCTTCTGGGAACAAAATATAGCTCTGTGTGTGTAATGGGACTAACACACTTCAAGTCCTATAGGTGCTTCTGGGAACAAAATATAGCTCTGTGTGTGTGATGGGACTAACACACTTCAAGTCCTATAGGTGCTTCTGGGAACAAAATATAGCTCTGTGTGTGTGATGGGACTAACACACTTCAAGTCCTATAGGTGCTTCTGGGAACAAAATATAGCTCTGTGTGTGTAATGGAACTAACACACTTCAAGTCCTATAGGTGCTTCTGGGAAGAAATATAGCTCTGTGTGTGTAATGGGACTAACACACTTCAAGTCCTATAGGTGCTTCTGGGAAGAAAATATAGCTCTGTGTGTGTAATGGGACTAACACACTTCAAGTCCTATAGGTGCCTCTGGAACAAAATATAGGAGCTCTGCCTGCCACGAACACACTACAAGTCCTATAGGTGCTTCTGGTAACAAAATATAGGAGCTCTGCCTGCCTGCCACGAACACACTACAAGTCCTATAGGTGCTTCTGGTAACAAAATATAGGAGCTCTGCCTGCCTGCCACGAACACACTACAAGTCCTATAGGTGCTTCTGGTAACAAAATATAGGAGCTCTGCCTGCCACGAACACACTACAAGTCCTATAGGTGCTTCTGGTAACAAAATATAGTAGCTCTGCCTGCCTGCCACGAGCACACTACAAGCCCCTCTTTCTCAATCAATCTTTGTAACTGAATCTATCTAACTCAATCTCTGTAAGTGAATCTCTCTAACTATCTAAATGCAGCAGAGTGTCACAGAATCAGCCTGCTCAATCTGCGCCGGAACAGCATGTGACCGGCGTGGCGGCGTTTTATAGGGGGGGGCGTGTACTACAGCCCCTGAGCTGTAATTGGCTACAGGCGTCCTGCCTGTAGCCAATTATGGCTCTTCGAGTTTCCGGGGCATCGAGCACCGGGCCCATCCCTATTGGTGAACATATACTCCCCTAACAGTGACCCCGGGACCTATCTAATCAAAATCTTAAGGAAAGTGAGGGAGTTCAGGAGGGGAATGTTGATCATGATGGGGGACCTGAATCTCTGTCTAGAACCACAATGGGACAGTACGTCCCGGACACCTGGGACTAGCAACGTACAACTACGCAGAATTAAGAAAAAATTACTGGAACTTCAATTATTAGATGTTTGGCGATGCCAGCATCCCAAAGATAAAGACTTCTCGTTCTACTCCCAGGTGCACGGGACGTACTCGCGAATCGATTACATTTTTTTAGAACACAGAACATTAGAACGGGTACTAGAATCAAATATCGGGATAATCTCATTATCAGACCACGCCCCGGTATGGACGAAAATACAAATGACCCCGGAAGTCAAGGTGCCCCCTAGGTGGCGACTAAATGAGGAAATAAGAGAGGACGCAGGAGCCGAGACAATAGGAAAAGAACTCGAACAATACTTCAGGACGAACGACACAGAGGGGATCTCGAGCAGGACACTATGGGAGGCCCACAAAGCCTTTATAAGGGGCATCTTGATAGCTGAGGGGACAAAAAGAAAAAGAGATAGGGCTAGTAAGATAAAAAAAATTACAGACGAAATAGCTAAATTAGAACAGAGACACAAAATGTCCCAAAAACCCGACAGAACGTTATACCAAGAAATAATAAATAAAAGAGAAGAATTTAAAAACCATATGGAACAAGAAACTAAACAAAGATTCTATCTTCTCGCCAGGGAAAAATACTATGGAGGTAATAAATCCCCAAAGTATCTATCAAAAATGTTACAGGAAAAAAAAAAGCTAAATTTTATTGAGAAAATACAGGCAGACAAGGGGACCTTAGAATACACCACAAACGGAATTGCACAAACATTTAAGAATTATTATGAGAAATTATATGCAGTAGAACACGAACGCGAGGGAGCAAAATCAGATAAGATGGGGAATGCCAAGGCCTTCCTAAGGCAGGCGGGCTTAGTTAGAATGACAACAATCGACAGATGAGATGGAAGGACCAATCTCAGAAGAAATAGTGCGCGCACTGGCCGATACGGGGAACGGGAAAAGCCCAGGACCGGACGGGTTCACGATATATTATTATAAGAGGTTCCAGAAGATCCTGATCCCATGGCTATGCAAGTACTTGAACGGTCTGGGAACAGATTACCAAATGAGCAAAGAGGCCTTGCTAGCCTCGATTACGGTCATAAAAAAAGATAAAGATGGAACCTGCTGTGCGAACTATCGGCCGATATCCCTGCTTAACGCAGATACCAAACTCTTTGCTAAAATACTCGCAAGTAGAATCAAAACGCGGATGAACAAGTTGGTACACCCAGACCAGGCTGGTTTTGTCCCAGGGAGAGAGTGTAGAGACAATGGGGTCCGTACTCTGCTCCTGTTGCTTCACGAGAGGGAGAGGGGAGGTCCCAGTCTACTCCTGTCAACTGACGCCCAGAAGGCCTTTGACTGGGTAGACTGGGACTTCATGTTCATGACATTAGAGGAAATGGGCTTCGGCCCAAACATGCTGAGACGGATAAGGACGCTATATCACCATCCGACAGCAACAATCAAGATCAATGGCACGGACTCCTCTCCCTTCAAAATGAGGAACGGGACCAGACAGGGATGCCCACTGTCCCCCCTCCTGTTTGTCCTCTCTCTTGAACCCCTCCTATCCACAATCCGAGGTGACTCTGAGATAGCGGGATTCAAGATAGAGAAAGAGGAACACAAACTATCTGCATACGCGGATGATGTACTTTTCTACATCAATAAACCTAGTAACACCTTGCCCCGCTTAATGGAGACAATCCAAAAATATGGGGAGATTTCAAACTTCAAAATAAATCTGGGGAAGTCTGGAGGTGTTAAATATTAACACCAGAAACACAGAAAAACACACACTTCAAAAGGCATTTAAATTTCCCTGGCGAGAAGAATTGAGATACCTAGGCATAAAATTAGCAACAACTATAAAAAAAAATTTTAAGTCTAATTTTGTCCCACTCTTAGATGAGATTAAAAACGATATCAAAAGACTAGGGTACAGACCCCTCTCATGGTTCGGGAGAATCCAATCACTTAAGATGTTCATGCTCCCTAAAATTGTATATAAAATACAAATGATGCCTATCGCACTCCCCAAATATTATCTAGTAAAGCTTAAATCCCTACTGATGGCGTTTATATGGAAGGGGAAGAAACCTAGAATAGCTTTCTCTACTTTAAAACGGGGAAAAAATAAAGGAGGGTTAGCCATCCCAGATATATCCCTATACTATAAAGCTATAGTACTCTCAAGAATCACAGAATGGATAAAAGAAAATAAAGAAAAGAGATGGGTGAACTTAGAGTGCTCCCTGAATAAGGCAAAGTTAGGGAATATTATATGGAACCCCCCTAAATACAGGCTAACCGATTTAAGTCGTAGTAAACTCACACAAAATACACTAAGGACATGGGACGGGATATACAAAAAACACAATGGGTATTATAACTCACCACTTATTAGCTTAAAAGAAAACTATTTTTTTGCACCAGGGATGAAGATAAACGGAGGGAATTGGATAAAGCACGAGCACGCACAGCTTAAAGATATATTAAAAGAGGGAAAGATTTTACCACTGCAGGAATTAAAAAACACATTCGGGTTTGAGGAGATCGATGAATGGAGGTATCACCAACTTGCTGGCTTTACGCAGAGCCTCCCACGCCCCTTAAGGGAAGAGACAGAACTAACCGCGTTAGAACGGGTGTGCCTAAACAACAACACCAGGGGCACGATTTCTAGGTGGGGTGGGCTTTTGCTTGACGGGGAAGAAAGGGGGATGCCTCCATTCATCTCAAAGTGGGAGAACGAGTTGGGAACACAATGCGATAGTACTATTATCAAGAAAATTTTGAAACTTACACATAGGTCTGCACATGATAACAAATCGGCTGAAATCAATTATAAAGTAATATCAAGATGGTATGTCACCCCAGACAAAGCCTGCAAATACCAACCGGATAACCAAGGGGATTGCTGGAGAGGATGTAGGGAACCAGGCACTATGACACATATTTGGTGGAGTTGCCCCAAGATCAGGGGGTTCTGGGAAAAAGTGATACAACACATAAAGGAAATAACCAACATAACACTCCCAATGGATCCATGGACAATTCTATTCCATGGGACAAAAGAAGGCTTAAAAAAATATCAAGGTTCACTTGTCCCACACCTCCTAAATGCAGCTAAGATAGCAATACCCAAGAAATGGAAAGAGGTAGAAATCCCAACAATATGGGAATGGGTAGACGAAGTAGAAAGGATATACAACATGGAAAGGGGACAAGATGAGAGAGGGAGGGTTGAGGAAAAGACAGATAAATGGATAAGATGGAGGATATTTAAAAAATCATGGAGCTATACGGAACACCTGCTTTGCTCTTAGTTTTTTTGGTTCGGATTTTTCCTCCTTTTCCATTTTTTCTTTTCTTTTTTTCTTCTTTTTTTCCTCTTGTACTAACTAGAACCAACAATAAATTCTGGTCAGGCCGGGGAGGGGGGGAAGGGGGGGGAGGAGGAGGGGGCTAATAGGATAACGGGGGCCGCCCAGAGTAAATGAGATAATGGCCCGATCTGGAGCCTAAAATATATCCGTTTAAAAAAAAAAAAAAAAAAAAAGACACAAGCAGAAAAAAGGAAAATATGGCTACTATGATGTGAATGGAGACGGGACACGCATGAATATTTCAGCTGATCTGAAGTCTCCCGAAATACTTCGCTGAGGTGGCAAAAAAAAAAAAACTACCTTTCCTAATCGACACAGCACATTCGTCACGCTGCAATGTTAAAATGTCTTTAATGCAGCGCATTCTCTTTTTCTTTACAATGCAAGAAGAATGACATGTTTTAGCTGCTCATATTCACCCGCACTTCTCCCAAACTTAGTTCTTTATTATTTTTCAGGATTTCTACACTACATGTTTATTTTTACTCAGATCGTAAAAGAATCTTTGTTATATTTTTTGGATGATTTCTCATAGTTTTTTTTTTGTTGGAAGACATATTTTAAAGGAGATGTTTTTTTTTTTTTTTTTTGAGGGGGGTTGTGTGTCTCAACTTAGCAAAAAACATTATTAACAATTCTATTTGTTGCTAAAATTTTATAGGAGTTTGTTTGTTGTTGGTGCCCCTTGTTAATTATACTTTATGATTAGTGAAATGTACCTGCCTACTCACAAATAAACTGTCATTGTAGAAAAGTAAAACACATAGGCAGGGATTATTTCAAATCAAAAATACCTTTATTTAGGTCTCAGCAACAAACCAAAGAGGAACGCAGCAATGAAGAAACTTGGGGAATTTGCAAAGCCTTGGACCCCCACGGCAACCATCATTTTACAAGCGTCTAAAATTGGGGGCCTGAGGAGTACGTATCTTAAGGGGAGTGCTATCTGGTCCTGAAGTCCAAAACATCCGGAACTGCAGCAGATGCCATCTAGGTCCCCAGGCTCTGGTACTACGAGAGGCTCCATCTTCTCAGACCAGACTGAATCCAGGTCGTCACTCTCAGGTCTTCCTTCCACGCTTCCTTGCACGCTGTGGCTGTGTTGCTGGTGGGGTGGCAGAAGGAGGAGGAGGAGGAGGCGGAGCATGGTCACTATGGCAAACATGTGTGAGTGGGGTCATCTCCCCAGCCATACCCTTATTTAGGACCTTGAGGATGAGCCCCTCACACATGTTGCGTTGCCCCGCCTCCATACCCATCATTTTCGTGACAACCACGGAGCCAAAGGCCTCCTCGTCGGTGGGTGTGGCATGTAGGGAGGCTGAAGCCTCTCTGATCATCCGGAGCGCTGACTCTCCCGCCTCACCCCCCCTTCTCGCCCTTTTGTAGGGAAGGCGGAGGGGAGGGATTTGGGAGTCAGTCAGGCTCCGAGGCCTACCCCCCTCTTGGCTGCCACTACCCACCTCTTGGCTGCCACTAACCCCTTCCTCCTCCTGACTGCCACATTCCACAGCCTCCTCCTGGCTGAGGTCTTCCTGTGTATGAAAAAGGGACATAGTTTCAGTTATTTGTTCATCAAACACACACAATTTTCATCTAGTGACTGTTGCAAAATGTTTACAAATAGAAAACCATACAATTCTCAGCCCTGCAGTTTAGATTCTTGCCCCAACTGTCTCCAACACTACTGTCAATTGAGATGTCAAACACGTTAGGAACTAAGCAATTGGTGATCCTGAATTCAGTGAACATCATTCCTTTTTCACAAAAATGGTTCCCAAACTACTATACCTGGAACAAGCTGGGCTCCTGTACGTGTAGTTATTAGTGACTACACGCACTAATAAACAGATACGCACGACAAGCACAAACTGAAGAGCAGTAACGATCTGAGTCAGAAAACTGAGAAGCGCGAATCGTAAGTCCCCAAACTTCGACTAACTCGCGATAAACACGGGATCAGCAGAAGGAGCCCAACGGGTGCCTGACGTGGTGCTGAACTTCCCTTTTCTAGTCTCGTGGAAGACGACTTACGTCACGACGTTCTTGAAGACCGGAAATTCCGACAACGTTGTCCGACCATGTGTACGCAACACCAACATCGGACAAAGTACGACGGACAGGATCCGGCCGACCTGGTCCTCGGATAATCCGCGCGTGTGTATGGGGCTTTATAGAGATTATGCTATGCAGCCACGTGTTACTCTGATTGAGCCACAGAGGTCGGTACAGCTTTCATGTTTGTGCGGCTTTCATATGTTTTTGCAGCTTTCATTATTGTACAGTGTATGCATGTTTCTGCCATCCTGAACCTAATTTGCATAATTGATTGACAGAATAAAGTTTGGCACTAACTCAAATAAATAAATCAATATACATCCTATAATATATATATATATATATATATATATATATATATATATATATATATATATATATATATATACACACACACACACACACACAGTGTTGGTCATCTTACTTTAAAAAAGTAATTAGTTACGTTACAAAGTACTTCTCCCAAAAAAGTAATTGAGTTAGTAACTCAGTTACTACATTGGAAAAGTAATTAGTTACTCAGAAAAGTAACTGATTTTTTTTTTTTTTTTATATTCTTAGGGGCGGGTCTAGTATTACTGTAAGCAAGGGGCGCGTTCCCCCCTGCACGTCCATTTCCCCTCTGCACCCCCCTGCACGTCTGTTCCCCCCAACACATATATCTGTTTCCCCTCTGTACCCCACTACACATCTGTCCCCCCCCCACACACGTATATCTGTTCCCCCTCTGTACCCCACTACACATCTGTCCCCCCCCACACACACATATATCTGTTCCCCCCCTGTACATCTGTCCCCCCCCAAACTCACGGATCGGATCGTTGCTTGGATCAGAGTCACGGATCGGATCATTTTTCGGATCAGCAAATAATTGAATTTGCAAAAACCTGTGAAAATTCCACCACCATAAAGCCCCCACTGTAATATCCACAATCTCACCCACTGTAATATCCACGTCATCTCCTCAACTGTAATATTGGCTGAGTATGGCTGGGTACGGCTGGGTATCGCCGAGTATGGCTGGGTATTACCGAGTTTTGCAGGGTGATGCAGAGTATTGGCAGGGTGATGCAGAGTATTGGCAGGGTGATGCAGAGTATTGGCAGGGTGATGCAGAGTATTGGCAGGGTATTACCTGGTATTGGCAGAGTATTACCTGGTATTGCAGAGTATGTGCTGGCATCCATCTCCCCTCCACTGTACAGATCTGTACACAGAGGGGAGAGAGGAACCGGCGTCATCTTGACGCCGGTTTACAAGTGATCGCTCTGTCATTTGACGGAGCAATCACATTGTAAACGGTCGACGGGTGCACCAAGATGGCTGCCGCTCCGGAGCTAGGCCGGAGTCGCGGCCTTTCCTAAGGCCGAGGCCGCGGACGGCTCCGCGGATTGCGGCGAGTAATTGCGGTAACGCCGCCCCAGTAATGGGAACGGCGTTACCGCGAGGGGAAGAGTAATCAGTTAGATTACTCGTTACCCTCTAAAGTAACGGCGTTACGTAATGCCGTTTACTTTAATCGCGTTCCTTACATCACTACGTGGTCGATCTGTGCCAGCTACACGCACTAGTGAAACACCTTCCTCAGGTGCGAGTAGGCGACAGAGCCTGCAGCGGTATTTCGGCGCGCCTAATGAGGCTGTACGAAATGTTGAGGCCAGGACAAGTACAGGCGATAGTAGATTGGGTTGCTGACAGTGCCTCCGGTTCCTTCACATTGTCTCCCACCCAGTCTCCTGATAAAAGTTCAGAGTTGGCACCTGCAACCGATGTCAGTCTTTCACCTCACCCCCTTGCAAATCAGCCAATCAGTCTGAGCCCCAAATCATGCAGCAGTCTCTTCTGCTTTTTGATGTCTGTTAGCAGGGTTTCCCAGGGCCATCCACCTAGCCCTGCCACAGAAGTGGAAGAGATTGTGTGCACCGATGCCCAACCACTTATGTTTCATGATGAGTACATGGGAGGACCATCGCAGCCCGTCTCGGATGATGACGAAACACAGGTGCCAACTGCTGCTGCTTTCGCCATTGTGCAGACCGACAAGGAGGGCAGGGGTGAAGACTGGGTGGAAGATGATGTGGAGGACGATGAGGTCCTTGACCCCACATGGAATCAACGTCATGCAGGTGACCAGTGTAGTTCGGAGGAAGAGGCGGTGGTCGTACAGAGCCACCAGCACAGCAGAAGAGGGAGCAGGGTGCAAAAGCGGAGCGTCCGTCCCCTAGACAGTACATCTGCTACTGCCCAACGCAGCAAGGGATCGAGCACACCAAAGCCAGGTCCAAGGAGTTCCCTAGCGTGGCAGTTCTTCAGACAATGTGCTGATGACAAGACACGAGTGGTTTGCACGCTGTGCGATCAGAGCCTGAAGCGAGGCATAAACGTTCTCAACCTGAGCACAACCTGCATGACCAGGCATCTAAGTGCAAAGCACGAGCTGCAGTGGAGTAGACACCTCAAAAACAAAGAAAGGTCTCTGGCTCCTCCTGCTTCCTCTTCTGCTGCAGTCTCGGCCTCTTCATCCACCTCTGTAGTGACAGTGACACCTGCCAACCCGCAAACAGAGGATCTGCCAGCAACACTACCACCTGGGTCACCAACCATCTCCACAATGTCCCGTGGAAGCGTTCAGCTCTATTTCCCAAACACTGGAGTGGAAGAGGAAGTACCCCCCTAGCCACCCGCTATCCCTGGCCCTGAATGCCAGCATTTCAAAATTCCCCGCCTTTGAAATGCTGTCATTCCGTCTGGTGGAGACGCAGAGTTTTAAAAGGCTGATGTCATTGGCTGTCCCACAGTACGTCGTGCCCAGCCGCCACTACTTTTCCAGACAAGCCATCCCTTCCCTGCACAACCAAGTGGGGGACAAAATCAGGTGTTCACTGCGCAACGCCATCTGTGGCAAGGTCCACCTAACTACGGATGCGTGGACCAGTAAGCACGGTCAGGGACGTTATATCTCCCTAACAGCACATTGGGTAAATGTAGTGGCGGCTGGGCCTGAGGCGGATAGCAGTTTGGCGCATGTCCTTCCACCACCGAGGATTGCAGGGCACTTCAGTTTGCCTCCTGTTGCCAACTCCTCCTACTCCGCCTCCTCATCCTCTACCGCCTCCTCATCCGGTCAGCGTAACACCTTCACCACCAACTTCAGCACAGCCAGGGCTAAACGACAGCAGGCAGTTTTAAAACTTTCCTGTTTGGGGGAAAAACCCCACACCGCGCAGGAGTTGTGGAGGGACATGGAACAACAGACCGATGAGTGGTTGGTGGCAGTGAGCCTCAAGCCCGGCCTGGTGGTGTGCGATAATGGGCGAAATCTCGTAGCAGCTCTGGGCCTAGGCGGTTTGACGCACATCCCTTGGCTGGCGCATGTGCTGAACTTGGTGGTCCAGAGGTTCCTTAAGAATTACCCCGATATGCCAGAGCTGCTGCAGAAAGTGCGGCCCGTCTGTGCGCACTTTCGGCGTTCTCACCCTGCTGCTGCTCGCCTGTCAGCGCTGCAGCGTAACTTCGGCCTTCCCGCTCACCGTCTCATATGTGACGTGCCCACAAGGTGGAACTTACTCCACCTTGCACATGCTTGCCAGACTGCGAGCAGCAGCAGGCGATAGTGGAGTTTCAGCTGCAGCACGCACGCGTGAGTCGCTCTGCGGAACAGCACCACTTCACCGCCAATAACTGGGCCTCCATGCGAGACCTGTGTGCCTTGTTGCGCTGTTTCGAATACTCCATCAACATGGCCAGTGCTGATGACGCCGTTCTCATCGTTACATCGTCCCAGTTCTATGCCTCCTTGAAAAAACTCTTCAGGCGATGATGGAAGAGGATGTGGCACAGGAGGAGGAGGAAGAGGGTTCATTTCCAAGGCTTTCAGGGCAGTCATTTACAAGTGGCTACGAGGGTGGGTTCCTGCACCAACAAGCGCCAGGTACACAATTGTCCGGCAGCAAGGGCACAGTTCTGGAGGATAACGAGGTGGAGGATGAGGAGGAGATGGAGGAGGAGGAACCATGTTCACAGCAGGGTGGCACCCAGACCAGCTCATGTCCATCACTGGTGCGTGGCTGGGGGGATACAGAGGACAAAGACGATACACCTCCCACAGAGGACAGCTTTTCCTTGCCTCTGGGCAGCCTGGCACACATAAGCGATTACATGCTGCAGTGTCTCCGCAACGACCGCCGAGTTGCCCACATTTTAACTGGTGCTGATTATTGGGTGGCCACCCTGCTGGATCCCTGTTACAAGGACAACGTGCCGTCCTTAATTACCTCACTGGAGCGTGATCGTAAGATGCGCGAGTACAAGCGCACGCTGGTAGACTCACTGCTGGTGGCATTCCCACTTGGCAGCGGGGGTACGGTGGAAGCACAAGGCAGAGGAAGAGGTCGCCAACGCAGCCGGGGCACCACCAGCACCTCGGAAGGCAGGGTTAGGATGGCCGAAATGTGGAAAAGCTTTGTCAGCACGCCACAACAACCAGCACCACCAGCTGAGATGGAACGTCTTAGCAGGAGGCAGCATTTCACCAACATGGTGGAGCAGTATGTGTGCACACGCTTACACGTACTGAATGACAGGTCTGCCCCCTTCAACTTCTGGGTCTCCAAATTGGGCACATGGCCTGAGCTTGCCCTTTACGCCTTGGAGGTGCTGGCCTGCCCTGCAGCCAGTGTATTATCTGAACGTGTATTTAGCACGGCAGGTGGCGTTATCACAGACAAGCGCAGCCGCCTGTCCAGAGCCAATGTGGACAAGCTCACGTTCATTAAAATGAACCAGGCATGGATCCCACAGGACTTGTCCGTACCTTGTGCAGAATAGACACGTATACCGGGGTTCTGACAAAAAACGCCTGGCCATCGGCTAGTGTCCGGCCACTTACTGTGCAGGCGCAGTACGGAGGACAAGGAGATTCACAAAATCTCCAAAGATGAACGTCGCCTGGGCAGTGAGTGCAGGTTCAAGCCCCACCATCCAAGTGGACATACGGTAGCACATAGTAACAGGGCCCCTCACGGGCTCGCTTGGCTAGGCTTCAACCTCGGATGATGTGGCTTGAACCTGGAGTCACCGCGCATCGTCTTCGGAGAGTTTCAAAATCCCCTTGTCCTACGTACTGAGCAAGCGCAGTACAGGGCGGACACTATGCGACGGGGGACAGAATTCGACACATCATTCACCACTAGCCTTACCCAGCCATTGTTGTATTTTTGAACCAGTGTTGGCTACCTCGTCCTCCACCGCCGCTTCCACCTACACCGCCACATCCACCGCCACCTCAACCTCCTACTCCATATGGACCTCGTCCTCTAAGGTCAAGATTATAATTTTTTCATTTTTTTAATTTCCAAGTATTTTATTTTCCCACTATCTTATCCATTAAATTGAATAATTTTTTCTAGAAAGTGCGTATTCTGGGGTATTCCCACCATATGTGCGGCATCGTGCTGTTGAGTTTCTGAGGTTCTTAATGACTCCCTGTACCTCTTCTGCTGAGAAGGGGGCCTCCAGCATTTTATTTTTATTTTTTATTTTTTTATGTTATTTTAAGTTATTTCCCTATCCACATTTGTTTGCAGAGCACTTGCCATGCTCTTAACAACATTTTGTTGTCATTTGCAGCCCTCTAGCCCTTTCCATTACTTTTTTACAGCCATTTTAGTCTTCAAAAGTTTGGGTCCCCATTGACTTCAATGGGGTTCAGAGTTCAGGGTCAAGTTCGGGTCAAGTTCAGTCCCGAACCCGGACTTTTTTCCGAAGTTCGGCCAAACCCGTCGAACCCGAACATCCAGGTGTCCGCTCAACTCTAATCATAGCGCAATAAGTTTCTGGCAACAAAAGTCCCAGCATATAGGTAACGAATGTGCACTTACAATTCAAGGTGCTTTAAGTTAGCACCAACATGTACAGCCTGCCAGGTACAAAAAACTTTGTCTCTCAAAAGGTGCTTTGGAACACACGCTGCAACTTAGAGAGATGGCGTGCCAAGACAGAAGTTGAGGTAGTATAAGCATTTTGAAGGCTGCTAGCCTACCTGACCAGGAGAGTGACGTTTTAGAAATTCGTTCTAGTTCTTTGGGTAGGTTACTTAGAAAGGGATTAAAGTTGGCCTTAAATAGGGAAGTTACCGAGGTTGTTAGATAAACCCCCAGGTATGAGATGGAGTCCTTGACCCATTGATAGGATAAGTTACCTTGAAGTGAGGATTGCGTGTCCTGTGGTAGCCCTATAGGTAGGATGAGTGATTTGGTTTTGTTTACTTTATAATTATTATTCATTATTATTATTATTATTCACGATTTATATAGCTCCAACAGTTTACGCAGCGCTTTACAATGTAGAGGGGGGAATAATATGATATTTCACTGAATGCAGACAATATGTGTTGTGCCGAAGCCAGGATTAGACAACATAAGCATAAAATCATCTGCAGACTAATTTTGTGCTCTCTTGAGCCTATGGTGAATGCAGTTATATCAGCCTGAGATCAGATTTTTTCTGCTAGGGGTTCCATCATGAGGTTGAAATTTAGGGGGGAGAGTGGACATCCTTGTCTTGTGCCATTGGTTATTGTAAATGGTGTGGTAAACATAGTAGAACAGCATACATGTGCCGAAGTATAGTGAGTATAGTGCCAAAATTGCTTTAAGGATGTAGCCTTGAATGCCGAATTTCTGTAACATTAGAGTTAAATATTGCCAATTGACTCTGTCAAATGCCTTCTCTGCATCCAAAGAAAAGAGCAGAGAAGGCATTCCTCAGCTTTCAGCATGATGAATGATGTTAATCACTCAATGCGTGGCATCGGACGTCTGACGTTCTTTGGTGGACCCCGTGTGGTCAGGATGAATGAGGGATGGGAGTAGATCAATTAGTCTGTTTGCTATGATTTTAGCGTATAGTTTTGTATCATGGTTTAGGAGTGAGAAAGGATGGAAATTTTCAGGAATGGCAAGTTCCTTACCTGGCTTCGGCAGTGTAACAATCGTTGCTGAGAGCATATCTCTAGGGAGTGAGGCAGAGGAGGCAGCGTCATTGAACAGGGGCGTAATATAGTCAAGAAGAATGGGTTTGAACTTTTTATAGTACTCCCCAACAAATCTGTCTGGGCCTAGGGATTTGTTGTTGGGCAGTGAGTTAATTGCAGCCCCAATCTCCTTGGCCCTGAAGGGAGCATTAAGGACTTCCAGTTGTTCCAAGGTCAGGCTAGGTAGGTGAACTGAATCTAAGAAAGAGGAAATGGAGGAAGTTGTTGCTGGATAATTTTTCAGAATATTTAAAGATTCATAGTAGGTGCTGAAGGCATCCGCTATGTCCTGTGGGTTAAGTAGCTTCTTTTTAGTAATTGGATTGAGTAGATATGGGATGTGGGTTTTAATGCGTTGACCTTTGATTTGAGATGCTAGAAGCTTCCCCGCCCTGTTACCAGAGATGTAAAAACGCATCTTTGAGAGCTTATGGAGCTTGTTGTAATTTTCAATAAGAAGGGACCTTAGTTCTAGACGTAGTTTGAGCAGTTTTGATTTGAGATCGGGATTCAGGTACTGCTTATTGAGATTATCAGTGGTTTGAATGCCTTTTATTAGGTTGTCAATGAGCTGCCTCCTCTGCCTTTTTTCCCTAGCCCCTAGTTGTATGAATAGGCCACGCATGAATGCCTTATCTGCAGCCCAAAGAATACTCAGGTTAGCCTCTGAGCCCTTGTTAAGTGTATAAAAGTTTTGGAGTTTGTAGAATCTTGGTGTTCATACGCCAAAGATAGGCAGGGGAAGAGCTTGAACAGTCTTCTATAGTGATGCATATAGGAGAGTGATCCGACCAGGTTGTAGGTAGAATGGAGGAGTCCGATACTTTCTGAAGAGTCCATTGATCTACTAGGAAGAGGTAAATTCTTGAGTAGGAGTTATGGCAAGGTGAGAAGAATGTCTCCTGTTGGTCTCGCCAGATGTCATGGAGTTGGAAGTTTGTCAGGAGAGGGTCCATAGCTGGCTTACATCTTTTAGGTTGCGATGAGGAATTCAGTGTAGGGTCCAGGCGAGATTTTAAAGTCGCTACACCATATAGTTTTGCCTTGTTGGATACTGCTCATTTGCTTATGGAGTTTGCGCAGGAAGCGCAGTTGGTGCACATTCGGGGCATATACAGTTACTATAGTATATACACTGTATTATTGATAGAGCAGCGAAGGATTAGAAAGCGCCCTCCATCTTTGATGCATTCCTGCAGTTGAAAGGATATGGAGTTTCTGATGGCAATGAGGATGCCCTTTTCTTTTGCTCGGGCATTAGCAGTGTAGATTTTATCAAAGTTCTTGTTAGAGCATTTCGGTGGATTGGAGGCATGAAAAAGGGTCTCCTGTGCACATAGGATGTCGCATTTTGATTGCTCTGCCAGTTTCTGTAGTGAGGCTCTCTTTGCTGGGTGGTTAAAACCTTTGGTATTAATGGATAGGCGTTTGATAGTCATATTTGTGGTGACATGTAGAAGAGTGTTGTAGGCGGCAAATCAGATCTGCAGTAGCTGTGGTGCTTGAGCCATCAGAAGTTTTAAACAGGCCTTATAAATCAGGCAACCAGGTGAGAAGAAAGATGAAGTAGTAACTTGAACAAAACAGAAAAGGAAATAGGGCACAATGCCCTGCACCCTTCTTGAACTGCGGCAAACTACTGCCAAAGAAGAAGCAGTGGGGGTAAAGAGTTCCAAAAAAAGGCAGAGCACGGCTACTCATCAGATGGGGTATGATGTTGCAGAGTAATCTGAGATAGCTGCTAGCGGGTTTTGACTAGGGATGGGCCCGGTGTTCGATTCGAACCCATGTTCGAATCGAACATCAGGCGTTCGCCCACTCGGCGAGCCCAGAACCATTTGGGCCGCTCGCATTAAATTTGTGTGATGCGAGCGGCCCGCAATGCACTGCGCCAGTTGCAGTGCATTGCTGGCTGATGATTGGCCAAACATGCACTGTGACCCGCATGCTTGGCCAATCAAAGAGCCAGCGGCGAGGAGAGCAATAATTGGCCACAGGCAGGATGCCTGTGGCCAATTATAGCTCAGGGGGGGTTAGTACACGCCCCACATTATAAAAAGGTCTCAGACCCCCAAAGCATCCTCCCAATGTTGAGGGCATGTGGCCTGGTACGGTTCAGGAGAGAGGGGGGGCGCTCTCGTCGCCCCCTCTTTTCCTGCGGCCTGCTAGGTTGCGTGCTAGGATAAGGGTCTGGTATGGATTTTGAGGGGGACCCCCACGCCATTTTTTTTGGCTGGGGTTCCCCTTAAAATCCATCCCAGATCTCAAGGGTCTGAAGGGCCTGGTTATTGAATTTGGGGGGACCCCACGCTTTTTATTTTTATTTTTTATCAATGACTTTTTTATGAATGGCTTTCAATGAATGACTGTTCTCTGTGTTACGGGAGCCGTCAATACATTAGCCGCGAGTGATTTTAAATAGCTTTTTTTCCTGCAAAAATGACACTTTTTGCAGGGACAGTTCTAAGCACAGGAAACATGCGCCCCTTCACAGGCATACTATAGACACCCCCCAGGTACGAAATTTAAAGGAATATTACACTTTTATTGTTTCAATTTAAGCATTATTAAAATCACTGCTCCTGAAAAAACGGCCATTTTAAAAAAAAAAATTTGCATTGATACATGTCCCCTGGGGCAGGACCCAGGTCCCCAAACACTTTTTATGACAATAACATGCATATTAGCCTTTAAAATTAGCACTTTTGATTTCGAACGTTCGCATCCATTATAACTAATAGGGTTCTAATGCTCGCACAGGCTTTAGGTCCGTTCGCAGGTTCTGGTGCGAGCCGAACGGGGGGTGTTCGGCTCATCCCTAGTTTTGACCCTGCCAGGACATTGTGGAAGCGGGTGTTCCTGATACGTGTCATCTGAACTTTGTTCCATTGGTGTGGTTGTGGAAGTGTTTGGGATAATGCCCCAGCTTTACAAGAGACAAAAGCCATCTTGGAGGGATGTCACAATGTGCTTGGCACCATTGTATGTGATTGCAATTTTTGCTGGGGTAGCCCATTGGTACAAAATGTGGTGATTGCACAGAGCCTTTGTCACTGTTGAGTTGTTTGCAACGTTGCAGTGTGTTGTGACAAGTCTGCAAATAGCTGTAGTTGTCAGTATGGATCAATTAGGGTGCCCATTGATCTTGCTTTCTGCATTAGCTGTTCTTTGACATGGTAGAAATGGATGCAGAGTATTACACCTCTTGGAACTGATTCAGATAGAAATGGAGGTTTGGGGAGTCTGTGGATGCGATCGATTACCTCAATGTTTTTTAACTCCGGCATTAGAGCTTTAAATAGGCTTTTGGTATATACAGATAGGTCGTGAGTTTGCACTGATTTTGGGATGCCACAATTTTTTAAGTTATTGCGGCGGGACCTATCTTCTATGTCTGGCAGTTTGTCTTTTATCCATCAATGCTTTTCAGTGTGATCGTCCTGTGCGTCAACCAGATCGTTTATGGCAGATGCAATAGCACCCATGTTAGTTTTAACATGAGACATCCTGTTCTCAAGGGTAGTGACAGAGTGGTTACATTTTTGGAATAAATTGAGCATGTCCCCTTGAAGTAATCTCCTCAGGGACATTATTATTATTATTATTATTATTATTATTATTATTATTATTATTATAATAAATGATTTATATAGCGCCAACAGTTTGCGCCTCTAAGACTGAGAACTGAGCAAAGGCTACTGATCACTCAGTCTTCAGTAAGCAGAGAGCCTGTGTCAGTCACTGGCTCTCTTCTCTGCCCCTCCAGCGTTCACTGAGCATCGGGCTGTAGAGGGGTGGGAGTGGCTGGCTCAGTCTCCCAGCAGCTTGCTGAGAGGCTGAGCCAGCGGCTAGTCCAGGCATCTGGGTGGATCCCGACATAGTAGCATAAGAGGCTATGGGATCTGGTTGAGAATCCTGGGGTCCCTGTGTGACAGGCTTCTGGATTCTATCATGGAGCTCTAGTCCTAGGGAGTCCAGCTTGATTCTGGCTTTAGCTGGGCTGTCAGGTGCTGGTAAACAAGGTGGGGATGGCAGTGGGCTGGTGAAGTGATGGATCTGCGGGTCGGCTGGTGCTGGGGACATTAGTGAGGGCTGAGAAGTCGGGATGATAGTGGGGCCACGCGTCAGTGTGTTGGCCATGGTGCCATCTTGGCAGCGCCACTCAGGCTGGCTGATAAATGAATTCCGCCAGTTTCCTTGGGCGTCTGTCCCCCTTCAGGGACATGGCACTGAGCCAGGAGCAGAGAGAGGGCAGGGATCGGGTGGCTTACCGTGTCTCAGGTGTGCCTTCAGATGCCTTAACCCTGCTGGATGAGAGGAGCCTGTGTGCTAAGCATCCATACTGTCCACACGCCGGCCATGCCCCCCATAAACTCCTTATTACAATAATATGGACATAACATACAGAACAATATCCACTCAGCAACTATGGGCCAATATTATTACAGGATGAGAAGTTTGCATTATTACTTTTAACTTTGAGCCTGTTTGTTCAACTTAAAGTTGCAGTTACTCTGTCTAATCATTTATACGATTACCAATTAAAATTGACGTCTAAAGCCCCATACACACGCTCGGATTATCCGAGGACCAGGTCCGTCGGATCATGTCCGTCGTACTTTGTCCGATGTTGGTTTTGCGTACACACGGTCGGACAAAGTTGTCGGAAAATCCGATCATTCTGAACGTGGTGACGTTTGTTGCCTACGACGGGACTACGTAGAGGCTAGTAGCCAATAGCTTTGGTCTTGTAATGTGATCTGAGCATGCGTAGCACTTTGTCCATCGGAATTCGCAACACACGATCGGATTTGGTGTGATCGGACTTTGTCGTCAAAAAATCTATCCAGCAGGAGATAGGACTTTGTCCGTCAGACAATCCGATGGAAACTGTCCGATGGTGCCTACACACGGTCGGAATTTCCGACAACATTGTCGGATAGGACAGAATCCATCGGAAAATCCGACCGTGTGTATGGGGCTTAAGAAGTGGATTGGCCATGACAGACAATGGTTGGTGGGAACAACAGTGGTGCCAAGGAGTACTTCTCCAGAGGGAAGCAGGCGACCTACTGCCCCTGCAGTAATGACCCCTTGTTCCTGGCAGGATTCTTACTGCAATAAGCACACAAGAGATTGCAGGGTCTAATCCAATGGTATGTGATTCTGTTTACTCAGCAGGAAAAACTGGCCATTGACACCTTAAAATGGGGATCACCTCCCAGTGGAAGTCCAGGATTTTCCTAGACAGAAAAGTTTACCACATAGATGAGGTGTATCGCCAAGCAGCAACATTAGGGGACCTTGGGGCCACTTCAGCAGAAAGCAGAATATGCACTAAAAAGGCAAAACAAAGCAGCAGAGATATGCTGTAGGGAATGGGGTCAAAAAGAACAGCCCATCTGGGGTGATGGGGGAGATAACTGAAGAAACATTTTGTAAATGAACTGCTGTCTAACACAGTTAGAGATACTTTAGAAGAGAGAGATATAAGCAGCCCCAAACTGAAATTCCACAAACTGTTAGTAGCAGCCACAAGGCGACAGGAGCAGGGACATGGAGGTTTGAATGCACCTATGGGTATCCTAGGTTGGAAATCTAAGGACTCATCTGCAACTGAACAGACACCCAATGGAAGGTGGACCCCGGAATATAACAGAAGGGGTGGTCAGCATAAAAGATAAGTCTGGGAATTGAAAAAAACAAAAAAATATACTCACCTAGGTGGATTAGGCATCAGTCTGATGCTGCATCTGCCCTCCTTCGCCTCTAAGACTGAGAACTGAGCAATCAAAGGCTACTGATCACTCAGTTTTCAGTCTTCAGTAAGCAGAGAGCCCTTGACTGTCAGTCACTGGCTCTCTTCCCTGCCCCTCCAGCGTTCACTGAGCATCGGGCTGTAGAGGGGTGGGAGTGGCTGGCTCAGTCTCCCAGCAGCTTGCTGAGAGGCTGAGCCAGCGGCTAGTCCAGGCATCTGGGTGGATCCCGACAGCTTTGGTCCTACTTCTCCTTTAAGATAGAGTTATCCACAATGAGGGGAATACTCCTGCAAGGGGCATGGAAGAGATGCCCCTTTATGGAGAAGTTTCATACTACCCCGCATGACCCATAAGGTAGATGGGTATGTGAGACTTTCCATCACACCCTGATACAACTGCTGAAAGTTTTAGCTTGTAAAAAACAAAGGAAATTAACTAATCAGTCAATGGACAAGGAAAGTCGAAAGCACCAGAATATGACCTTCAAACTGAGGACAGAGTGCTAGTCTGATGTAAAAGCACACACCAGCAAGGATAATTGCAAACACTATGGGAATAATTCTCTGGAGATGTCCAATAGTACAATAGCTTACACCAGGTGTGCCATTATATGATATCCAGAGAAAAAGAACCCAAGAAAAAACTGCAGCACCCACTGTAAGCTTCTTAAAGTGGTAGTGAAGTAGTTTTAATACTTGTACCTACAAGTAAGGCCTCATGCACACGAGACGCTGTTAAACGCGCGTTCAGAGGCAGTTGGACACTTTTTTCAACTGCACCTGAACGCATGCAATGTTATCCTATGTGCATGTACACAGTCTATTTTTTTCCCCTTTTTTTGCAGTTGCGTTTAACCTCGTTTTTCCAGAAGCAAAAAAAAATGCGTTCAGACACTTTGCTTTTCCGCGTTTCAGACGCAAAACGCAGCTAAACGCAGGCACCTGCGTTTAGCCGCGTTTGCGTTTATAAGCCTTTTTATAAAGGAACCCAATTTTTTGGACCAGAAAACTCAGAAATATGATGGTAAACCATAAAAAAAATACTAGAAAAATTGGTTTAAAATGTCGTAATTAATTAGTTTAGATAGTTCATAGAGCATATATACTGACTGATGCACATATGTTTGTGAAATATCCAACGGACATTCGCTGTGCCATCAACGGATGGGTCCAATATCGACAAGCTCTGATTCTGGACCTCTCATGCAAGTTTGCGACGACATTGCTGCTTCATCAAGAGCGACATCAGGAGCATTTCCTGACATATATTCAATATGGGATCCATTTCCAAAAAAAAAAAAAAAAGCACAGAAAGAGGCAAATACAAGTGTACAACTGCTCTCTCTGCTGCTGCTGCTCACTGTGATCAACTTGGCAGAAATAGTTAATACATGCTTTCTGAGCTTGGGGAGGGTCTATATGATGTTATCTTTACAAATGCTTATAGACGCAAACACGGCTAAACGCGCCTAAACGCGGCATGAAAACACAGCAAAACGCGCGTTTTTAAACGCAGGTTTCTGCTTTTTAAAACATGCGTTCAGCAGAGTTTGCATCTGCGTCTCGTGTGCATGGGGCCTAAGCCTATAATAAGAAGATATTCACACTGCATGCAGCTGGTGACATCACAGACGAATGCGCCCTGAAGGTCCAGCATACCGTGCTGGACCATCAGAGCTCTGTGCTACAGCCAAGGACTCCCATGCGCATGTGGGGGAGTGATGTCATCCCGGCCCTGGCCACTCATGTAACCGGAGGCCACGAACCCTCAGAAGGAAGACTGGGGGAAGATGGAAGCTCTGTCAGCGGTGAACGCGCACTGCTGGAGGGCTTCATTTTCAGGTAAGTCTTTCATAATGTGCTAGTATGCAGTGCATACTAGCACATTATGCCATTGCAGGGGATTTTTTATGGAAGCCTCAGTTTACTATCACTTTAAAGCCATTGAGAACCAAGGAGAGGCTTTGGGGTTTATTTGTTTTTTTTGAAGAACCTGTCCAAGTTCATGAGCCATCAACATCTCAGTCACCAATGGTACCACAGAGGTTGTGGCTGCCTCCTGCTCTTCCAGCATTATCTTCAAAACCCCTCAGTAGAAGCCATGAATCCTGACAATATTACACATCCCACAGGTCACTCAGCTCAGGTCCATATTCCCGCTGTGGAGCCCTCTAAACCATCATCCACCATCACACCTAAAGACAAAGACTCCTTTTGTCTGAGAGGAGGTCTCAGGGACCTAACTTCGGAAGACCCCTTAAACACTTTGCACAAAACTTGCCTTGGACAGCAAGTTCATGTGGGGTGCAGGGGCGTACCTAGAGCATTTGGCACCCGGGGCGGATCCTATAACTGGCACCCCCCCCTGGCAGGGCACGTTGATGTGCTGACGTCAGCGTCAAGTGACATCACGTGTAGCGCCTCCGTGCCCGGAACCCTGAAGAAACCTCCTCCCCCGGGCGGCCAGGCCCCTCCCCTCTGCAAAAATGGTGCTGACTGACCATTGATACAGTGGTGCTAACTGAGGATTGTAATCGGGCAGTAGGTGCCAAACAGGAATACATGTAACTGGCATTGGCACACTTACTATGTGCTACTGCCTGTGGTGTCACTAGGGTTGGTGTCATCTGGTACAGTAAAACATGGTGTCACCCTCCCCCAAAAAAAATATTTAGCTGTTTTCTGAATAAATGCAGGTCCCAAATGTAATGCGTTTAACTGCATTGGATCGTACGGTACAGTAGTACCATGCAATCCAGTTCCTTTTCTTATAACTCCAGCACAATTTCAGCCCATTCAAATGAATGGGCTGAAATTGTACTGCACCTGGAAAAAATGTGAATCGCACAGAAACGCAGTTTGATCCTGTGTGATTCATTATGCGATCCGACGTCCTGCAGCCAAGTGATGGAAAAAGTTCCACTACCTGGCTCCACTGACTTGCCTGGTCACCTGTTGCGATTGTCCTGCATGTCTAGTGGGGTGCCCCGATTGTCCCCTGTGTAGCAGCCAGCATCTTTGATTCAGGGGTGGGAGGGAGGGTACTGAATGGGCTACATGTGCATGCACTTTGTGAGGAGGGAGGACATGTCCTGTAAGGGGGGGGGGGGCAGATTTTCCTAAAATGCCCCCTAGCACATGCAGTACCCTCTTCCCCCACATCCACATCACTGCAAGTATTCTTTTTTTATCAGATCCCCCCGCGCAAGTGTCATCTATAGTGTGATTATCACAGACCTTTAGATGAGCAGGCACATGTACAGAACAGCAGCATCTTGCCTCCTCCCCAGCTCCTCCTCCTGTCTGTGTACACAGAATACATCAGAGCGGAGGAGGCGTGGTAGGGGCGGGTTCACGGCATTGCAATGCATTGCTAGTGAGAAAGGCAGCCGGCGGGAAGCGAAGTCCGCTGCCATGGATGTGTGCGGGTGTGTGCGCCCACGTTATGGCGTCCCTCTCAGGCTCTCACTTTAAAGCGGACAATCACGGAGGTTACGGTTGCTCCGGCATGTTGACACCCCCCCAAGGTGTGGCACCTGGTGCGGACTGCCTCCCCTGCCCCACAGTTAGTACGCCGCTGGTGGGGTGCACTGTAGTGGAGTGCCACTCCACTCACCATTCTCAGAGGCAGGTGTGGACTTCATT
Source organism: Lithobates sylvaticus (assembly GCA_028564925.1). Lineage (NCBI taxonomy): Eukaryota > Metazoa > Chordata > Amphibia > Anura > Ranidae > Lithobates > Lithobates sylvaticus. The sequence continues at coordinate 512,441,552 of CM053026.1, read as the reverse complement.
ACTCCTCTCCCCAAAATTCCTTAACCCGAAAAGATCCCCTACATTTTTTTGGATTTGCCCAGGGGATAGAAGTTTCCCTATTTCCCACCGTCAGGTGCACACAAAGACAGCCCCTGATCACCTTCTGAGGCAGAGGTGGTTGGGCAACCAAGTGTATGGTTCTCCACTGTTAGAAGACTGTTGCTACCAATGCTAACACAGGACTGTGCTTCAATTGGGGTGACCCTGTACCTCCAGCCACTCGCCTGTGTTACCAGTCCTGAGACTCCCTCTACTTGACAGATCCCTCTACTTGCTCACCTGTGTTGATTGAGCTTGACTTTGCTATGAGGGAGTGCATGTAACTGTGTATTTTACTGTTTACTTAAAGTAAATCAATTTTAAAGTAACTTGCACAAGTAAATTGCCCAAATTCATAATCTGTTTAACATTGTTCTGTATGCATATTATTTGCCTTTCTAAATCTTTTTGCATTGTTAATATCAATCAGCACCCAGTTAGTAAATTTGAGGCTACAGTTATCTTTTGTCTAATTATTTGACCAATAAACACAGAAAGTTTCCCCAGGGGTTTTTTAGCAGCAGAGAATTTGTAATAAAAATGGTTGATGTAAAAAAATCATTTATTTAACAGACAATAATAATTTCAAACGAACAATGATGGATCATCCATATAGGTGGTGCAACACAAACAACAAACATGGAACATCACTCTTGGCAAAAAACACTCTATGTACAAGCATGGTTTGCCAATTGTATTTGTAACATATGTATCCACATGAAAAACCCCGATGCATTTCGACCCTTGCGATTTATATTCTAGGAAAATGTCAAAATATCTAATTAAGAACTATATATATATATATATATATATAAGTATAGCATTTCAAATTGAGCAAAATTATATCTCCATACACATAGAGGTATAGTTACCAATGGGTGGATGAAGACATATCGCACAAACCAGCATTGCAGGATTGTAGCTGTCCAGTGATCCCATCGCTGCCTCATGTCCCCCCCCGGGCGTCCTCCGGGTGGGTGCATAGTCCACCGAGCTTGCAGGGGGCCACGTTTTGGGACCCAGAGAGGAGAATGGGGGGTAAAACACCTGCAGATGGACATGCAAAGACTTTTTGTAAGTCGTCATTAAATAAGGTTGGGTGAGTATATAGAAGTGCTTGGCAGCTGTAGACTGGTTGTTACTTGGTCATTAATGGATTCATATTATAGAAAAAGTTAGTTATACATAACATGGCGTAGTTTATTTGTTGGATTGATTATGAGAAAGATTAGCTAGCAGTGAAAAGAAGGTAGGTGAGGAATGGGGTGTGGTGATGTGATTAGTGAAGTGAAAGTGCATGATGTGGGGTAGACTGATGATGGGACAATAAAAGGTGTGAAAGTGAAAACAAAAAAAAGGCTACTAAAAACTAGAAAACAAATATTAAAAAAGTGTGTGTGTGTGTGTGTGTGTGTGTGTGTGTGTGTGGAGTGAAAAAGGAAGGGGGGGGGGGTAATTCAATAAGATGGTGAGAGTGAAATGAATTAGGGTGCCAAACCAGGAGTGATATGACACTGAATGCTATATACGTAGAGTAAAAGGATAAGACTAAGGTTATATTACAAAAAGGATAGTATTGTATAAGCAGTGATGTAAGTAACTGAGTTAAAATAAACTGAGTTACCTAACGCAGTTACTTTAGAGGGTAACGAGTAATCTAACTGATTACTTTTCCCCTCATGGTAACTCAGTTCCCATTACTTTGGCTTAGTTACCCCAATTACATCTACCGCCACTAGATGGCAGTAGTGTAATTCCAGTGTCCTGCCGAAAAATTTCCCCCGCCGGATAAGGACCCCCTGTACTGCGCAGGCGCAGGGCTTGCGCAGTACGAAGGACTACGGAGCTTCCGAAAATTGCCGAACCTAAACAGCTCTGAGTGAACTCTACACCGTGCAGGTGCAGTTAACATGTAATTGTACGAGGCGATGCCGCACGCTCCTGATGCTCGTGCTACTCTGCAAGGGGCGTCTATCGTGTAAGTAAGGGGCGGGTCTAGTATTACTGTAACCAAGGGGCGCATTTATTATTGTTATATATCGAGCTCTGCCCATTAATTTAACATTCGCCCTCTTCTGTAGCCATCCGCCCCTTACACGATATAATAATAATATTAGACCCGCCACTTGCTTACACGCTATAACAGATCTGCCCCTTGGTTAGAGTAATAATAGAGCAGCCCCTTGGTTACACGATATATAACAATAATAATAATAAATGTGCCCCTTGCTTATAGTAATACTAGACCCGCCCCTTAGTTACAAGTATAGAATATTTTAAAAAAAAAGTCAGTTACTTTGCTGCATAACTAATTACTTTTCCAATGTACCAACTGCGTTACTAACGCAATTACTTTTGGGAGAAGTAATTTGTAACTTAACTAATTACTTTTTTAAAGTAAGATGACCAACACTGTGTATAAGTTAAATACCAATATTGGGGCATGAAAATGGATGGAGGTAACATAAGTACAAAGATTAGCCAGTCAAAAGCGTTCCAAAAGCTGCACTTACCAAGCACTCCATCAGTCTTGTATTCGTGTATGACAGCATTACCAGGGAACACCTCAGGATCTCCTGGGAGCTGTGGGGTTTTAAAGTGTCTGCATGATTTGTCCATTGTCTGCAGGTGTCAGGCCCCACCCAATCCACCCTCCCACAGGTCTGCGGCACCAAATTGGCATCGTCCGCGTGGTCCCCTCGGCGTTCCGGAAGGCATAAGCCCTGGCTTAAACCATCGCCTCCGACGCAAAAGCGCGACGTCACTGACAGTCCAGTGGCGATCACGGAATGCCGCCGGCACGGAGGAAGGCCCCCCACAGTTGTCCAAAAAGGACTCAACTGTAGGGAAACATACATTGGGGAGAATCGCAGATAGCATCTGCGTCTCCCCACCGTGCCGGGAAGCGGGGCGGAAAAGAGGCACCCACCCAGTGCCACGGGGCTGAACACAGCGGCCTGCAACAGGAGGATGGACAAAATAGAAGACTGCAATGCATGCAAAGTAGTAAAAATAAAATGGTTTACAAATCATATATTATATATGGTTGTATTATTGATTAAGGGAGCCAAAGGCATATACGATGCCATCACTTAACGTAACTTTTTGCACAATTATTTGACCAATTACACATCCTGTTGCATGGCTGGCTATAGTCAAAGAACCGCCAAAAATAGTAAACCTAAATTCCCATCAAAGTGGTTGGTTTACTTATAGGTTTTACGTCAGATTATAGAAATGTTGGTATTTCCGCGCTACTATGGCAATGAACAATTGATATGAGTGGATGGTTTGCAGCAACACCGAAAGGTCAAACGGTGCCCAAAAGTATGTATGTGAAAAATCAATATACGGTCTTGCGCTCCCATAGATAAGTGAATAACTGAGATAAGCTGTCAGTAGTACATATCATCAATACAATATATAAAAAGACATTTGAATGTGAAATAAATAAAGATAAAATACAGTGAAGTTATAGGTGACTGATGTGCATAAAATTGCTAAAAATCAGATAAAAATGGTTCAAAGTGAGCAGCTAAATAAATGTGCAAAATATGCTGGAAAATCGCATAAATGTGCAAAATATGCTGGAAAATCGCATAAACCGCTAAGCAGCGCTTAGGGTGAAGTGAGCAGAAGTGAGAAATGGAGATGAAGGTGTTAAGATCAACTTAAATTCAAAAAATTGCAAGTGTAACATTCATAAACGCATAAAAACGCATATGGAATTTATAATCGCATAAAGTTCATAATCGCATAAAATTTCATAAAAACGCATAAAAGTTCATAAAAAACATAGGCGTGAGATGACAGTGAGGAAATAAAGAACGGTGATGATGCTAAACTATGGCTCTGCGGCGTTTCTTGCAGTAGTGTGAGAGACTAAAGCAGTGCTGAGGGGTCTTCAGTAAAGTGCTAGTGAGGATGCTTCGTGCTCTATTTTGGGGATCTTCGGTGATGACTGACACCTGCGGGTGTCCTAAATTATTACCTTACTGCTGCAAGGTAAGCAGCAATGAACAGGAGCCAGGGGATATGTGGCCACTTCAGGGGGGATGTGGGTCTGGTCACAAGCCTCTTCCTCTGTTTTGGTTCCTTCTCTAGCAGTGTGGGCTGGATTCCTCTGGGAACTGGATGCCACTTCACTAGCAGATAGCGCTCAGCATGCAAAAGTCATGATGACCATAGAGGGAAAATAAAGGGCTATCTAGTGTAGTAGTTTTGGTAAACCATTGATTTATTTGCATTAAAAACAGATATACACTCGCATTTATATGTAAACAGTCAGTCCTGGTAGGAGACGAGCAGCGAGCTCGCGTCTAAAAAAACGTCACTTCCGGTGTCCGTGTATCCTATGTATCACCGTCACGTGACTTCATCTTCCCTGATAAGTTGATCTTAACACCTTCATCTCCATTTCTCACTTCTGCTCACTTCACCTTAAACGCTGCTTAGCGGTTTATGCGATTTTCCAGCATATTTTGCACATTTATGCGATTTTCCAGCATATTTTGCACATTTATTTAGCTGCTCACTTTGAACCATTTTTATCTGATTTTAGCAATTTTATGCACATCAGTCACCTATAACTTCACTGTATTTTATCTTTATTTATTTCACATTCAAATGTCTTTTTATATATTGTATTGATGATATGTACTACTGACAGCTTATCTCATTTATATACTTATTTATGGGAGCGCAACACCATATATTGATTTTTCACATATTTACGTCAGATTAGACTTTAGGGTCAACCCTCATGGCAAAATATAAATTTTACTCCAATCCTGTCAGCTGAATGTCAACGTTTCATCCTTGAACTTTGATCAGGTAAACAGTGGCCTCCTACACAAAATAAATAGGTCATACATTCTGCGGCGTCTCTGCTGAAATTTTATATCCTGTGTCTGACATGGCTTGGCTATGGGTGTTGCTGCTCATTGGGTCCTGTTCTTTCACCTACACATCTCAAACTAAGGACTATGCAGCCCCTCGATTTAATGTCAGCTTGGACCTGCCTCCTGAGGAACGCTGGAAACCAATTATAGAGCAGTATAATTTTACGGAGCTACAGCAGTATATGCAACATTTATTAAGGTATCTGTTCAGCTTGCCGAAAATATCTGTTAAATTTATAAAATAATTGGTATATTGTCATTACTATGTAGATTATTGCAATTACATATAATCTGTCACATATGCATCTTTCTTTCTTTCTTTCTTTCTTTCTTTCTTTCTTTCTTTCTTTCTTTCTTTCTTTCTTTCTTTCTTTCCTTCCCTGTATGTAGGTCTTCCCTGTCTCTTAGATGTTTATAAGGAATTTAAATTGGTATAGATACCCCATGGATAAATTTGTATAGCTACGAAAAATTTGATGCCTATTTTGATGTGCCTTTTGCTTCAAAATATTGTTTTTTTAACGTTAAAAGATGATATGTGAGAAGTCTATCTGGGAAAAGAAATTTAAAACTGCCTGTAAATCAAATGCTAAATATTGGAATATAAAAATGCTCTACCCAAAGTGAATAATGCAGTGATTAGGTTGCCAGGATATTTACAAAGAAATGTTGATATATAATCTTCTAAAGCCCCATACACACGGTCGGATTTTCCGATGGATTCTGTCCTATCGTACAATGTTGTCGGAAATTCCGACCGTGTGTAGGCACCATCGGACAGTTTCCATCGGATTGTCCAACGGACAAAGTTCTATCTCCTGCTGGATAGATTTTTCGACAACAAAGTCCGATCACACCAATTCCGATCGTGTGTAGCGAATTCCGACGGACAAAGTGCCGCGCATGCTCAGATCACATTACAAGACCAAAGCTATTGGCTACTAGCCTCTACGTAGTCCCGTCGTAGGCAACAAACGTCACCACGTTCAGAATGATCGGATTTTCCGACAACTTTGTCCGACCGTGTGTACGCAAAACCAACATCGGACAAAGTACGACGGACATGATCCGACGGACCTGGTCCTCGGATAAACCGAGCGTGTGTATGGGGCTTTAGAAGGAAAAAATATTAATGACATGGCTGGGAAGCCGAGATTGTTTTTTTTTATTTTTTTTTTCAGGCTTTCCAGCCTAGAGGTGAGATGTGGGTTCTTATTGACCCCATATCTCACTGTAAAGAGGACCGATCATGCCATAATCCTATTACAAGTTTACATTCCTTGTAATAGGAATAAAAGTGATAAAAACATATATATTTTTTTTTTTTAAGTTTCAAACTAAAAAAGAAAAGAAAAATTAACAATAAAAAAAAGAAGAAAAATTGTAAGCACCCCTGTCCCTGTGTGCTCGCACGCAGAAGCGAACGCATACGTAAGCCACATATGAAAACGGTGTTCAAACCACACGCGAGGTATCGCCGCGAACGCTAGAGTGAGAGCAAAAATTCTAGCCCTAGCCCTACTCTGTAACTCAAAACATGTAACCAGTAAAAAAATTTAAAGCGTCGCCTATGGGGATTTCTAAGTACCGAAGTTTGGCACCATTCCACGAGCATGTGCAATTTTGAAGCATGACATGTTAGTTATCTATTTACTCGGCGTAACTTCATCTTTTACAATATGCAAAACATTGGGCTAACTTTACTGTTGTTTTTTTTTTTGTAAAGCTCAAAACTGTTTTTTTCCCAAAAAAAAACGCGTTCGAAAAATTGCTGCGCAAATACAGTGCGAGATAAAAAGTTGCAACGACTGCCATTGTATTCTCTAGGGTCTTTGATTTTGGGAGTTCTATGTAATTTTCTAGCAAAAAAATGATGATTTTTACATGTTGGAGAGAAATGTCAGAATTGGCCTGGGTGGCAAGTGGTTAAATTAGACCTGTCACTACAAGTTCCAGGACTACAGTGAAGAAGACAATGAATTGTGCCTGCACTCATCTAAGAAATGTATGTAATCCTTATTTGTTCCCTCTTGGTCTGTTAAATATACAATTGTTATATGTGTAGCCCCCTGTTCCTAAAATATGGGGCTATATTGTAAATTTAGTTTGCTGAGCTGTAACCAGCTCAGATTAATTGTACATAGTTTATTGAATCTGTTCTAATCTTGACTGTGTTGTGCATTTCCCACTGTTGCCAGTAGGTGTCACTGGTACCACAGGACAGTGTGAGAATAGCAACAGGGTTGAGCTGTGATACATATTCTTTTTCAGAAACAGCCCAGTAGGAGGTTCCTGCTGCCAGTGGCATAACTTGAACCCTCAGGGCCCCGATGCAAGAAACCATGGAGGGCCCCCCCACCCCCCGACCTCCGAGCCCGATGTTGGAACACCAGGGCCCAGTCACAAGTGGGTGGCTGCATATAAAGGAAACAATTTCTTAATTTTTATATAAAAACACACACACACAAAAATGCTGCCACTGTGCCCATCAAACGCCGCCACTGTACCATCAAATGTCGCCACTGTGCCCATGAAATGCTGCCAGTGTGCCCATCAAACTCTGCCGCTGTGCCATCAAATGCTGCCACTGTGCCCATCAAATGCCGCCACTGTGCCCATCAAATGCTGCCGGTGTGCCCATTAAATGCTGCCGGTGTGCCAAATGCTGCCACTGTGAATCCCCACCGCCCGCTCGCACACCCACACACATGCATGCACACCCACACACATGCATGCACACCCCCACACACACATGCATGCACACCCCCCACACACATGCATGCACCCCCCACACACATGCAAGCACACCCCCACACACACATGCATGCACCCCCCCACACACATGCATGCATGCACACCCCACACACACACATGCATGCACCCCCCACACACACATGCATGCATGCACACACCCACACACACACACACATGCATGCACGCCCCCACACACACATGCATGCATGCACACCCCCACACACACATGCATGCACCCCCCCCCCACACATTCATGCACCCCCCCTACACACACACGCATGCATGCATGCACACCCACACACATGCACACCCCCCCACACACACACACACACACACATGCATGCACACACATATAAACACACATACAGTAGATAGTCTTATAAAAAAAAAAAAAACGTCAGACATTTACAGTACCTTCTTCCTGCCTGGTACTGCACTATAGGGGGAGACAAAGAGCACAGCACGGCACACACTGCTTTCACCTTAGGTATGTGAGGACGCAGTGCCGATTACAGTTCGGCTGACGATCGGGGGGAGCTCCTCTCAGCCTCCCCTCCTATCAAATAGTACAGGGGGACCTCAAGGGCCCCCTGCAGCAAGGGGCCCGGTCGCCATGGCAATCTCGGCGACCCCTTATAATTTCGCCACTGCCTGCTGCTGTGATTTCTGGGAGGGGGTATTCATTGGACAGACGCCATGTGCTCTGGGGAGTCCTGACCTCGTGGCCTTCCAGGCCTGGAGGCTATGTCACTGCAGCTGTGCAAGTAGGCCCAGAAGCATGTCTGGGGCCTACTACCGTAGAGGTGGTCCTTAGGCCTGAATGGAAGCAGCCGAGCCAAGCTGAAGAAATCCAGGGTAGGGCCCTTGCTGGAGAGAGCCAGGATGAAGGCTGGTCTCTCAGAAGGGCCTGGTAACTTACTTGGAGGACGCACCTACAACTGATCTACCCTCACAGTACCGCCGGATGGCTTAAAGGTTCTGGTATTGGGAAGAAGCTATTCTACATCTAAACTACCCTTACAGTACTGCCGGATGGCTTAAAGGTTCTAGTACTGGAAGCTGTTCTACAATTCAATCAAGGTAACTAACTGTTTGGCTGCTAAGTTTGTGATAGAGACTTATCCAGGTGTATGCTGGCTGCTAAGTCTGTGAGAGAAGCTTACCCAGACATCTTGCTGGTTGCTAGATCTGTGGCTGAGATCTACCTGGCCATACAAGATTAACTAAGAGAAAGCTGTGTTTTTGTCCTTTATTCTGAAAAGTCTGTAAGTGATCTACTACAAAAAGGTATCTGCAACTCCCCCTCAACCTCTTTACTGCTACTTCCTTAAAGTTCTTCAATAAAGCATTGAAAATTACCCAAAGTGACTGGCGTCCATATTGTTCTAACTTACCATTACAGCCATGGATTCAGCCCTGGGGTGAATGTAAGTCCACTCCCTGTGTCTGGAGGTACCGGCCTGCCCCCAGTATACCCAGGGGGGTGCTACATTTTGGCACCCAACGTGGGGCCTGGCAGAATAAGTTTGCCATTGTCCTTAGCAACCAACTGCAACTCAGGAATTTCGTCATGGCACCGTGGGAATTGTGAACAATTATCTCAACTAAAACCCTTGAGACTGTTTCCAAAGTGTTGTGCTATTTACTGGGGAAGAACCTGAGAGTCTCTGCTAAAGAGGGGTTCCTGGACTTTGTCACTTTCTCCAGGAAAAGAGGGGTTAATTGCAAGATCACATTTCTGACTGCGTAGGCTGCGGGTGGAGAAGTAAAAGCCCGGGAGCTACGTGATCAGAAGAGCAAGTGGGAGGATCCTGCTTGCTGCTGCGTGAGACGCTGTGTGTGTGTGTGTCTGGCGCTGAAGAGAGAGAAAGTTTGCTGTTACTCAGAGGAGATCAAAGCCCAGCTATGGCTGAATTTTCTCTTGTAAAAACTGCAGTGGGGTCCAAGATGTTTCCTGCCAGCACCGCTGCAAGTACTATGCTGTCCGGAACCCTGATAACAGACATCGGCATCCACCTGAAGCCACATGTTCGGTTTGTACCGTCGGGGACCATGAAGCGCTGGGTATGTTATGCCACAAGTGTGAAGGACTGGCCATACACCCCCGTCTGTTTGTTCATTGTCTGCACTGCAGGGAGTACCTGTTTGCTGTGGAACACCCTACCATGTCGCCCCGGGCCTACAGAGTTGATTGGGCCACAGGTGCTGCTACCGCGGAGGCTGCTGCCTTCACTCCTGCATGAAAATCTACATTCACCGCGCCTGCTACTGTGAGCGTCCCATTTGATTATGTCGCTGCTACTGTTTCTAAAGTGCCATCAGCAGACATCGCCATTGCTACTGTGCCTGCTATACCTGTACAGAAGAAGGTGGGCTATGTAAAGGCGTCCCGCGGCCGCGGTCGAGGCCTACCCCAGAGAACACCAGGACCGGAACCCAAGGAAGGCGTCACTCCTGGAAAATTCATGTCAGGAACTGGTGAGAAATATGGGACAAACATTTCAGTGGGGTCAATGTGTAAATATATGCCTGCAGAAGAATTAAGGGATTCTGAGCTGGATTCCTTATCTGATTTATCTGGTGACGATGAACTGTTTGAAACTGTCACAGGAACTGTTGTGGGCTAATAGTGAGGATGTTGCTTCTGCCTTCACTTTCCCTGAATGGGCAGCTTTAGACTTTGGGGAGACATCAACTAGTGTGGAAACGCCAAGTGTTACTAGTGTGCCCCTGCCTAAAGTCATCAGTTCAGTTAAACCTAAAAAGTTGTCTGCTAAAGCTATGGTGTTGAAATCGTTGAATCCATGTGTGCTTCCTGGATTGGGACTTACCAGAGCTTTACCTAAGCTTGCTCGTTTGCAAAGAGTGCTTAACAAAAGAGTCGCCACAGAATATGGTTTGGAATTTCCATATGTTTCTGCAGAGACAATGCAGGAAATTGAACTAAAGCGAGAGGAATGGTGCAGTGATGCTACCTGACTGTACCAAAACCTTTCAGGAAAGCTGGCTATTCCTCTGTCATGGATGAGCGTTATGACGGATGCATGCTTCAATGGATCTATGGCCGGCATATCTACTCTGACAAAGTGGTCATCTGCAGACCTGGGAAAGAAAATGTTGTTTACCAGTAGGAGGTTCCTGCCGCTGTTCATTCCTGGGGGGTATTTATGGGACAGACGCCATGTGCTCTAGGGAGTCCTAACCTCGTGGCCCTCCAGGCCTGGAGGCTACATCACTGCAGCTGTGCAAGTAGGCCCAGAAAGCCTGTCTGGGGCCTACTACCGCAGAGGTGGTCCTTAGGATGTCTTGCCAGAATGGAAGAAGCCGAGCCAAGCTGAGGAAATCCAGGGGAGGACCCTTGCTGGAGAGAGCCAGGGTGAAGGCTGGTCTCTCAGCAGGGCCTGGTAACTTACTTGGAGGAGGCACCTACAACTAAACTACCCTTACTGTACTTCCGGGTGGCTTAAAGGTTCTGGTACTGGAAGCTATTCTACAATTCAATCAAGGTAACCAGCTAGGTTTGTGAGAGAGACTCATCCTGGCGTATGCTGGCTGCTAAGTCTGTGAGAGAGGCTTATCCAGACACCTTGCTGGTTGCTAGATCTGTGGCAGAGATCTACCCGGCCATACACAATTTACTCAGAGAAAGCTGTGTTTTTGTCCTTTATTCTGAAGAGTCTGTAAGTGATCTACTACAAAAAAGGTATCTGCAACGCCCCTTCAACCTCTTTACTGCTACTTCCTTAAAGTTCTTCAATAAAGCATTGAAAATTACCCAAAGTGACTGGCGCCCATATTGTTCTAACTTCCCATTACAGCCATGGATTCCGCCCTGGGGTGAATGTAAGTCTTCTCAATGTGTCTGGAGGTACTGGCCTGCCCCTAGTATACCCAGGGGGGTGCTACATATGTTTTGTCATATGTGTTTTATAAGTGAAAAGAATTACCTGTTGTTCTTGCCAGAAAATCCAGCGCTGTCCTGTATACTCTGCAATCTTATCTCAAGCATTGTTAATAGCCCTGCTCAGTGGACTACAGAACACCCACTAATGTTGTGCAGAAGAGGAAAGGTGTCTTGTAGTCCTAACATACTTCCTGTTTTAGTATGACAACACTGCTACCCTATAGATATACAGTGAATAAGCACTGTCATCCTGGGACTGGGCATGTGCCATTAGCAGGATCCAGTAAAGAAAAAAAAAGCCTAAAGCCTCATATACACAATCAGATTTTCCGCAGACAAAACCGCTGACTTTTGTCCAAAGCCCCAAACTTGTCTTGCATACAAATGGCATACAGTTGTTGGCCAACAAACACAAACGTAGTGATGTACTACATGGTTTTTCAGCTCTTTAGCACCACCCTTTGGGCTCCTGCAAATTTTGTGTTAGTAGAAGTTTGGTGAGTGTTGATTCACGCTTTTCATTTCGTGCTTTTCAGTTCGTGCTTTTAATTTTGAGCTTTTCAGTTTGTTTCTGAACGGCCGTGTTGTGGAATCAGAGGAGATAACGTGTTATTATTGGCCATGGAGTTATTGCTTTGACCCAAGTCCAGTCCAGGAACAGGAGGAGGATTTCTTGGACCAAAAATCGGTTGCTTTATTTATCGTGACCAATTATGTCATATGCCTTTGCTGTGGGAGCTCCAGGAGAATAATCCAGATGTTTTTCGGAATTATCTCCGGATGATGGACCCCTGCTTTCACCAACTCTTGGCATTGTTGACCCCCTATATTAAGAAGCAGGACACCTGCATGAGGCTATTTTATTTTTTGGTTGAATAATAATGATTTGATTTGTTATATTTTCTATATTTTTAGAGGCACAGAATGCACTTTTTGGTTAAGTTCTATTGGCAGATAGCATGTCAAATTTTATTTGTTTTCTTTTTGTAATGCACAATAAACAAATTGTGGAGAATAATACTTGGCTATGTGTTTTACTTCAAATGACAGTTTGGGAGTAGGCAGTTACATTTTAAAAAATACAATGTAAAATTGACAAGAGACACCAACATAGTTGTATCTTTGATCTTAAAAACTACGGGATAATGGTGTTGTGGTAACTTGCACCAAAAATAAATAAATAAATAACAAGCATAATAATATTATTCTTGTTATCACTATTAAAAAAAAAAAAAGTGGAACATTTGTTTGCAATAACTCCATCAGTATCACCAGCAAAGCAGCATTTCGAGATTTCATAATTTGCCACGTCACGAATGTTAATTCTCCATTACGAGTGCTAGTTTACAAGACCAAACGCTTCTGGCTCGTCCTTGCTTCCAATCATGCGTGTCTGTACTTTGTACTTTTGTCTGACGGACTTGTGTACACACGCTCAGAAAATCCGACAACAGACATTTGTCCGCTGAAAATTTTAAAGCCTGCCATCCAACATTTGTCCGCAGAAAATCCGACAACAATTGTCTGATGGAGCATACAAGCGGTTGGATTTTCCGCCAACAGCCTTTTATCACACAATTCCCGTCGGAAAATCTGATCGTATGTACGAGACTTAACAATTAAAACGAATACATCCATCACATCTAAGTACTGGTAAGCAATATATCTGATGTTTGTTTTTGGATTTATATTCAGTTTAAATTTTCCTGGTAGCGTTGAGCGCTGGCCCACCTCATGCCTGAGGAGCAAATAGAAACATATGGAAGGCGGAGGGTGCGAGCCAATGCTCCATTCTTCCAAAAATTGCCTGAACTGGATTGTTTTAGCACCCCATGTATCAAGGAAGACAAAATGTATGGGTATGTGCATGCATCATTCAGTGTCTACATTGTAATTCTGAAGCTTGTAGAGTACCATTAGTAGATTTAAAGTTCACTTTAAAAAGGTATAGTGAAATATTGGTGAAACTTGAATTTTTTTTGTAATGTCATAATGTAGATCATAAGATTTCCTTTCATTTGAGCCCAGTCTTGCCACACAGATTTACTCAAGCCCTGAGAAATCCTCTTTTATTGTTCAGTTAGAAATATCTTGACAAAGTGCTGAAAACTTTGTCAAAAACGCCCCCTTGCTGTGAGTGACAGGTGATTTACATATCTCATGCACTAGCCTAAGACAGGCACATCCTGTGTAATTATAAAAAGTGAGAAATTCACCCCTCCCCCACATAACAAATCCTGGGTGATGGAAAGGAATGATATCTGTGATCAGGTGACCTCAGACACACACACTGCACTATAACAATCATCCGATCACTGGATGTTCTACTCTGCCCAACTCTGACTACATACATCTCCCCTATATTCTTCTTGCTGTTCACTCGAGAATACATTTTCTTTCACTCTGGTCTGTGGATCTGTGGTCTGTGCCTGTCTCAGGCTAGTGCATGAGATATGTAAATCACCTGTCACTCACAGCAAGGGGGCGTTTTTGACAAAGTTTTCAGCACTTTGTCAAGATATTTCTAACTGAACAATAAAAGAGGATTTCTCAGGGCTGGAGTAAATCTGTGTGGCAAGACTGGGCTCAAATGAAAGGAAATCTTATTCTCTACATTATGACATCAAAAAAAAAAAAGTGTGTTTACATCCACTTTAAACTTTATTAGGTAGCTCTGTAAAAATAAAATAAAAAAAAAAGTATGCTAAAACATGAACTATTTATGGTGTTACAAAATTGTTAAATTTCGTTTTCACTTTTCCAAAGAAATCGTTTTTTTTATTTTGCACTTGAATGTTAAAAATGTAAAACTGCATTTTTTTTTTTGTAATTGTCACTTTATATTTTTCAGCCTGATAAAAGATCATTGGTCCAAGCCCATGTATTTTATAATGGCAGATATCTACTTAGATCTTTTAGCTCCCGAACCTTATGCTGGAGAGATCCGTGGTATAGCCAAATCATTTGGCTTAAAAACGTCTGAAGTAACCCTCATAAACCTTTTCTATGAAACTGTCATGTAAGTTGTTTGCAATTATGCACATTCACTAAACAGAAATCATCAGCATTCTGACTGACAAAACAGTAGAAGCTGCAGAAATAGAAATCAATGCTGTGCCTTTATCCCCTGAGGTCCCTAGGTGTGATCCTGGTTCAAAAATGTGAACTGGGGGAAATCCTTATAATGTGTGTGTACAGAACTAAAAGCAATGGTTTGGGGCATATTTCTCTCCCTCTTTTGCTCTTATTGACACCAGGTTTGGGAGGCTAATGTTTCTTCCACTGACATCAACGATTTGTTCTTAATTTCCATTGAGCCTTTTTCAACCTGGGTGCCCAGGCACCCTGGGGTGCCTTCAGGTTTCTTCAGGGGTACCTTGGCAAAATGCCTGAAAATGTCATTAAAACATTGTATACAAGACAGCAGGTGGATAAAGCCTGCCTTTTAGTTTCACAAAGCCACACGTTTTCATTGTGCACCATCACAACCTTGTAGCTTCCGGTGTCCTAACAACCAATGATGTCATAAGTTGATAGGGAAAATATTAGGCTCTAGCATGGCATCCTTGTTTGGCCCTCTCTGTCAGCACTGGCTAATAGGGATGGGCCCGGTGTTCGATTCGAACCTATGTTCGAATCGAACATCGGGCATTCGCCCGCTCGGCGAGCCCAGAACTATTTGGGCCGCTCGCATCAAATTCGTGTGATGTGAGCGGCCCGCAATGCACTGCGCCAGTTGCAGTGCATTGCTGGCTGATGATTGGCCAAGCATGCACTGTGACCCGCATGCTTGGCCAATCAAAGAGCCAGCGGCGAGGAGAGCAATAATTGGCCACAGATAGGATGCCTGTGGCCAATTATAGCTCAGGGGGTTTAGTACACGCCCCACAGTATAAAAGGCCTCGCCTATTGTGTTGTGTTGTCAGTGTCAGCGTTATGTGCTGCTGACTGCTGACATTATGTGCTATGATTCTGGGGATTAGTGTGTGCGTGCTGTTAGTACAGCATTGCAGTATCACATCTGGGGGGTGTCTATAGTATGCCTGTGAAGGGGGGTATGTTTCCTGTGCTTAGAACTGTCCCTGCAAAAAGTGTAATTTTTGCAGGAAAAAAAGCTATTTAAAATCACTCGCGGCTAATGTATTGACGGCTCCCGTAACACAGAGAACAGTCATTCATTGAAAGCCATTCATAAAAAAAAAGTCATTGATAAAAAATAAAAAAATAAAAAAGCGTGGGGGTCCCCCCAAATTCAATAACCAGGCCCTTCAGGTCTGCTATGGATATTAAGGGGGACCCCAGCCAAAAAAAAAAAATGGCGTGGGGTCCCCCTCAAAATCCATACCAGACCCTTGAGGTCTGGGATGGATTTTAAGGGGAACCCCAGCCAAAAAAATGGCGTGGGGTCCCCCTCAAAATCCATACCAGACCCTTATCTGAGCACGCAACCTGGCAGGCCGCAGGAAAAGAGGGGGGACGAGAGCGGCCCCCCCTCCCTCCTGAACCGTACCAGGCCACATGCCCTCAACATTGGGAGGATGCTTTGGGGGTCTGAGACCCCCAAAGCACCTTGTCCCCATGTTGATGAGGACAAGGGCCTCTTCCCCACAACCCTGGCCATTGGTTGTGGGGGTCTGCGGGCGGGGGCTTATCGGAATCTGGAAGCCCCCTTTAACAAGGGGACCCCCAGATCCCGCCCCCCCCGTGTGAAATGGTAAGGGGGTACAAAAGTACCCCTACCATTTCACCAAAAAAGTGTCAAAAATGGTAAAAATGACAGGAGACGGTCTTTGACAATTCCTTTATTAAAATCTTCTTTCTTCTTTCTTCTGGTCTTCCTTTCTTCATCCTTCGGTTTCTTCATCTTCTCCTTACGGCATCTTCTTCCATCTTCTTCTTCCTCCGATCCGCTTCTCCTTGCGCTGGTCTTCTCGTCCTTCTCGTCCGGCATCTTCTTCCATGGCGTCGGCGTCTCTTCTGGGCCCCTCCGCGCAATGGGAAGCTCCCGCTGTGTGAGGCTTCGCTGCGTCTGACAGGTCTTTTATAACGGAGGGCACCTGGTGACCCCGCCCCCTCTGACGCACGGGAACGTCATAGAGAATTCCCTAAGGCTTTCCCCATGACGTCAGAGGGGGGCGGGGTCACCAGGTGCCCTCCGTTATAAAAGACCTGTCAGACAAAGCAGCCCGACAGAAGAACAGACGCCGACGCCATGGAAGAAGATGCCGGACGAGAAGGACGAGAACACCAGCGCAAGAAGAAGCGGATCGGAGGAAGAAAAAGATGGAAGAAGATGCCGGAAGGAGAAGATGAAGAAACCGAAGGATGAAGAAAGGAAGACCAGAAGAAAGAAGATTTTAATAAAGGAATTGTCAAAGACCGTCTCCTGTAATTTTTACCATTTTTGACACTTTTTTGGTGAAATGGTTGTACCCCCTTACCATTTCACACAGGGGGGGGCAGGATCTGGGGGTCCCCTTGTTAAAGGGGGCTTCCAGATTCCGATAAGCCCCCCGCCCGCAGACCCCCACAACCAATGGCCAGGGTTGTGGGGAAGAGGCCCTTGTCCTCATCAACATGGGGACAAGGTGCTTTGGGGGTCTCAGACCCCCAAAGCATCCTCCCAATGTTGAGGGCATGTGGCCTGGTACGGTTCAGGAGGGAGGGGGGCCGCTCTCCTCCCCCCCCTCTTTTCCTGCGGCCTGCCAGGTTGCGCGCTCGGATAAGGGTCTGGTATGGATTTTGAGGGGGACCTCACGCCATTTTTTTTGGCTGGGTTTCCCCTTAAAATCCATCCCAGACCTCAAGGGTCTGGTATGGATTTTGAGGGGGACCCTACGCCATTTTTTTTTTTTCTGGCTGGGATCCCCCTTAATATCCATCCCAGACCTGAAGGGCCTGGTTATTGAATTTGGGGGGACCCCTACGCTTTTTTTTTTTGTTTTTTTTATTTTTTATCAATGACTTTTTTTTTATGAATGACTTTTCAATGAATGACTGTTCTCTGTACTCTGTATTACGGGACCCGACAATTAACATTAGCCGCGAGTGATTTTAAATAGCTTTCCTTTCTGCAAAAAATTACACTTTTTGCAGAGACAGTTCTAAACACGGGAAACACGCGCCCCTTTACAGGCATACTATAGACACCCCCCAGGTACGAAATTTAAAGGAATATTACACTTTTATTGTTTCAATTTAATCATTATTAAAATCACTGCTCCCGAAAAAACGGCCGTTTTTAAAACTTTTTTTTGCATTGATACATGTCCCCTGGGGCAGGACCCAGGTCCCCAAACACTTTTTATGACTAACTTTTTTAAAATAAATGACTAAATGACTGTTCTCTGTATTAAAAGCACTCGCGGCTATATGAATATCAATTCATATAGCCGCGAGTGCTTTTAAAAGACATTTTAAAAGCAACATTAAATCCCCGAACACCGGACCCGAACATACAGTCAATTGTTCGGGACCCGAACACCCTAAAGTCCGGTACGGACCCGAACTTTACAGTTCGGGTTCGCTCAACCCTAACTGTGAGCTGTAGATATAGTAATTATTAGCAGGAGTTCCCTGAGACTGGAAACTTATTTTAAGGGCTTCTTTATGTTGAACATTTAAAAAGCGAAGCATGATTTAGAAGCCACTCCCACCTTTGGCCACAGCCGAAGTGTCTGGCAGATGACACACTTTGCTTGCAATATTTTTCTTCTCAAACCCTTTAAAGGTTAAGTTCTCCTTTCTGAACATGTTACATCAGGTATGCTCAACCTGTGGCCCTCTGAGCCCTCTGATGTGGCTCTCGACCCGGGGTTGGCAACCCACAGTGGCAACCCCACCCCATGCTCCAAGGGGCCACTGTCACATTCTGTTTTACATTTAGACTGAAGGGGCAGTGGGAGGGGCATATACAGAAACCGACATTCTCCATTTTCCCCCTACAGTCGCTAAAAGCCAGCTTCTCCTCCTCTTACACCAGCCAGAATTCAGTGGTTGCTGGAGGAATATGTTCATTATCTTATTCAAAATAAAATCTCATGATGGCCTCCCATGCTCACGCTTCTTGCCCGCCCCCTGGGGCGAGTACCTGGAAGTGTCCGTGATCACTCGGTCCACGGGACCCAGCACATCATGGATCAGGGTAAAGGGCCAATAAAAGGGGCCCTTTACCACGTGATCGTTCCATCCAATGACAAACAGGGATCATACCCAGTGCAGCTCACGCTGCTGCAGTGTTTCCTCACACGCTGTCAGTGCCACTGCACTGCTCATCAGTGCCACTACAGTGCTCATCAGTGCCATTACACTGCTCATCAGTGCTGCTACACTGCTCATCAGTGCCCTACATTGCCACTACAATGCTCATCTGTGCCCTACAGTGCCACTACACTGCTCATCAGTGCCACTACAGTGCTCATCGGTGCCACTACACTGCTCATCAGTGCCACTACAGTGCTCATCAGTGCCCCATGATGCCACTACAGTGCTCATATCAGTGCCCTACGGTGCCACTACAGTGCTCATCAGTGCCCTACAGTGCCACTACAGTGCTCATCAATGCCACTGCAGTGCTCATCAGTGCCCTACAGTGCACATCAGTGCCCATCAATGAGTGCTTATCAGTGCCATCAGTGCACATCTGTGAGTGCTTATCAGTGCTCATCATCAATAAAAGCTCATTCGTGCCACTATAGTGATCAGCAGTGCCTTATTAGTGCTTATCAGTGCCCATCAGTGCCACCATATCAGTGTATCCTCATCAGCATCCGTCAGTGCTGTAAAAATGTGTCAAAAATGCATTTTAAAAATGCGTTTTCATTTTCTTTCGATGTTTATCAAAAACTTGTGGGAAAAAATGACATGTTCAAAAGACTCATTATCTCTCATAGAATATACAGTCCAAAAAATAAAAAACCCAGTGGTGATTAAATATCACCAAAAGAAAACTATATTTGTGTAAAAAAAAAGGAAAAATATTTCATATGAGTACAGTGTTGCATGACTGAGTAATTGTCATTCAAAGTGTGAGAGCGCTGAAAGCTTAACATTGGCCTGGGCAGGAAGGGGGGGATAAGTGCTCAGTAGGCAAGTGGTAATGTTTAAAATTTAGTGGTCAGTAGAGGCTTCTCCATTTGACAGCTAAAAGACAAGACCATGGCTTAAAGCGGTAGTAAACCCGCTGACATGTTTTTTTATTTTTTATACACCTGTAAGGGAAAAGGCATAATGAGCTAGAATGCACCGCATACTAGCTCATTATGAAATACTTACCTTAGAACGAGGCGTCGGTAACTCACCTGGTCCACGCCGAGGTCGCTGACATGTTGCCTCGGCGTGTCTTCCGGGTATCGCGACTCCAGCGCTGTGAGTGGCTGGAGCCGCGATGTCGTCACTCCCGCGCATGCGCACGGGAGATTTCTTCCCGGCAGGGTTCGGATTCTGCCGGCCTTTCAGCCGAGAATCCCCCGTGTGCATGCGCCGCTGCAGTCAGCGGCGCATTGCACAGGGAATATCTCCTAAACCGTACAGGTTTAGGAGATATTTTTTTTACCTACAGGTAAGCCTCATTATAGGCTTACCTGTAGGTGAAAGTCAAAATTTTGACTTTACTTCCACTTTAAAGCCATTAGGATGCAAGGCCTCACCTTTACTTTTAGTTTACCAAAACCAGGCTAAGCGCTAGTGGCCCTTTATCAAATCAAAGATG
This sequence comes from Lithobates sylvaticus, assembly GCA_028564925.1. Lineage (NCBI taxonomy): Eukaryota > Metazoa > Chordata > Amphibia > Anura > Ranidae > Lithobates > Lithobates sylvaticus. Next base: position 512,421,223 of record CM053026.1, on the reverse strand, counting down.
CACAAGAAAGCCTGCAAACAATTTGCTGAAGACAAGCAGACTAAGAACATGAATTACTGGAAACATGTCCTGTGGTCTGATGAGACCAAGATAAACTTATTTGGTTCAGATGGTGTCGGCGGCAACCGGGTGAAGAGTACAAAGACAAGGGTGTCTTGCCTACAGTCAAGCATGGTGGTGGGAGTGGGAGTGTCATGGTCTGGGGCTGCAAGAGTGCTGCCGCCACTGGGGAGATACAGTTCATTGAGGGAACCATGAATGAATGCCAGTGCTTCAGAGACTGGGCCGCAGGGCAGTATTCCAATATAACGATCCCAAACACACCTCCAAGATGACCACTGCCTTGCTAAAGAAGCTAAGGGTAAAAGTGATGGACTGACCAAGCAGGTCTCCAGACCTATACCCTATCGAGCATCTGTGGGGAATCCTCAAACGGAAGAGCAAGGTCTCTAACATCCACCAGCTCTGTGATGTCATCATAGTGAAGTGGAAGAGGACTCCAGTGACAACCTGTGAAGCTTTGGTGAACTCCATGCCCAAGAGGGTTAAGGCAGTGCTGGAAAATAATGGCGGTCACACAAAATATTGACACTTTGGTCCCAATTTGGAAATTTTCACTTAGGGGTGTACTCACTTTTGTTACCAGAGGTTTAGACATTAATGGCTGTGTGTTGAGTTATTTTGAGGGAACATCAAATTTACACTGTTATACAAGCTGTACACTCACTACTTTACATTGTAGCAAAGTGTCATTTCTTCAGTGTTGTCACATGAAAAGATATAATAAAATATTTACAAAAATGTGAGGGGTGTACTCACTTTTGTGAGATATTGTATGTTGCTTATTTGAACAAGATATTGTTCAAGTTTATCTGGGACTTTATAAATACTAGGTAGAGCACAGTATACTTGAGTCGTCTTCAGAGAGTGTAGTAATCTTTCTGGTGGTTGCTTGGGTTAGAGGGCAGTGTAGATAACCTTCCTCTATTTTGTCTGAGACCATATACTGTTCATTAGCTGTTCTGATTCTTTGTCTTGCCTTGATGAAGGTAAGTGAATACATTTTTATCATTGGTCCTATGACCAGAAGCTCCATGCACCAGTTAAAAAATACTGATGCTCCCTCTTTGTAGTGGAAAGCATCCTGTGCTTAAACATGTGATCACTGTCATTGGTCAGAGATATCACATTGTACAGAGCCAATGAAACTGGCCCTGTACCCCAATCTGTGATCTACTGTGTCCGTGGAATGAGCATCCAAAACAGGAGGATGTAAGGGTACATTCTCCTGAAACAAATAAGCTCCCACCCATCTGTTTATATTTAGTGGCTTGGTGGGAAGTGGTTAATCAGATTAGTCTGGTATAACTTTCAAATTAAGTGCAGTTTATTGCTAACATTTCCCATGCAGTTTCTGTAGCTCCTTCCACATTTCTTTTGTCATTTTACACTTGCATATGTTCACAATTTGATCATCATCTATACTCATTATTACTTTAGGCTTTTTGATCCCTCTCTACTCATCTGTAGGTGGGTCTGGTATGTGTTCTTGAAAACACATCCATATGCCTTCTATTTATCAGCAGTATCTTATTTTTGAATTTCCAGGACTGGTAGGTCTGGTTTGTCAGACTAGCAGTTGAAAATTAAACACTGTTAGCAGCCATCATGTATGCTTTCTGACCGTTTTATTTTTCAGAAATTGTTTTGCTGTAACCCTGACCTGTATTTAGACTTTTGGCTGTAGCTAGACCAATAATTTGTTGGAAAGCTGTTACAGATGTTTATTTTTATCAGTCAGATATTGCTGGACACATGGCTATAGCCTTCTTGTTTTATATGGAAAACAACAGGAGTAGAGAAAAGGATGTTACATCATAACCATGTAGCTCCACTAGAGAGAGCAATGCATTATTCCACCATCAAACAGCCCAGCCCCCTAGTGGCTAAACTACTAATCGCAGTATAATATCTAAGAATAGTCGTTGCTCTCATGTCTGTATAAATGGCATTCTAAAACCACACCACATTATTTATTTTTTATTCATCATATACCTGTGCATGTACAAATTACTGTGTATAGTGTATAGTGAGCTGTAAATGAATTATTTTCTGGTCAAAGGGATTGCCTGGTAAAAATTATTATAAGGGTGCCTCCATGGTAAGAAAGATTGTCAAAACCTTTTTTAACCAAATGAAAGCACATTATGATTCCCTAATTGATAAGAAAATGACCCGATGTCTAGTGGAAAATAGATTTTAACATTTTTGTACCATTTGGGTGGAACTGTGTAATTTTACAGAATGCTGACAGTATTTTTTTATTAGAATTCTAACAAAAATGTTTGTCCAACATGTTTAGGGCCTGCACAAGTATAATAACAGAAACCAAGGAAGGATATATTTATCATGGAAGAAACATGGACTTGTACTTTTCCATAGACCTAAGAAAGCTTGTGGTGGATGTGGATTTTATTAGAAATGGGCAGGTAAAGTTTAAAAACTAATAACTGAACAAATTTTACTAAGCATGACCATTCTGAGGAGGACCTTGTGTAACCTGTGAGCCTGGGATTCTGTAAAAAGGGTAGTGGTATTATGGCTGATGCTGTGTAAATTAATGGCTTGGCCAAAATATCAGAATTATATAAATCCAAATTCATACCTAAAAATATTAAATGGAATCTAAATCAGTCTATACACAGCTCCCTCGGAGGTACCATCCAGTCTAATAACACACACACACATAGGGGTTGATTTACCAAAGGAAAATTGACTGTGCACTTTGCAAAGTGCAGTTGCACTCAGCAAGTGCAGTTGCTCCAGAGCTTCACTTTGCAAAGAGTACCCAATCACGTGCAAGGAAAATAAAAAAAAACAGCATTTTTGCTTTCACATGATTGGATGATGGGAGTCAGCAGAGCTTCTGCTCATTTACTAAGCTCTGGAGCAACTGCACCTGCAGAGTGCAACTGCACTTTGCAAAGTGCACAGCCTATTTGCCGTTAGTAAATTAACCTCATAAACAGAACATGCATTCCCCAATGGGAATTCCAAAGGAGTCTTCTAGATGAAAAAATCACTCCCTGGAAGTTAGATCTCATAAAGGTCCCCCCTCAGAAGAAAAGGATGGTTCCTCAATGGAGTCTATGCTATCAACACCTAGGGCAAAAACACCAAGTTAAGTTACAACAAACACCCCTCATAGACAATATCAGCCAGTGTCAAATATATAAAGGACTCACCGTTGGGAGGAAACCAGGCAGTGATATTGTCGTATGTTGACTTACCATTGTATGCATGTGAAAAACCTACTTAGTAAATAAACACACAAACACACTTTGACATTTGATCTGGATCTTCTTTCCTCATGGTATTTTGCGGGCATCGAGACTGAGAATGAATTGCATCTCTGGATGACATGACTGATGGACGGATTTACATTATGGGACATTTTTATTTTTTGTTTTTTGTGTGTTTATTTACTATTTACAATTTTTCATGAATGAGTAAGGGTGCTCAGATTAAAGATCTGGTATGGATTTAAGGGGAAAACTCTTTGCTTTATTTCTTGTTTGGCATGGGGTTGTCCCTTAAATTTGTACCAGATTCAAAGGGTCTGGTATGGATTTTGGGGAGGATCCCATGCAATCTTTTTTCTTGTTTGTGGCAAGACGTTCACCTTTAAAATTGTACCACTTCTAAAGGGCCTTGTACTTATTGTAGGGGGGGGGCCATCTAATTTTGTCCTCTGTTACTCTTGTTTTAAAAAAATGCTGGTAATTTACTTTTACCAGCTGGCTTTCTTTATTTAGGAAAAAATGGCATGGGGAACACCCAAAATCCAAAACCAGGCCTTTATCTACCTTAATGAGGGTCTGGCTCGTATTTTACAAAAAAAAGGATGCCAGCTGGAAAAAATTAATTACTGGCAATATAAATGGCTGTGTACATCATATATACACCTTTAGGCTGGTAAAGGCACCCACAGGCATGTTCTTTAAAGGAATTTAGCATTTTTAATGTTTCACTTTAAGCATTAATAAATTCACTGCTCCCTGCAAAAGACGCAGGATCGCTAAGTCTGTTCTCTATGCTCCCTGGGGTCCATGCAGCCTTGCATTCTCAAATGTTGCTAATTATTACTAGGCAACCCTGATGGGTGGCACAGTGGTGTAGTGGGTAGCACTCTCACCTAGCAGTAAAAAGGGTCGCTGGTTCGAATCCCAACCACGACACTACCTGCCTGGAGTTTGCATGTTCTCCCTGTGCCTGCGTGGGTTTCCTCTGGGTACTCCGGTTTCCTCCCACACTCCAAAGACATGCTGGTAGGTTAATTGGCTTCTGTCCACAATTGGCCCTTGTATATGAATGTGAGTTGGGGACCTTGAGGGTAGGGATCGATGTGAGTGTGCGATGTATGTGTGGAGCACTGCATAAATTCACAGCGCTATATGGGTACTTTAAATAAATAATATATAATAGAGGAGTATCTTAATGAGACACAATGTACAGGGATAGGGACAGCACTTACACTCACTCAGGTTGAACTAGATGGATGGACTAATGTCTTTATTCAACCTTACTAACTATGTAATCCTGCTATGCTTTCTCACTCTTGGTATACCCTCCATGCTTACAATCGCTGGACAGAGGTCAAGAAACTGTCGCTGGCCCCTGTCCCTGTGGAGTAATGACGTCCCACTTGATACTTCACGTTTGTTGGGACCTATATTGCTCCTGCATACTTTTTGCCATTATGCCAAGTTGCTCTACCCACTTACCTCTGATGCTTCATTAGCAACTTCCTTTCTGTTTACGCCTAATGTCCCAGACAGTTTGACCTTGCAGATATCTCACTTTTGGATGGAAAAGGCTTTGTTTAATTTTGACCAGTTGGTGGCTGTTAGAACTAGAATACTCAAGACCTTCCAGTATTTACATGACCCAGGCAGGCCCTCTATAGTTCACTACAAATACGACATTATGCACTTTATGAGCAATTTTTTACGACCAACCTCCAATTTTCTAATTTGATGGCGTTTGACAAAATTTGTTTAGAAGGCCCATCCTCTAAGGGCATGATCTCCCGCATTTATAAACTTCTCATTACTGACCTCAGCATGTCTATATGCAAAAATGGTATCAGGCCTTGGAGAGGAGCTGCTTTCAAAAACATGGCAACTTATTTGGTCACATGCATCCAAGAGCATTCAAGAGCTCTACCTGCACCTTGTACAAGGAAAATCAGTATAACATTTTTTTTTCACCGGTACCAAACACCAGACCTGTTACACTCCATATATCCCTCTGCTGACCGCAGTTGCTGGTGCTGCAAAAAAGATCCAGGCACATTGTGCCACATCTATTTGTCCTGCCTATTAATCATCCCTTACTGGCAGATGGTCCACTCCCTACTCTACTCCATCTTTGGATCCTGGGTTCCTTTCAATCCCAAAACCTTCTTCCTGGGTCTCCCACCTCATTCCTTCTCTACATTTTCTAACAAAAAACTCCTTGCACAGGTGCTGACTGCAGCATGGAATGATAAAAATGGAAGATATGGGAGCTCCTCTCTTTGAATTGCACTCTAGGGTCAAAGATGTGAAGTGGATGAAATACCTGACTGCCTATTTAACTGACTCAATGAATACCCATAACCGAGTTTGGGAATAGTGGGACCTTATAGAAGCTCCACCAGTCTGACATATTCCTGGCCATGGTACGGTGTGTGCAGATGGTGGCTTACGATTTGGGTAGGGCTCTGACAGGTGGATATTCTACTTTAACCTCCCATTTTTTTTCTTTTTCCCTCTCTCCCTCTTGCACTCTTCTGACTTTTCTTTGTGTCTAGTTGAGTGAATTTTGACATCTGGTTGCGCACCTTAGCGTGGATAAGATCGAGTTGAGCTAATGTAATATTTCTCTTTTACTGGAAGCCAGTTTGTTGATCTTTTTATGCCACCACAGCTTTAGGTGATAATATATTTTGTATCCTGTTTTGAGGTCCAATTACCCTATCCTTGCAACTTTATTTTATTGTCTGTGTGCTGGCACTTTTTGTCTATTGCCAATCTGAATGCATTGTACCTTTTTTGCTTTATGTTGAAAAACTAATAACAATAAAAATTGTCAGTTCTCAAAAAAAGCAGGCAACTGATATTTTTTTTTAATTTTCTAAAATGAAGTAATGAAAATGATACATGAGAAAATCATGTGTGTTTTGGAATCGCTAAAATGTTGGTACTTGTTTTGTAACAGCTATTATGTGCTTTATATTTTAGATTGTGTACACAGGAACAACCTTTACAGGCATTGTTGGTCTTAATACTGGGCAAAGTCCCCATAAATTTACTATATCTTCAAATGCTAGAGGTAAATTATATTATTATGTGCTTGTACATACAGTATATTCCTTATTTAATATATATTAAGTTCAATACTGCTAATAAAGTTGGCAATAGACATTTTTTATACATATTTTTCTTATTGAAAGAATGTACTTACCCAGCCCACCACCCCTCTGGGATAATATTTTATTGTACATGTTTTAATCAATTGGATTGGACAGCGTTGATTGCTATTGCTTCTCACCAAGATAGAAGGCATATGATAGATGTAGCACTGACCCCCGAAGGAGCTGCTGGTTTTATTTGGGCTTACCGTTACCTCACCTGCTCGCTTCTCCGTCTCAGGGGTCCCGTTGGAAAATAGCCCAAAGGATGTTAAATCCGACACTTAGTCCTTTTTCACTTATTTATTTGAGATATGCACAAATTCTTTCAAAAGGGTCAAAGGGTTAAGGAGGAGTTCAGGCACCTGATAATTGCGTGTTAGCGGTATTGGTAAAATCCAGAGGACAAACAGCTCCACAGACTGGATCCAGCAACCACCGGATAGGCCCCTCTCATTTGACCTAGCAGCCGGTGGGATGACTCGACAAAGTCTCTGCCAGAGACTTGTCAATTAAATCAAAGCATTCCTGAGAGATCTTTAGAGATTTAAAGAACTGCCATACAGTACCAGTCTCTTTCAGCCGACCCGGCGATACTGTATGGGTGTTGATCTGGGTTGCGATCTCTAACCGAGTTATCAGGCTCCTCCAGAGACACCAGCCTTGCGCTTGGTCCTCTCCTAGAAAAGTCCTCCCCTGGATTCGTAGGCCCCAAGACTTCTTCCGGGCCCACCCTCTCAGTTGCAATGCCTCGGACCAGCCAGCCCGAGGCGTGGAAATTGGACCACCCAACAACCCTGAAAAAATGGCGTCCATACCTTAAATACCCTCTCCCAGATTTCACAGCAGGGAAATTACTCCCACTGAGCTATTTCCGAGCAAGAGGTGGTATTCAATCCATCCAGCTTGCTGCGTTTCCACACTTACCGGCGGTGACAGCGACACCTACGGTCAAGTGGAAACCAGTGCAACCCAGCTGAACTGGCACAGAAACCAGAACTTTTAGAATAATTAGCCTGAGCCCAACTGCAGCTTCAGACAACTAAATTTGAAAAAAAACAATAGTGTCTGCTCATTAGAAGCAGGGCGCTACATAGATATATATATATATTGCACACTATGCAGTTTTTATATGTTTGGGAGATATTGAATTGGTTTTTGGATTCATTATTAAAGACAGTTTCACACGACTGTTCCAAACAGGTCTGCCTGTCAGTTTTTCAGAGGGATGGGCCAATCATCCCTATGGACAGGACTTGTGTCCTTTTATACCTGCCCACCTCATCAGCAGGGGTTCAGCAGACAGATCCCCTGCTGACCAAAACAGAGTCCAACCCACGTAAAAGGGGCCTTAAAATCCAATTTCAAGCAAAAAAAAAAAAGGAGAACCTCTTCAGATTTTTTGACTATTTGATACATTTCAGACCAAACAGGAAGTGAGGGAAATTTTCCCATTGGGGACACAGTGATAAAAACATTTTTTCTAATAAACTGCAGCCCAGTTGTTGGGTATCATACAGCAAGTGGGGAAACTCTTCTTTACAGGGACACAGATAGTATTTAAAATCAAACAAAGGTTGTACCCTCTCAAAATTCTATTTAAGACTACATCTTTTGAATATTTTCAAACACAGCAGAAAACTGATTAAGCGTTTCTTGTAAAAACAATCTTGTTGCTATCCTAAAAAACTAAACCACAAATGCCCTGCAAAGGAATCATGTGGAAAGTGACATGATAAGAAATCTTTACCATCCTAATGTTTAATGCATTTTTCCTTACAGAGGATAATCAGGTCTTGTGGAAGAATGCACTTTCTCTTTTATTGCGCAGATATCCTGTCAGCTGGCTCATCCGAGATGTAAGTTTTGTGTGATTACTTTAGTACATTTTTGTACCACAGTAAATATGTTCATGAATTTTGATAACAATATACCAGGAAAATATCATCCTGCTGTCTTTAACATGAGGAATGACTGCAGTGCCAGGACAATGTCATCCAGTGCCCAGGGCAAAGATGCCAAACTACACCCCTCAGATTCATGACAAGCTTAGGGGATCATACACCCAGCAGTTACTCGCTTGACCTATGACCTAGTTAGTAAAGAGTAGGGATGAGCTTCGAGTTGAAGTCAAACTCATGTTCTACCCGAACATTGCCTGTTCGCCTGTTCGCCTGTTCACCGAACAGCGAACAATTTGGGGTGTTCGCGGCAAATTCGAAAAGCCGCGGAACAACTTGTAAAAGTCTATGGGAGAAATCTAAAGTGCTAATTTTAAAGGCTTATATGCAAGTTAGTGTCATAAAAAGTGTTTGGGGACCTGGGTCCTGCCCCAGGGGACATGTATCAATGCAAAAAAAAGTTTTAAAAACTGACGTTTTTTTCGGTAGCAGTGATTTTAATAATATACACACCCCCCAGGTACGAAATTTAACTTCACTATAAGCATTATTAAAATCACTGCTCTTGAAGAAATGGCCGTTTTTAAAAGTTTTTTTTTGCATTGATACATGTCCCCTGGGGCAGGACCCAGGTCCCCAAACACTTTTTAGGACAATAACTTTCATATTAGCCTTTAAAATGAGCACTTTTGATTTTGAACGTTCGAGCTCCATAGACTTTAATAGGGTTCAAAAACGCAAAGTTTAGGTCTGTTCGCAGGTTCTGTTGAAAACCGAACCGGGGGGTGTTCGGCTCATCCCTAGTGGAGAGGGACATGAGAAGGACATGTCACCTGCAGTTACCAAGGAAGTAAGGAGTCGGCTGAACTACCAAACATCTGAAGTGGGTTGTTTCTGCACTTCTGCGGGCTAGAGGGTCCTTCCCCAATGGTGTGCCTGTATCGCTATCAGGGAAAGAGTTAGACACAGACTGTCCATGCAAGCATGGATGTGCTTTGGTCCTTGGAGTGGTCAGTTTTGAAAAGTAAATAAAGGGAATGGCCGAATCACCAGTTATTTGTATCTGAAGGCAAAAACTGAAGCACAAAAGTACGCTCAGTCTTCACAGACAGAGAACCTTGAAACTAACCTTGCATTCTGTGATTGTAGCTCCTGACTGTATAGTACTTGTTATATCAGCTGCCAGCACCCTGGCAAGTAGACTCTATCCAGGTCTTTTCCCAGCCACATGGTTGCCCTCTCATGCTGGAGGCATAAGAGGTTTCAGCAGCAAACACACCCCTAGGCAGGAGGCCCAGAGGAGAATAGACTTCTCAAGATCACACCCTTATATTTATACACCCAGCATGCACCAATGGCAAGCAACTTCTTACTGGTTGGCCAGGAAGAGATAAATATTCATAACTCGGATTAGAGTAGCCATACCTGCCAACGTTTGAACATGAGAATGAGGGACATTTTAGAGAGATAGTGACCTGCAGCGTGCGCAAAAAGTGGGTGTGGCCAAACATGATAGTAGGAGGGGCTTAATGGCCATGGTTAAACAAAACCTGGGCTTCCTTGTACCTATAAAATTTGCTTTGATTGCTGCGCCACAAGCTGGAGTCTAATGCACACGATCGGAAATCCCGCCAGCAAAAAATCCGATGAGAGCTTTTGGTCGGAAAATGCGACCGTGTGTATGCTCCAATGGACTTTTGCTGGCGGAATTCCCGCCAGCAAAAGATTGAGAGCAGGTTCTCTAAGTTCCTATCTGAAAATGCGTTCGTCTGCAGCAATTCCGACGCACAAAATTCCTACGCATGCTCGGAAACTATTTGACGCATGCTTGGAAGCATTGAGCTTCATTTTCTCGGCTCGTCGTAGTGTTGTACGTCACCACGTTCTTGACGGTCGAAAGTTCAGAGAACTTTTGTGTGACCGTGTGTATGCAAGCCAAGCTTAATCGGAATTCCGTCAGGAAAACCATCCAAGATTTTTACAAAGGAAAATCCACTCGTGTGTACAGGGCATTAGGGATACATGGACTATATTACCAAAATTATTGGGATGCCTGGCTGCCTTTTCACGCAAATGAACTTTAATGGCATCCCAGTCTTAGTCTGTAAGGTTCAATATTGAGTTGGCCCACCCTTTGCTGCTATAACAGCTTCAACTCTTCTGGGAAGGCCGTCCACAAGGTTTAGGAGTGTGTCTATGGGAATGTTTGACTATTCTTCCAGAAGCGCATTTGTGAGTTCAGGCACTGATGTTGGACAAGAAGGCTCACAGTCTGCCCTCTAATTCATCCCAAAGGTGTTCTATTGGGTTGAGGTCAGGCCAGTCAAGTTCCTCCACCCCAAACTTGCTCATCCATGTCTTTATGGACCTTGCTTTGTGCATTGGTGCGCAGTCATGTTGGAATAGGAAGGGGCCAACCTGAAACTGTTTCCGCAAAGTTGGGAGCATGAAATTGTCTAGAAATGTCTTGGTATGCTGAAGCCTTAAGCATTCCCTTCACTGGAACTAAGGGATCATGCCCAAACCCCTGAAAAACAAACCCACACCATAATCCTTCCCTTCACCAAATAATTTGAACCAATGCACAAAGCAAGGTCCATTAAGACATGGATGAGTGAGTTTGGGCTGGAGGAACTTGAATGGTCTGACCTGAACCCGATAAAAAAACTTTGGAATGAATTAGAGCACAGACTGCAAGCCAGACCTTCTCTCCAACATCAGTACCTGACCTCACAAATGCACTTCTGGAAGAATGATTCCCATAGACACATTCCTAAATCTTGTGGACAGCCTTCCCAGAAGAATTGAAGCTGTTATAGCTGCAAAGGGGAGGTCAACTGTATATTGAACCCTACCGACTAAGACTAGGATGCTATTAAAGTTCATATGCATGGAAAGGCAGGCGTCCCAATACTTTTGGTAATATAGTGTATAAACCTCAACACAACCATTTAAAATATCCTTCCAATACATCTGGTTTTGTATACACTGAAAATAGACAGAGATCTTAAAATCACCATGGCACATGGAAGGCTGGAAGGATCACTATGACACATGAAAGGCAGGAAGGAAGGATCACTATGGCACATGGAAGGCAGGAAGGATCACTGTTGTACATTGAAGGCAGGAAAGATCACTATGGTACATGGAAGGCAGAAAGGATCACTATAGTAGGGCAGGAAGGATCGCTATGGCACATGGAAGGCAGGAAGGAAGGATCACTATTGCACATGCAAGGCAGGAAGGAAAGATCTCTATGGCACATGGAAGGCAGGAAGGAAGGATTACTATGGCACATGGAAGGGAGTAGGAAAGGATCACTATGGCATATGGAAGGCAGGAAGGCAGAAAACACCATGGCACATGGAAGGGAGAGAGAGTGGGGAGAGTTCAGTTGTTCACTCACCTGAGGCTCAGGCATACATCGTGTGCACTGCTTTAATGTTCCCACCCACACAACCCCTTCACAGGCACAGCATTGGCTGCATGCCGGGGGTTGTTGACAGGCACTGGGGGGGACATGGGGTGGATGTGGAGTATAACTAGCCTCCCGCCTCCTCTTTTTGTATGTGATGTAGAGCCGGTGGGTGGCTCAGAGGGCGAGGGTGGTGGGGACCTCGCCAGCTGCAGTGAGGAGCGGTACGCACCCGCCAGGGGGATTAGTGGAGTCAAGTGCCTGAAGTTCGGGCACTTTGCTTCTCTGTGGGACTCAACCCAGATTAGCGGGACACTGGGATTTACATGAAATCCCGGGATGGTCTCAGTGACTCCGGGATGGTTGGGAGATATGTAGCTCTCTTATAATTACCAGTAGCAGCAGTGCCACCTACTGGAAAAGGACACACACAGTAACCAGTGTCCAGGAGAAAACTAAGCAGCTAAACTATCAAATCGCTAAGCTGACTGCAACTTAGCACCACTAAATTTAGATAGACACGCCTGCCTAAGGCAGGGTGGCTACACTTGTGAAAGATGGGAGGATTATCTGATTCTCCCCTTCATCCAAGGGCACATAACCATTTTTTTTACCAACATGACCAACACTGAAGGAAGCCCATCTCAGAATTTTCTCCAGAAAAGTATTTCAGGCCTTCAAATATATCAGCTATTTTTCAAGACCCAGAAATTTGGCCTTATATACGAGATTCTAGGCAGTGCATAGCTTAATATAAGTTTTTCTGTAAATTTCATTAAACTGCCCCAAATAGCCAAACATACAGTATCTGAAGAATGAAAGATTTGTGGCCTACTTTGTCTGTGAGTCAGATTTTCCTGTTCATGTTATTTTGTTATTCAACAGACTTTGAACAGTGCTCCAGATTTTGACTCAGCAGTTGAAAAACTATCACATACAGAAATCACTGCTGAAATATACCTGACTGTTGCTGGTACAAAGTCAGGTGAAGGTGTGGCTATTACTAGAGACCGAGATGGATTGGCTGATGTTTTGAATTTGAATGTCTCTGATGGAAGGTGAGTGGGTATTTTAAATGTTTATTTTGCTGCCCGCAACTGGGCCATATTTTAAAATACAACACATATTAACATTATATTGTACTGCATTTAAAAAAAAAAAGGATAATGGCTGGTCACCTGGCTTACAGAGGAGCTTCACCCCCCATCTATTTATTTTTTAAATCCCCACTTACTTGATGCTGGGTTGTCTTCAATTCAGTTACTCACCCACACAGCGGATCCAATGTTGTCCTGCTTAGATCCACTTTTCTGATGTTACCACTCAGGTTCCATTCTGCCATTTTCTTCTGTGACTTCATCAGGGGGCTGCTGTCTCCTACAGGTTCAGGCAGCCGCCTCCTGATGATGTTCCACTAGGCCTGCCCCCTGGGAGGAAAGCTTTTTTCTGGGTGAAGATTTGCTTTAAATTTCATTGTCCTTATTGTAGGCAGTGATATAGTAACACAATTGCTTGGAGAGAATGATGACATTAAACCATAATCTATAGTTACAAGTGAGTGATATAGGGGATCTTGGTAAGCAATAAGCCTAATCATTGGGTATTCACTGTTCGGTTCAAGGAAAACTGTACAAAATGTGTACTGAAAAGTATTTGAAAACAAAAATAAAACAGAAAATTTAATTTCACCTGTTAGCCTTCGATAACACCGAATGCGATTTTGAAACCATGCGACTTTACTTGAAATCACATGATTTCTAAGCCGCATGTGGGTGCGACTTCAGGTTTTGACTTGGAAAACATCTGTGTGGCTTCAAGTCACACCTGAACTTGCAAGAACTATTTTCAAAATCAATGCGACTCCAATGGAGTCGGCATAACACCGATTTGACCACTACTATTTCAGACAATAGGGTGCGACTTATTATGCGATTTGTAACTATCAAATTGCATTACAAGTTGCACCGGTGTGATCGGGGGCTTAAAGTGCAGTGCTACTGTAAACATATACCAAAGAAAATTTATATTAATAAATCTACAGATAAAAAATATCTAGCATGGTGGTAAATAAATATAACTTATCTTATACAATACTAACTGCATTTTATCAAAAATTTCCAAATATTTAACTAGTATGTATATTAATTGCATGTTGAAATAATAATGTGTCTACAAAAAATCATTAAAGTGTTTGTAAAGGCAGAAGGTTTTTTTATCTTTGTGAATTCTATTTGCTTGCTGTGAGGAAGACTGTAGAGTGCAGATCACTGTCCAGTGTGCACCACCACTGCTGTATATTGACGCTTGAGTAGCATACGGAGTGCTGAGTTTGGTGTGCCAACAGACAGGGTCCCCTAGGTGTAGAGCAGATAGTTGACTAATCATTGTGTGTGACCAGATGGTGAGCTGCAATATTGCTGGGACTGGTGAGCTGTATATAGCAATATATATAAAAAATCAAGGAAAAAAACAGTGTAGGGTCCCCTCCCCAGTCCATACCAGGCCCTTTGGGTCTGGTATGGATTTTAAGGGGAACTCCACGCCAAAAATAAAAATAACATTGGCATGGGGACAAGAGCCTCTTCCCGAAAACCCTGGCCATGGGTTGTTGGGGTCTGCAGGCGATGGGCTTATTGGAATCTGGAGGCCCCCTTTAACAAGGGGGCCCCCAGATCCCGCCCCCCATGTGAATGGGTATCGGGTACATTGTACCCCTACTCATTTACCAAAAAAAGTGTTAAAAAGTAAAAACCACAACAGACAAGTGTCCCGCGATGTACATCCATCGTCAATCACGCCGCCCGACAGACCCGAAAAATAGAAAAAAAAAAAAAAGCTCTGCCTCGATGGGAGGCCTCCCTTTGACTGTCTATTCACTGCTACAGCTCTTGTATAGGCAAGGGCGGGGCCACCCACTGACGTAACAAGATGACCACGCCCCTTTGACATCACATGACATAACATGACGTCAGAAGGGGCAGGGTCACTTGGTTAAGTCACCGGCTGGCCCCGCCCTTGCCTATATAACAGATGACAAAGCGAAGAGACAGCAGTCGTCAGGGAGCCTCCCATGGAGGCAGAGCTTTTTTTTAATATATTTTTTGAGTCCGTCGAGTCAATCACACCGATTGAAGATGGATGGACATTGCGTGACACTTGCTTTTGGGGGCACAACTTCCTCCAGCAAAACTCTTACTGCAGACTATTACTCCTCAGCCTAAAGCCTTGTACACACGATACGAAAAAACGAGCTGTCTGCGGATTTTCGGATCGTTAGTATGGTGCTTTCGACAGCCGATTTGACTTTTTCGTCAGACAAAAGCTGGATGTGCAGGCTATAAATTTTTTGTCGGATGTGAACTCAACTTCTGATTTTTGGATGGTCAGTACAGAAATCGTCACACAAAAGTTGAAAGTACACGCATGCTTGGAATCAAGGAACGACTGGGAAGAGTTTTATCTTGTAAACTACTGTTCATAATTTAGAATTAACATTCATTACACAGCAATTGATGAAATGTCGAAATGCAGCGCACATTCTCATCTTCTTTAATGGGATAATAATAAAGCTGCTTTGCTGGTGATACTAATGGAGTTATGCCAAACGTATATTAAAAGGCTTTTGTTTTGTACGATCTGAAAATCGCGAATCAACGCTCACCAAACTTCTGCTAACATGAAATTAGCAGAAGGGACCCAAAGGGTGGCGCTTGAGAAATTAACTTCCTTTTTATACTCTGGTAGTACATCACTACGTTTGTGTTTGTCAAACGACAATTTGCGGATAGTTGGTATGCTAGACAAAATCCTGCACACGCACTTTTGACAAAAATCAGACGCTTGGTCGTACAACAATCAAACCGTGTATACGAGGCCTTAGGGTTTGACCTCATATTATATGTTTTGGTAAATCTGAAGACAAAAATCATCAGAAAATCTAATGCCGCGTACAAACGATCGCACATTCCGACAACAAAATCCATGGGATTTTTTCCGACGGATGTTGGCTCAAACTTGCCTTGCATACACACGGTCACACAATGTTGTCGGAAATTCCGAACGTCAAGAACGCGGTAACGTACGACGAGCCGAGAAAATTGAAGTTCAATAGCCAGTGCGGCTCTTCTGCTTGATTCCAAGCATGCGTGGAACTTTGTGTGTCGGAATTGTGTACACACGATCGAAATTTCCGACAACGGATTTTGTTGTCGGAAAATTTGAGATCCAGTTCTCAAATTTTGTTTGTCGAAAATTCCGAAGAAAAATGTCCGATGGAGCCTACACATGGTCGGAATTTCCAACAACAAGCTCCCATCGAACATTTCCTGTCGGAAAATCTGACCGTGTGTATGCGGCATTATAGTGTGTATGGGGCTTTAAGGTTTGACCTCATATTAAATGGTTTTGGCAAATTTGAAGGAAAAAATCTACAGAAAATTGTATAGTTTGTGTCCAGCTTTAAGCTGCAAAGACAGCGGATAGGGGTGTTCAAATGCTGAAGCTGTGATGCTTTGCTTCATTGTTGCGTTTGGAGGACAGTACCACCAACAAACACCATGTGAATTAATGTGAATAGGGCCATGCCAAGGCTGCTCTGCAATTGCAGTGAAATGGTGTGGTATTTGCGGGGTTAAAACAGGCACCGCCTGTCTAATGTCTGTGAAAAGTGACCCAAACACAGATCACTTTTCAGAAACGCAGCAATCTTGCCACACATTTAAATGTAGACTAAAGCCAGCCATAGACAATCCCTTCTGTGGAGTCAATACATTGGGAGAGGGGGCATGGTGAGTACCGACCAGGAGAACACACAATGATTATCGCTAGTGGCTATAGCAGCTGGAAATAATCACATGAAAAACCCAACATGCTGGTTGTACCTAAGTGGATCTATCGATCCACTTGGGTACAATAAGCCCTCTCATACATGGTTCGAATCTCGGTCGGTTCGAGATTTAAACTGTCTATGGCTGACTTTACTGATGGTGAGCACTTCCCAGCCACCTCCTAACATACACTGGTTCCAGCTACCTACTCACATATTTTAGAGTCCATTGCAGTCCTCACAGGTAGTTTTCCTGTGTCCCAGATCAAAGCCCCATCTCTGCCCTCAATCTTCCTTTTTATCTGACCTGTAGCAGTTATTCCATTGGCTGGAACACATATGATACAAAGGTGCTTGTTATAGGTTCTTTGTTTATAAGCTTTGCATGCAATGTACATCTTTACAATAGTAATCCCTAAATTGTATAGTTATACTCTATGTAACATATACTGTTATATCATGTGAAACAGAGGATTGTTTTTAATCATTCCTCGACGACTAGCTCTTATTCTATATATTTTTTCATTGGCTAACATAATGTTTGTCTTTTATATACAGATGGTTCCTTGTACAAACCAATTATGACAGAGAGACCATACACCCGCAACATGACAACAGAATGTATGTAATTGCACATTCTACCTTTATTAGAGAAAATGGCATACATACCAATTTCTATTCAAGGTTTAATTTTGAGCAACTTCCATTTTTTCTAAATTTGTAAACATTAAAGCAGTAGTAAACCCGCTGAAACTTTTTTTTTTTTTTTTTCTTTAATAACCTGTAAGGGTAAAGGCATAATGAGCTAGTATGCACATGGTGTATATGGTGTATGCGCAGTGCAGTGTTCAGCTCTGGCATCTACAAGATGCCAAGAATGGAGCTGGGTGCCAAGATAAAATACTTCTTGTGTGCATGAGTGTTTATCTGCTGCTTCTTGATTATTTCTTCATCAGACCACCAGTCATTGGGGGTGGGGGGGTTGAGTAAAGCAAAGCCTTGCCTCTACCTAGATGGCTGCTTTCACACAGAGAAAACAAGACATGGTAAAATAGGTCTTAGGGAGAATGCCTACATGGGGTATTTAGACCACTGGATGAGGCATATCCCCTGGTGCAGGCCTGTCTGCCTGGTGGGGACCGCTGGAAGTCCTAGGGCTACTGCTGTGAGCCTGCATTTGTTGATATGAGTCCCCTAAGGAGTTAATGAAATCAGCGCTGGCTGTTACAACTTTTTGAATTTGGTGCCAATGGACAGGCTCATTGTCCGTGTGCCTCTAATGAGTCTGTGCAACCTCCTTCTGATTGTTTATACTGTGCATACACACACCATTTTGGAGCATGTGTGCAGACTGTGTCACTCTCTCCTGTCACCTAATCATTTGGGACGTAATTGTGCTGACAGCTGCCTCCAGTGACTTGTCACAGACGGCATTAACCCTTCCTGCTCTGGCAGTGTCCCATGAAAACCCCTTTCAACCCCTCACTTCCATTCCATCCACATTGGCAGCCCTGCGGTCCTTAAAAGCTTACAATCAGCTAACCACTCAGGGGGAGGGGTTTGTAGCACACCCCCTAGGGCACCTGACATCAAAAGTCTGGGCCACTCTCCCCTGCCTGGATCACCAAACTCCTCAGAAGCCTCTGTAACCCATTCAGACCTCCCCCTCCCCTCCTTATCAAGATGAGTTTTCTGCTACTATGTCTGAGTTTATTAGGACAATTTCAGTCATGTTGGCTGTCTTAGCCCCCATACACACGGTCGGAAATTCCGACCACAAAATCCGATTTTTTTCTGATGGATTTTGTCCGACACTGGTGTTGCATACACACGGTCGGACAAAGTTGTCAGAAAATCCGATCATTCTGAACGTGGTGACGTTCGTTGCGTACAACGGAACTACGTAGAGGCTATTAGCCAATAGCTTTGGTCTCCGTCAGAAATTCCGACGGAAAAAGTCCGATGGAGCGCACACACGGGCGGATTTTCCGACAACATGGTCCGATCTGACATTTTCCGTCGGAATATCCAACCGTGTGTACGGGGGCTTAGAATGCAGGGGCTGCAAGAGGTCCAGAGTCCATCTCTGATTATCCTTTAGCTACACATTCGACTGAGGAGGATGAGCATTGTACTTTGTCCGTTTTTGATGACATGGTACATAAGGAGACTCAGTCTACTGACATATACCATAAAATTAAGGATTCTATTTCAGTCCTTATTGAGACAGTGTCTTGACCTGGAACACCTTGTCTCAGCCATACCAAAGGTCACCAGCCTGGGTTCTCTGAAAAGTCCCAGAACTTCTAAAACCTCCTTTGTCCACTTGCCTTTGCAACCCATTTTGTATGGTGACTGGCTATCTTATATGGTAACAAAAATGTAACTGCCCTGTGGGGAACATTACAGTGTCCTCAATTCAAATGTATTCACTATCCATAAAGCAAAAGGTGGCATCTGTCCCACAGTGGATCTGAAGATTCTCAAACACTTTACATTAGGTACAAAGATTCTGAATAGAATTTTCTAAGTTAGCTATGTGGGAACACAACATCATCAATTTGTTGTCCTTATAGTGCAAAAGAGAGTTTATTTATCTCAACAAACTTTAGGGGGAAAGAGGGTTAGGGCCAGGACATCCTTAGGTAGTTGCAATTTCAATTGGCAGACTCCGAGACTTCAATAGGAGGACAGCCATGCAGGGAAAGGCATCCAGCAAGATGCCACATCTACAGGTGCAAGAAAACTGTCTCTCTTCTTGTAGAAAACTATAATCTCTTCTTGTAGTTCTTCAGCTCTTCCCACTGAGCTCCTGGTCTTTCACTAGACCCACTGTTTCACTGCCACTGAATCCCTTGAGCTCCTCTTATCTTCACAGTGGTATCTTTCTCAAGCGTTACCCCCGCTTCTCTGCTGGGTCCCTAGCTTGCCACTCAACATACCTCTCAAGCTTCACCCCACTGGCCGCTCGGTCCTTGGCTTGATACACAAGGCTGCTCTGCAAGCGTCACCTCCGCTGGCTGGGTCCCTGGCTTGAAACCCACTGAAGTCTCCTGATTCTTAACCGTCCCCGGTTGGTGAGAATGCTGCTCTGGTACTTGCTTCAGTTACTCTCTGTGGTCCCTGGTAATTAGGGGGATAGTCCCTTACTGGCGACAGCTTCCCCTCTACTTTGTACAATGACAGGTTCTCCGGCCGGCAGAACCATCACTTTTGGTTGGACTGCAAGCCGCAGTCCCAACCCTGCACTGCTCTCTTGCTTCTGGATATGCCCTCAGACAGCCTAGCAGCCAGATGTGCCCAGGATAGGCACAATCTCTGGCCTAGCAACCCAGGCAATACAACACATGTCCACCCAGACAGCCATCCAGGTGGCACAAAACACTGATCACCTGACCTCACCCGAATATATAGGCTCTCCCAGCAGGCCAATGGATCCAAGAAAACCCCTGCCCATTTGCTGAGACACCCCATATACCCATAACCTAAACTTGTGTTGCCCTTCTCATATCTAGTACCACCAAGTACCCAGCCACCTAGTGGAATAGAAAAGTGCAACAAGGCAAAACTTAGGGAGAAATCAACAGATCTCTAACAATGAACCAGGACAACTAGTCCTGGTAAGTAAATTTGTGAGGAGCAACCCTGCCTAAACGCCAGGGTGCTACACTAATTATCAAACTGATGCAGGTTCTTTTCACCACCTCTAAAACCCCTTTCATGTCTAGTCTGCAGGATTGAGATGGAGGACAGTCCAGTGATTTTTATTGAAACTAACCGACCTCAGAGGATAGGGTATCTGGACCTCATCAGGCTCCTGGCAGACTCCCCATGGGCCCTCCTGAATAGTCCAAGGTTTCTGTCCCAAGCATTGTTTTTCCAGGTTCCTTCTAATTTGGCTGGCTTAAGGCCTCATTCACATCATATGTGCATAAAAACTGATGGAAAAAAGTTGTAGATTTGACTTGCACAGAATGTTATGGATTTGTTCACCCCATGTGCAGAGACATGCATATTTCTAATGTAGGTCTCTGCAAGGACACAAAGAAAACAATTGATTTATATGTGTCCTGTTCACACCACAGCGCTGTTGACAAAATCTGCACATTATAACACTGAATGAACAGGGCACATAGAGATCTATTGTTTTCTTTGTGCCCTACGTGACTATGTCAGGCACTGTCGATAGTGGTTCCTCAATAGGGTGGACCTAAATGTGAACCCAGGGGAAACTGTTACATGTTTTTTTAGCAGGCTGCCACCCCAATTAGCTAAAGCCCTAGAATTCCCCACCCTGCAGCTGCAAGCAACACAGGAGTGGGGATGCTGTGAAATTTTTGACCTGATAAGACCATATGGCCCTATTTGGCCAATGACATTGTAGCTTGTGTATTTCATGTGACAGTTTTCCATGGGTTTGAGCTAAACCTTAGCTCATCCCTATTCTGCAATTATACAGCGGCATGTTCGGCTATGGAAAAACTAAAAGTGGAAACTTAGACAAAAGTTTAAGTATTAGATAAAGTGAAATATTGTAAGTTAAACCTCTATCAGGTTCTTACTGCATTATGTGTTCCTGTTTTGGAACTTTCCCCTCACTTGATGACCACTGTCACAATCTTCCAATGAGAACAAAGACAGCAATATAAACTAGTCATAGGTTGTAAACCTTTCACACCTCTTTTTCTTCAAAGGAGTGATTTCACCTCCTGGCTTGGTGATCAGTCACTGGTATATGTAATTTTATTTAGGTCTTTTGCTCTTTAATTACTTGAATTAAGATGTAGCACTGCCCCCTTGGGGGTTGCTTAGAGTTACCTGTTCATCTGCGCCTCCATTACCCTGTGAACCTTCTAGCCCACTTGACACTCTGGGTTCAGACATTTTGGTTACACAGTTAAATGACACACCAACACACTTCGGATAAGTGACCCTCTGATTTTACTGGTTCAGAAAGAGAGTTACATAACAGGATTTAGGTCAGCTGAGTCCTGAATGAACAGCCAAGGCTCAGGTGAAGAGATCCATGAAAGCAATTGAATTACAGCTGGAAATCTCAGTTACAAAATAGCAGTTTACATAAGAACAGACAGCAATCAAATACAGAAACGGTACTGAAGAGGACTAGTAATTACTGTATTTTATGCTACCACTAATAAGGAATCCCGAGCCGACCTATTTCACCTTAAGTCCTAATGGGAGACCAGGTTTAATACGTATCAGGGGTGGGTCCCTTTAAATAGCAGTGAACAACAATGTTCAGAATGCAAGGCCTGCAATTGTCTTCAGTGGCAGTTGGAGCTCAAGCAAACTGTATCCTGAATATAGCCAGTGGCGTGTAGGCAGATAAGAACAATTCAATCTGACTAGCAATAATCTTTAAAGTAATTCCAAGGGGTAAGATGTCTGTATACAGTGTTCTTATGCATTGTAATAAAGTAATTCCAGGAGTAAGATGTCTGTATACAGTGTCCAATGCAATGTAATAGAGCAGGCTGTGTATTTACTGGGCAGAAGCCCTCTCACCAACTGAAGACCAGTGTATAATCCTCCTGAAAAGCAATTACGGAATAGCCGTCCCCTTGACAAACGATCAGAGATGACTGACTGGCTGCAGAAACTGTACGTCATCTGATCCAGCTGATACAGCGACTCTGCAGTGATGTCTCTTGAGTAGAAAGCAGTGTTGGACCTGCCTGGGCCGGGCTGGAGCCACCGCTTTCGCCACGTGGTAGGCGGCAGTCCTCTCGCACAGCAGCAGGGATGTGTTCATTTCATGGCAACCGGGAAGAAGAAAGCAAGGGCCGGGCTGCTGACCCTTTTATATCTCTCCCAGAATTCCTTCCTGGGTAGTAGGTGGCCTGATGGGAAATGTGGTCCAATAATAGTTCTATAGCCCAGAATGTCTGTTCAAGATACTACAATTCCCACAATGCTCTTCACTTGGCACAGGGGGATGATGTAAGTTACTTGCGCCCAACACTAGAGTGACACAGCAGCAGTGTAAAATGTGAAGGTAGGTCTGCAATGCAGATACTTGTAGTCCACTGTCAGCTATGCATATATAGAATTTTGCACCGTGCAGCAAGGAGGGAAAGGGCGTATACATCTTTGTAAGGATGTACGCATTTGAGCTTTTGCTCAAACCCCAAGGACATCTACCATTCATAAAGCCACACCATGCTGCTTTTGTCCTCAGTGAACAAAAAAGATCAAAAAAGCTCACAAATACTACTGCTAGCCATGCCTTTTACTTCCGAGCTACCATCAACTCACTGATGTGTTAGGAGCTTAGCACCCTAGTATAGTGGTCCATCTTGTTCAGCTGCCTTATGTTTGCAGGGCATTCATAAATCACACTACAAGATCATGTCGCAATCCCTCTTTGAATTTCATATTCTGACCATTGTCAACCTGACTAGCATTTGCATCTGGAACTTCTATATGGGATGTGTAGGCAGGTGCAGTCTATTTTCTCCACTGCAGGTGGTGTTCAATCACAGTTGGAGGTGAATTCAAAAGGAACATGGTTTCTCTATGGTTTCCTGGGCCACTGTGGGAGCTATCCTATTGGATGCTTTTGTCACATTTGACTCTAGCGACCATCTTGGGTCAGGCAGAGCTTATTTGAGGCCCTGGCTCCCAGGCTTGACATGCATTTCGCATGCGGGTAGTGTAGGGAAAGAGCAGGGACACGATACCCTTTCTGGAAGCCTCCCTGTTTGGGCACAGACTGGCTAAGCTGCATTCTCTCCCTCGAGACAGACACTGTTGGAGCATCCAATACCTACTGTTACATCGATTGCTGCAACATCTGGTGATTGCACCCGGTCGGGTTAACTTCCCGTCGGGTAGTTGTACTTGTTTGAACTTTAACTACAAAACTGTTTTGTTAGTACATTTGGACTCTGAGTATTTACTGCCACTTCACCATGTTGCACCTCCCCAGGAAGAGCATGTATATTTTGAAAGAAGCACTTTAACAAAACAAGGTGCTAAACTTAAGAAGGTCAAAGCAGCAAACATTCAGTCACCCATAAAATTTACCTGCTATACATTTGGAATGCACATTCTGCCAAACCAAAAGCCTCTAGCCTTTCACAATAGGAATTTCTTTAGGTCTGGCTAAGGAAAAATCCTTCCTCTTGCAGTGATAAAGCATATTTTAAATACAAGAAAATAGTGCTAAGTTACTTGCCCTGCCACTTACAGTAGGTCACATTTAAACTTTAATGCAAATTAGAATCTGAATAATGAATTATGTGAAAAGTTCCTCTTTGTCTTCTCAGATAAACCTGTGGGCAAAGCCTCTGGTCCAAAAAGGCTTGCATATCACCAATTTTGCCTCTCAGTCTTTGTATCAAAGTATGTCAAGGACTTACATTTTTCACCCTAGTTAACACCCTATCTTCCCTGTTTGGATGGCAAATTTTTAGAAAATATTTACTACCTCTGTAGACCATACACAGATACACCACACAGATAAACCTGAGAGACTAGGGAATATACAGTACCTACAGGCCAATAAACTGGACCAACTTTGCTCAGTAGAGGTCTTTCACCTTCTGTATCTTTTATCGGATGCAGACATAGCTTCAGTGAGAAGTAATTAAACTTTATTCAGATTTTCACCATTTCAAATGCCTCCCCCTATTTTCATTTTAACATGAAAGCTGGTGAAGTCTATCAAAAGGCTGCTGCCCATAAGAACTTCCGGTGCACTCCTTTTTATATATTTTCCTCATATCTACTGTGATGGTTTGGGCGTTTCCACTCAATGATAGTGCTTCTCTGTGAGTTCAGTCTACTCCAGAACTGCTGTTTAAGGTCTTGCTGGCTCACTTTTATTAATAAAACAGAAAAAGTTCATACAGCAGATCAGTTTCCCACGCAGGGGTCTCCACCATCAACACGAACATAAACAACTCAAGCCAGAGGCGTAGCTTTAAGCTTGTGGACCCTGATGCAAAAGTTGACAAGCGCCCCCCCACTACCACCTACCACTTCCACCGTGCGTGCAGATACACCCACCGCATGCCAAGACACTCAAAGTGGCTTAAGAGTTTTGAGTTCCCAGAGTTCCTCCTTACATCAGAGGACAGGGATCACAGCTGAAGAATCAGAAGACAGGGATTACCGCTGGATAATCAGAGGACAGGGACCCCTAGCAGGTCACTTGGCAGAGCTCCTTTCCCTTCCCAGCACTGTCTACAGCTCCCCCCCCCCCCCCACACTACACAGGGCTGGAATCACATTCCCTTATACACAGTCTGTCAGCCTTCACAGGGTGTATCTGGCTTTTATATTGCTGTTCTGACCTGTGAAATTCTCTGGCCGTAACGGCAGTGTAGTTGCAGTAGGCAGATACACCCTGTGAAAATCGTGGCTGACTGGCTGTGTTGTAAAGGAATGTGATTTCAGCCCTGCGGAGGAGGAGCAGTATAGAGTGCCGTAATGGGAAAGGAGCTTAGCAGCCGGGCATAGCATCCAGGGCAGAGGGGGTGGTCAGGGGGCTTTGGGGGGGCGCAACTTAGATATGGGGGGGAAAGCCATGTGACACAAAATCTGGAGCCTGCAGCCCCTCAGAGGCCCCTCAGGAGATGTTAAGGGATTTGTTTTAGCAATTTATGAAGGTTTCTTTGTCAGTGTCGGCAGGTGTTGGGGGAAGGTCACCTCCCAGAGGTGTGTGTCTTTTCCCCAAGTGGCAGGGAAGTGGGGTAAGCAGACATCTCCGGGTGGGGGAGTAAAAAGAATCCCAGGTGGTGACTAGGAGACCCTGAGCGGTGTGTTACCTCACCAGTAACATCCGTCCCATCGTGGCTACAGGACGGCACTCTTCTCCTCTTAACTCGCTGAGCTCGGTTACCATTCCATGTTGCCAGCACACAGCACAGACACTTCCTCATCTTGCTCCTCTCCATTCAGGAAATGGCTCACAAAATCCCAAGCCAATGAGAACAGAGGAGTTAGGACTGTGGAAGGCAAAGTGGAAGCCAAGTATTGGAGCGTGGCTGTTCGGCCCTAGGGCAGATCGGAGCTGGACTTTGTGGAGGATATGATAATATAACAGGGAGGCTGCAGGGGCCCCCTGGAGCTAGGGGCAGGGTTGCGATTGTGTCCCCTGCAACCCCTAATGCTACGCCCATGACTCAAGCCCTCTCTAGCAACACCACTGCTCAAGCCTGTTGCCTTGATCCTCCAGACCATCACACATAACATCTCAATGCTCAAGTACACTCTGTACCTTGGCTCTCTTCCTGCTCCTTGCTGCTCTGTCACTGTCTGCTTCTGTACCGTGCAGACATACACGCTCTGGCTTCCCTCTGAAGCCTCTCTGACTCCTGGAAAAGGATCGGGTCCTCCTAACCCCTATGCAGAGACCTTGTGTCTCTCCAGTGAACCCCTTACCTGTTGTCAGGCCTTGTTTATAAAGGCTGTGAACAGCTGCACACTCAGACTGCGACTCCGAGTTTCAGTGCCTGATTCAGGAATTACAAAACCAGGAGAAAGGTTTCTCTGCTCAGATATGACAATCTGGAGCCTCACACTCTGCATATGTGCAAACCCTGTGTCACTTTCTTTTTTTTTTTAATTTTTTATTTAACTTCGGAACAGGGTCCGCATGGACCAACAGTTTACATAACAATACATCATACCGTACAGACATTAATCGGCAACCAGTAGAAAACAAATATGTACACCAGACTAGTCGCTTTTGAACCTTTCCCTGGAACGTTATGTGATAGGCTGTCTGATTGTGACTTGTCAGGGAATCGGTCCCTTGCTTCTGCTTAGCGTAGCTAGTACATGTTTGATTGGGGGGGTTCGTGGGAATCAATATCTCGTAGTGAGATTTTAGTATGGACTCTACCCCCTGTTCCCCTAAGTTTTCTTGTACTGTAAGAGAGCTGTGTAGATTTTCGCAGTCCCTGTCCCTCATTTTCCTTTTCCTATTTATCTGTGTGTAATGAGTTCCCCTCCCCTCCGACTTCTCACCACGGTCCCCACTCCTGTGGGGAGTCTGCCGCAGCTCAAAGTCCCAGGGGGGGGAGCGAGAAGAAAAAGAAGAGATAGATGGCAAGAGTGAAAAGCGGGGGGTGAGGGTATAAGATGGGTAGAGAGGGAGGAGGAATAGATGAAGGTGGGAAGGACAGAAAAAAGGGGGGGGAGGATAAGGGTGTGGGGGGGGAGCCGTCCGCGGCCATGGAGCGTCCATCGGTCAAGTGATATGTCTAGGTCGCCTGTTAATCTGTGTCCCTGTTCAGGGTGTGACTATATTGGTGACCCACCAAACCTATAATTAAAGGTTTGATTCTGGGCCACGCAGTGCTTGGCCATCTGTCGAATATATGAACATGGTCCATAATTGCCAAGTTTTGGTAAAAGTCTCTTGTCTTTTTTGCGCTGTGAGGATGAGGTCTTCCATCCTCCTTATGTCGTCAACTTTTTGAAGCCATAAGTTAATGGATGGTGGGTGGGTAGACTTCCAGCAGAGGGGAATGCATGCCTTAGCGGCGTCAAGTAGGTGGCGTATAACAGATTTCTTATATTTCCTATTCGGAATGTCATTCGCGTGAAGAAGAAAAAATGCTGGATCGGCTGGAATGGGCCTTTCCGTGAGTCTTTGTATTGTCTCTCGAATGACCCCCCAGAAATGCTGTAGCTTAGGGCATGTCCAAAAGATATGCAGCAGTGTCCCTTTCTCAGTCTGACAGCGCCAGCATAGATCTGATGTCGTCGGGAAGATCTTATGTAACATAACCGGGGTTTTGTACCATCGTGACATGATTTTATAATTGGTTTCCTGGGACTTGGCACAAATAGATGATCTATGAGTATATTGGAGGATATGTTGTCTTTTGGTGGGGCTAAACTGAGTTCCCAGATCCTCTTCCCACTTAAGTATTCCCGGTGGCACAAAGTCCTCTGCAGGTTTGTTTATCAGAGTGTAGGTGAGGGATAGTGTATGAGGCAAGGCTCCAGTGTCGTTGCACAAGTCTTCCAGTGTCGTGAGTTGTTGGTCACTGTCCGGGGGTGGTGGAATGGTCCTAAGAAAATGGCCGTGTTCCCTATCAGCGGGTGTATTTTGGTCTCCGGTGGTAGTCCTGTGTCACTTTCTCCTACGTTTTCACAGTGACAAGGCCTCACACTGCCACGCTACACGAAGTTCAATAGTGCATAAATGTCTCTTCTGTGCTTGTAGCTCTATGATTGAACCCTGTAGAGAGTGAAACATGTCAGGAATTGATGCTGGGTGATAGGAGATTTCAAGTTTCCAAAAAACACTGCTGAAGAAGACCTTGTTGTGCAGCGTTGTTGTTCCTCGTGTCATCTAATACACAATATACATAGGTTGGACTTGATGGACTTGTGTCTTTTTTCAACCTCACTTACTATGTAACTATGTAACAATTGTTTGTATAGCAGTTATACAGTATATGCAGTATTCATTTTATTTAAAGTGGGGCTACCTTCTAACACAGTGACTAAACTTTTTTCATCACAGGTACTATGCTACCCAGGCATTGAATTCAACAGGGCAAGAAAATATTAACAAAGATTCTTTATACAAGGTTAGTTTGATATTTACGTCATAGCATACCTATAGAATTTTTAAGAAGACTGCTTTTCATGCAGTCTATTACATTCTGTAAGTTTTCAGGTATTTAGATTAGTTTGTTCTGTGGAGAGGTAGGCAGCTCAAGTAGTGTTCCACGTTATTAAAAGACTAACAATTACAAGCTTCTTTGTATTCATTGTGATATTTTAAAGGGTATGTTCACCTTTTAAAAAAAATGAGGAGGGGAATAAACTTGGAAAATCCTCGTCCCCTCTGAACTTAGCTTGTCACATGCCACTCTCCCCCCACTTCCACCGCTCAATATAATGGGCCGCACGCTTAGAGTCTTCACCACACAGCCCTGACAGCTGTTTAGCATCATAATGCGGGCAGTGTTGAATAGTGAGTAAAAGCAAATAACAGTGTGCTAGATTCCAAATATAAGCTTCATAATAAACTCCAGTGAATAAGTGACAACTAGTGATCTTAAAAGATATATACAAAAAAGTCCACATGCACAATATATAAGTATATGAATCTCTTGAATTCTGAAGAAACGTAAATAAAATCAATCCGTGCTCCGTGACAGTCTGCAGGGAATATGTGCTGACAGATAATCACCACTACCTCAGTGTGCAGTCTGCTCACCTCAAATGAAGACACCCTTGGGTCTAGTGGCACATTCAATATTAATCTACACAAGGATCAGCTCAATCGTACAAGGGTTTCAGCTAATGGCTCCAGGATTACCAGGACTTCTCCACAAATAATTAAATTCTCCAGGTTCAATTTCTCAAAGCAAATAAAACATCATCATCGTACAAGATTGCTTAAAATTACTTTCTTTTAATTAATAACATAATATGCACTCCCATTTGCGCAGTAATAAAAACGTATTGAACGATCAGTTTAGCATTTGGACAGCTCTCCTCTGGAAGTGTTGTCACAGGTCACGTGACTTTCTCAAGGGACATGAAGCCATGTGACAAACGTTACAGTATAAGAGCTACGATTTGTGTATCGGTTACCACGTGATGTATGAGTCATTGGATCATGTTGCCGTCAATCACAACTATAATACTCTTCATTGTGTGGAATTTATGCATAGTATTACATAATCCATATAACTATAAAAACACTTAAAAATTATATATGCGTTTTTAAAATATTATATTAAAACTATTATTACCCTTTTTGAAAATATTATGACCCTTTTTGAAAATTAAAACTCACTTGTATCTAAAAGACTTATTTGGCGAGAAAGTATTGAGCTCAAAAATCCATCTTGATTCGCTTTTGCTTAGCTCTCTAACTTTATTACTTACCCTCCAGTGGGGTTTGTATTTATCAATTGTCCAAAGCTTGAGACCTGTAGGGTTTTTGTTGTGACACTGTGCAAAATGTCTGGAGACACTGTGTTTCGGAAAACCATTCCTAATATTCTGTATGTGTTCTTGTATTCTCTTCCACATTGGTCGTTTAGTTCTTCCTACATATTGCAATGAACAGGGACATATGTACACTACCCCTTCTGTTCAGCACAATATGAATTATTTTATTAGGTATTCTTTATTTGTGGTATTAGAGATGAATTTATTACACGTGTGACCATTTAAATTGGTGTTTCTGCAAGCATTACATCTTTTACAGGGAAAGAAACCTTTTCCCTGAAAGAACGTAAATTCATGTGATTTTATTGGTGGATCTGGAACATTTTTTGCTATTAAATCTCTTAGTGTGGGTGCCTTTCTATACAAAATTATTTATTTTCCGGTAAAATAGTCCGTAACTGTCAATCCGAGGAGTGACCAATATTTTTGAAAAATTTGCTATATTTGTCTGTGTTGAATATTATAATTTAAAATCATAGGTAATTCTTAATACTGTATCTCCTTTCTTTCTTTATCCTTAATTAAAACATCCCTTGGTAATCTGGATACTTCTTCAATCTTTTCCTTTATGAATTCTTCATTATAGCCTTTATGGATATAAAAGAGAGAAAGTAGTGGCGCGCAAATGGTTAAACTAAACTAAGGACAGGTAAAAGATCAGGGAAATAAATCCAGTTGAAATAAATATTAAAATTGCCTAAATAGTGAGTAGTTGGCAATAAACAAATTCACATAAAAGTGCTGTGCCAGTGATTGTGGAAATAAAATCACAAATATATAAAAACATCAAAACATTGTTAGAAACCAGAGTTGCGTAAAAGAGAAGTGAACAATGAATAAAGTGAATGGTGACTGTGATTAAAAAAAATCACATGTATAACTTCATAAAAAGTGGGTGAATACAGTCAAATAGATAATAATAGATGCGATCAGGCGATTAAAGAAAGATAATCGCAGTAAAAAATCGCAGTAAAAATTGCAATAAGAAAATCAATAAATAGGTGGTGATAGATCGCGCATCTATATAGTGACTGAGGTGAATGATATAATAAATAAATGGAATAAATCGCAAGCTAAAAACGCATCACAACGAGTGTAATCAATAAATGTCCATATAAAGCATAAGTGCAAAGTTCATTCCAGAGTGTAGTGCAAGTGGTTCCATTGAGTGTGCAGTTTTAGCTGTGGCTATCCTGTGCAGTTATAGCGATTCCATGTGATCCTGGTGGGGATGGTATAGATGGCCCCTTACCTTACAGTTGTAAGGTTACAGCATGGGTGTATGTATCTTTATGGTCCCTGGTGACCTTCCTCCTTTGGGTCTCAAATCGGTGTTCCGGGTCCTACTGGTGCTTTAGTTGCATGAAGGTGTATCCAGTTATGGGGGGGGGGGGGGGCTCACATCAATGTATGTAAAGGAAGGAAGTAGCCTCATAGTATAGTATATTCATTAAGCATAAATTTATTTCAAGCAGTTTAAAACAGTTTAGTGAAAAAGGGGTACTCACATTTTTACAATGAGCAAAATTCAAGGTACAAACGAGCGGCGAGCTCGATTAGCATCACTTCCAGTCGCTAATGCTAATAAGCATTTTTAATATTATAATTTTTTCGGCCCTGCTTTTAAACCTTTACCTGGCCATCTCATTAGCAACTGTGCCGGTTTAAAACAAGCCCGTTTTACACTATTACCAATACCTGTTATTTACTTTCCCCGTTACCAATGCATTCTGCGCATTGTAAACATTAGTATCATCCAATCAAGAAGCTTTTCTGGTGCTCAGCTGTAGACACAATACATACTCTGCTGACACCGGACTGCTCCAGCCTATCAGTGCTGGTTTGTGAATTCTAAAATGGCCGCCGCTCCACTTCCGGCGGCGGCATTATGACAACTTCCGGCGATCGGGCCACAGGAAAATGGCCGCTATAGCCTAATTGAATGGCTTATTTATAGACACTTCCTAAGGCACTAGGCACCCCTGATGAAGTCACGTGATCGGTGACGAACACGCGTCGGGACCCCAGCTTAGTACACCGACCGGAAGTGACGCTAATCGAGCTCGCCGCTCGTTTGTACCTTGAATTTTGTTCATTGTAAAAATGTGAGTACCCCTTTTTCACTAAACTGTTTTAAACTGCTTGAAATAAATTTATGCTTAATGAATATACTACACTATGAGGCTACTTCCTTCCTTTACATACATTGATGTGAGCCCCCCCCCCCCCCCCATAACTGGATACACCTTCATGCAACTAAAGCACCAGTAGGACCCGGGACACCGATTTGAGACCCAAAGGAGGAAGGTCACCAGGGACCATAAAGATACATACACGCATGCTGTAACCTTACAGCTGTAAGGTAAGGGGCCATCTATACCATCCCCACCAGGATCACATGGAATCGCTATAACTGCACAGGATAGCCACAGCTAAAACTGCACACTCAACGGAACCACTTGCACTACACTCTGGAATGAACTTTGCACTTATGCTTTATATGGACATTTATTGATTACACTTGTTGTGATGCGTTTTTAGCTTGCGATTTATTCAATTTATTTATTATATCATTCACCTCAGTCACTATATAGATGCACGATCTATCACCACCTATTTATTGATTTTCTTATTGCAATTTTTACTGCGATTTTTTACTGCGATTATCTTTCTTTAATCGCCTGATCGCATTTATTATTATCTATTTGACTGTATTCACCCACTTTTTATGAAGTTATACATGTGAATTTTTTAAATCACAGTCACCATTCACTTTATTCATTGTTCACTTCTCTTTTACGCAACTCTGGTTTCTAACAATGTTTTGATGTTTTTATATATTTGTGATTTTATTTCCACAATCACTGGCACAGCACTTTTATGTGAATTTGTTTATTGCCAACTACTCACTTTATTTAGGCAATTTTAATATTTATTTCAACTGGATTTATTTCCCTGATCTTTTACCTGTCCTTAGTTTAGTTTAACCATTTGCGCGCCACTACTTTCTCTCTTTTATTTTCTCTTGGGTTCAGACATTCCCCCCAGTGTGCGCTGCATCACATTAGTCATTACTCTTTGTGCAAGCACAGGATTACTCTTTTTACCTATATATCTAAGCCTTTATGGATACACTTCTTGCCTATCTTCTGTGCTTGTTCTAAAAAATCACTCCAACTACTACAATTTATTTTTAAACGTATCATTTGTCCCTTGGGAATATTTATAAGCCACGGATCGTAGTGGCAACTGTCCACTGGTATGTATCTGTTTCTCTCCACCAGACAGGTGGACATGTGCGATTAGTTTCGTACGAATCAAAAATTAGTACGAATTTCCGGAAATTCGTACATTTGTACGAATCCGAAATACAAATTTTTATGCATACGAATGCTGTACGAAATACGAAATTTCATTAACGAATTTCGGATCCAAATTAATAGAAACATGACTGGTGTTTTGTTCACCAATCACTCAGAGGAAGTCAGCAAAGGGATGGTGGGAACCCCTCATAATGGGCACAGCGGATGTACACTCAGCACAGGGATGGTGGGAACCCCTCATAATGGACACACAGCAGGTGTTACAGACCTGGGAACTCAGCACAGGGATGGTGGGAACCCTATGGGAATTTCTTTGCTTACGAATTTTATACGAAATACCAAATTAACAGAAACGTGACTGGTGTTTTGTTCACCAATCACTCAGAGGAAGTCAGCACAGCACAGGAATGTTGGGAACCCCTCATAATGGAGACACAGCAGGTGTACAGACCTGGGAACTCAGCACAGGGATGGTGGGAAACCCTCATAATGATAAATTCATCATAACGAACATTCGTAATTGTTACGAAAAGTTAACGAACCTAAAAGTTAAAAACCCAGGAAGTCAGCACAGCACAGGGATGGTGGAAACCCCTCATAATGATAAATTCATCATAACGAACTTTCGTTATTTTAACGAAAAGTTTACGAATCTAATGAAAATTCATATTTCGTACGAATCCGAATTGAATTTCGGACATGAATTAATTTTTTTTTTAATATGAAACGGAACGGAACAAAACAAAACAAATATTTTGATGGCGCCCATGTCTACTGGTTTGAAGAATGTTTTTGTGGTTATTGAATCTGATCTTCCTCTAATTGGATTTCCAGGTCCAAAAAATGAATCTTCTTATGATATTCATACGTTACATTAATATTTTTCTGATTATTGTTCAATTTCTGAAAAAAATTTATCAACCTCTCCTGGTCACCATTCCATATTAATATACAGTCATCAATAAATCTTTTGTACATTACCAGTTGTATGGGAGTGTCGGCATAAATAACTTCTTCTTCCCATTTTGACATAAAAATTTTAGCAACACTCGGTGCATATTTCGCTCCCATATCAATCCCATTTAGTTGTCTATAGTAGTCAGAATTATACCAAAAATAATTATGCTGTAAACCAAATGCTAAGCATCTAAGGTGTAAAGGCATTCCCAGGGTTTTGCATTTGGAAACTTCTCGTTTTGGATGTTTTAGCTCATGAACTGTTCTTGTGTTTAAGGTACATTTTTTTTGTGCTTTATGCAGTATTCTTATCACTTATGGACTGTTTTTCCACTTTTATTTTTGATTATTAAGGGCACGCTGTATAGTATATTGTGTATATTACACTGTATAGTATATTGTGTACATCACATTTATGTTCATTTCACTATATTAGTAATTTTGATTACAGGGGGTCCCCGAGTTACGAACTTGTTAGGGACTGGCCGTCTGTACGGAAGTCAGAAATGTTCGTAAGTCGGCCGCGCACGCGCAGACCGACAAATACGGAGATTTCCGGACATTTCCGATGTTCCGTCTATTGCCGTTCTGCGCATGCGCGGCAAATTACGGACATTTCCGGCATTTTCCGAAGCTCCGTATGGCCGCGCATGCGCAGAACGGCCGAAAGACACAGAAAAAGAGCGAAAAATGGCGGAGGGTCCCCGCAGCGCCCCGTTCGTAAGTAGGGGTTGTTCGTAGGTCGAGCGTTCGTAAGTCGGGACCCCCTGTATTTATTTATTATTTGTATACTATCCAGCACTGCACTCTCTCTTACATCTAATGTTCTTTTGTTCCAATACTTTATTTAACTGATTTGTTAGCGTAACAAATTATGCAGAACCTTTATAACCTTCCAATATAATTTTGCAGTCGGCAATCTGTTTATTAATATTTGCGCTCTTTTTTTTGCTTCCTTTTGATTAATAATAATAATACTTCTGTCCCCTTTTCATAGAAAAATGTAAACCATTCATCCACTGATTCATGATCTAATAAACCATCATTGGTGGGAACATCCCACTCAAACCTTCCTTGGTACAATATTTTCCTTAATATATTGTTCATGAGTGGTTAAATGCCACCATAGGCTGACCTTTTTCTCCATTAAATGGCCAAATTTTCTAAAATTGTGTCTGAATCACCTGTGTCCGTGTTCATATTAGTGGAAGAAAAATCTCTTAAATCAATCGTGCGATTTTCCAGGAATTCAAATATCTCCATATCTGCTTCATTTCCCTGGAGAAACCCTTATATGATCGAGCTGATCCTTGTGTGGATTAATATTGAAAGTGCCATTAGACCCAAGGGGGTCTTCATTTGAGGTGATCAAGCATTGCACACTGAGGTGGCGGTGATCTGTCAGCACATATTCCCTGCAGAGACTGTCACGGAGCACAGATTGATTTTATTCACTTTTCTTCACTATTCAATAGTTTCATATATTTATATATTATGCATGTGGACTTTTTTGTATATATCTTTTAAGATCACTATTTGTCACTTTTTATTATGAAGCTTATATTTGGAATCTAGCGCACTGTTATTTGCTTTTATTCATTTTTATATGTGGTGCCAGAACACATTTTAAATAACTGCAGCTGTTTTTCATTTATATAATTAGCCTTATTACAATTTTTTGTTTTTAGTTTTATTAATTTCAGTGCTTTAGTAATCATATTTTAAGTGTTAAATAGTTACTGGTCAACAGGGCCAGGTTGACCAATCATCCCTTTCCTAAGGAACCAAGTCCCAAATGAAAGAAGGCTCAACAGGGATTCTCTTTGTTCAGCACAGTTACATGGTCACACTGGCCAATCGCCACATTGCCGTTGAGAATGATGAATCATATGAGCACAATCATATAAAAAGTAAACTAGTCAATTTAGTTAAGGTGCTGAGGAGGCTGTGGCACTACAATGTAGGGGCAAATTGGTGCCTGTACATAGGCTGCTGTAACAAGCTCTTTTTAACACTTCCTGTCAAAGGTTTGCCTACCCTCCTCCAACCTGTTCATATTAACCAATTATTGTGATGGCTGGCCTTACTGACTGTTATCAACAGGGAAGGGACAACATTCAAGGGGAGGTGTCAAAGCTAGCATTTTACAGTACCCCACATTTCTGATTACCTTAATGATAGTATTTGTTTTCAACAACTGTACATTGACCCTGATAGTTTTTGTCATAGAGATACCATCACTGTAAGTGATTCCCTACCCTAAGGTGTGTGCAGTAAATTATTGAACTATGTTCTTACATAAAATCATTTGTTCCTAATTATGTAGGTTCTGTCAACCCGAAACGTGATAAAATGGTAAGTCTCTACAAATGATATCCTTAATGTTTTGATAAACTTTATGAGCTAAAAAAATTGCTAACAATTTTGAATCACTGTATCAATATAAGCCTTATTACTACACAGGTTTTCCTTTCCTAGCATCAGGACTGACACAGATATCTGGGATTATGACACTGCTCTGAAAGTACTGATACCCTTACAAATGATAATGATACGAGTGATAATCAATTACAACAAATATCTTATATATAAAATATATATATAAAAAGAGCAGCCATCAAATAGACTTGAAAAGTCCCAAATACGGTATACATATAACAGATATCCCTTAGGGCATGGGTGCTCAACCTGTGGCCCTCCAGCTGTTGCAGAACTACAAGTCCCATCATGCCTCTGCCTTTGGGAGTAATGCTTGTAACTGTCAGCACCTTGCAATGCCTCATGGGACTTGTAGTTCTTCAACAGCTGGAGGGCCACAGGTTGAGAATCCTTGCCCTAGGGGATATATGATCATGCTCCTCTAACTAAAGCCGGTACACACAGGCCAAATGTCAGGAGACATTTGCCGGGTAGGGGGTCCTTCTCTTAGAATACAGCAGCTCAGTGGGGGAGATTGCTGTTTTTACTTCACATTGTGAGTACAGTGGTTCTGACCGGAGCTAACAGTTTTTTTTAGTTCCAACCGCTGAGTAGAACGGAAAAAAAACCTATAGTGTGTACCAGGCTTTAGAACCATTAATCAATGTCCTTAATGTGCAATCAGATTCACATGAAACATAACGTGCTTAACAACTTGCCGACCACCCGCCATTGTTATACTGTGGCAGGTCGGCTCTATTGCGCGAATCACCGTAGCTGTACGCCGATTTGTGCAATAGATACAGTGGGCGCGCACCAGAGCTGATGCGCGTGGTCGGCGGCCACGATGTCTGCGGCCACCCGCAATCGCTCCTCAGAGAGCCAGAACGGGGATCTGTCAAAGTAAACAAACAGATCCCCGTTCTGTACTTAAGAACAGCGATCTCTCTGTAATCCCTGTCAGTCCACTCCCCCCACAGTTAGAAACGCCTCCCAGGGAACTATAATATAATTTAACCCATTGATCGCTCCCTAATGTTAACCCCTTACCAGCCAGTGTAATTTATACAGTAATCAAGTATAAATGTCACTGGTCCCAAAAAAGTGTCAAAAGTGTCCGATCTGTCTGCCGCAATGTCGCAGTCCCACTAAAAATCGCTGCTCACCGCCATTACTAGTAAAAAAAATGCCATAAATCTATCTCCTATTTTGTAGACGCTATAACTTTTGTGCAAACTTTTGCGACTTTGTTTACAAAAAATATGTAGAAGAATACGTATTGGCCTGATGAAGAAGATGAAGAAATTATTTTTTTTACATTTTGTTTGGGATATTTATTATAGCAAAAAAAAAATTTTTTTTTTTTTTCAAAATTGTCGGTCTTTTTTTTGTTTATAGCGCAAAAAAAAACAACCTCAGAGGTGATCAAATACCACAAAGGTACTCGCCAAACATTATTTTCTTGCAAGAAACACATATATCACAAAATACAAATGTAAACTTATACTCAAAATTCTACCCAACATGGTACTATGGAGACTCTCCTACAAGAAGAGTGAAAGGAGTAGCAATAGGCATGGCAAAAGATGTAAGATTTGAATTGGAGGACAGGAAAGCAGACCCAGAAAGGCAGTACCTATTTTTGAAAGGAAAATTACAGGGGATGGAGTGCACATTGGCTAATGTCTACTGCCCTAACAAAAGCCCAGGGGGCTATTTGAAAGAGATCTTGAATAAACGAATGGACTTTAAAAAAGGTAGTTTGGTTTTGGCAGGAGACATTAACTTTTGTCTGGACCCTCGAATAGATAATACATCAAATGCATGGGGGACTGGAAATCACCAACTAAGAATAATAAAGAAAAAATTACATCAATGCCAGTTGGTGGATGTATGGATGGCCCAACACCTAAGGGCAAGAGATTATTCATTCCACTCCTTAGTGCATAATACTTACGCAAGGCTGGATTATATATAGGTGGAGCATAGACTTTTGGAAGTTGTAGTTGATTCATCCATTGTAATAACGACACTCAGATCATGCCCCAGTAATTATGGTGTTGGGACCCACGGGAACCCAGGATAGGATAAATAAATGAAGACTGAATGAAGATCTGATACAAGATACAGAAGTGGAAACAAAAAAAAAAGAAATTGAACAATATTTTCTGTTAAATGGGTCCACTGGGGTCTCAAAGGCTACAATTTGGGAAGCGCATAAGGCATATATTAGGGGTATACTGATTACTATAGGCACCAGGAAAAAGAAAGAAAGGTCAAAAGACATGGTCAGGACAATAAAAGAAATACATAAATTAGAACTGAAGCATAAAAAGGGGCTAGATGTGAAAATACATAAACATTTATATTTAAAAGAGATCATTTGAAAGACTTGTTGGAACAGGAGACAAAAAAAGTTTTTAATAAAGCGGTGAAAGACAGATATAAATGGGGTAATAAACCAGGAGAACATCTTGCAAAAATTATAAAATATAAAAAATCTTTAAACTAAATAGAAAATATGAAAAACAGTAAAGGAGAAATGGTATATGAAACAACAGAAATTGTAAAAGTCTTTCAGAGTTATTATAGTTTCCTATATCCTGTAAGCGAGAAGGAGACAAGAGAAACAGAAAAAAAAGACAAAAAATACAGGAATAGCTAAGGAAGCAAAATTACCGAAAGTATCAATGGAAAAACTGCAGGCCTTGGAAGACCCAATAACAGAGGAGGAGATTAGAATAGCAATAAACAGTACAGCAGTAGAGAAGAGCCTAGGACCTGACGAATTTACAATAAGATTGTCAGGAAAGGGTCCGTCCGCTGGTAAGATCCATCATTTGGCATGCAGTGCTGAGGTCCACCAGCAGGTGTCTCCTGGCAGTTTGGAACTGTCAGGGGAGACTTTCCCTGCTGGTGTTATGTCATCATTGGGCCGCAGTACTGGTGTCCACCAGCAGATGGATCCTGGCAGTATGGAGCAGACAACACTTCCTGCACTCAGGTATTACATGAGGACAATTACTGGCAGTCTCATAAATACCCGGCAAGCCCTTACATGCTTACCTTGGTATCTCTCTCCTTGGGACCTAACCTTGCGGCCTGTTACCCGATCCTGCATCTGACCTTGTTCCCAGTTAACCGATCCTGCATCTGACCTTGTTCCAGAGCTTATCCTGACCCAGTCCCTCCTGTGTTCCTGTTCCCTTACCTTTTCCCTTCAGCTCGATCCATCCCCTCCCTGTCCTGTTGGTTCCCTGTCCCTTTACTACTGATCTCCCTGTGTATGACCCTGGCCTGGCTAACGTTTATGTTTCTGGAACATCCCTTGTCCTTCTGCTGATCTGCTGTGTATGACCCTGGCCTGGCTGACACCTGTGATTCTGGTACTACCCCTTGCTGTATATACTGTTGTTGTTGGGTTTGTTTGGGTTGGTTGTGCACTGTTTGTATTTTCTTATTTTATCACCTATCTTAATAAATATTACTATTCACTTTACATGCGATTTTGGTTATCTCTGTGCAGTCCACACAGTCTGGTCTACTAATTCTCCTGACAGTATACCAAGGCCATCCCTGACCAGACGGGGCTGCATTGAGGAACCATCCTGGTTTGTTAGTTCTGCTAATATGGATTTCAATGAAATCATTTATTATTCTCTGCTGGCAGAAGAGGATGGTGAATATTGTCGCTAGATTTTAAAAGGGTGGACTAGTGATCAGCTGATGGAAACTATCCGATCAGCTCATTCCCTAGTGGATCAGGGCGACATGTCATTTAAGGATGTTCAGCCCTTAATCCAGTTATGTGCAAAGCCAGCCCTGTCATGTTTTCCCGAAGGAAGTGGCAATTTTTCTCCCCCCTTCAATTATGGCCAAGTTGAATCTCTGGTATGGTTATTAGAGAATGATCCAGCCTTTTTGTCTGATCCGTGCAATCCCTGGTTAGTCAGGCTGTGTGTGAATCAGTGTTTGTTCAACCTGTGCTACAGGCATGGTCAGATCTCCTGCATTTAGCTAAGCCACAACATCCCAGCCCTGCCATTAATCACCTGCCTTCCCAAGAATCTATCTCCCCGTCGCCTATGGCAACCTCAGCTACAGCCCAGTTTACTCCGCTTCCTACCAAATACCATTACCCAGTCTCCAAGTGTAGCACCTATCCTGCCTTCAATCCACCTGCCTCTTCTCCTCCACCTGTAACAATCCCACAAAACCCTCCTCCAGCCACTGTTCCTTGGTCTTCCTTTTGCCCAGCTACATTCTTTTCCTACAGCCCTGGACCTACGTACAAAGCTGCAGTGGCTAGCCAAAAAAGAAACAAAAGTTCTTTCCGACACACACCATCCTGCCAGTAACCCAATCTGCCTCCACACCAATCAACCTGTTCCAGCCTGAATTCATGCCAGTTGAACCTGATGACCCACCTAAACCTGCCTTCCCAGTGCCTGCCACCCAGTCTGATGTCCCAGTGCCTGCTGCCCAGTCTAAAGTCCCAGTGCCTGCTACCCAGTCTGATGTCCCAGTGCCTGCTACCCAGCCCAAAGTGTCAGCCTTCCAGTCAGATGTACCAGCCTTGCAGTCAGATGTGCCAGCCTTCCAGTCTGATGTGCCAGCCTTCCAGTCTGATGTGCCAGCCTTCCAGTCTGATGTGCCAGCCTTCTAGTCCGATGTGCCAACCTTCCAGTCTGATGTCCCCGCTTCCCAGCCTGATGTCCCCGCCTTCCAGTCTGATGTGCCCGCTTTCCAGTCTGATGTCTCGGTGCCTGCCTTCCAGCCTGATGTCTTGATATTGGTGTCTCAGCCTGAAGTTTCGGTGCCTGTGTCTCAGCCTGAAGTTTCGGTGCCCGTGTCTCAGCCTGAAGTTTTGGTGCCCATGTCTCAGCCTGAAGTTTCGGTGCCCATTACCCAGTCTGCCTGTTGATGCCCGTTATTCGGCTTGTCGGACCAGTGAATGGTGTCCAGCTCGCTGAACCAGGGCCTGTTACCCAACCCACTGGGCCGGGGCCCTTTACCCAGCTTGCTGAGCTGGTGCCCGTGATCCAGCCTGCTCTTATGGTGCTCGCTGTTCAGCCTAATGTCCCAGTGCCTGCTGCCCAGCCCGACAACCCGGAGCCTGCTGCCCAGCCCGACGACCCAGAGCCTGCTGCCCAGCCCGATGACCCAGAGTCTGCTGCCCAGCCCGACGACCCGGAGCCTGCTGCCCAGCCCAACAACCCAAAGCCTGCTGCCCAGCTCGACGAACCAGAGCCTGCTGCCCAGCTTGAAGGACCCATGCCTGCTGCCCAGCTCGGTGACCCGGAGCCTGCTGTTTGCCCTGATGTACCTGATGTCCTGCTCAAAGCAACTGATGCCCTGCCTGAAGCACCTGTTGCCCAGCCTGACATACCCCCATCCATTGTTCTGCTTGACACCATAGACTATGGACAATTTCAGCCGGTTTGAGCATCCCGAGGCGCCTCCTTTGAGGGGGGTACTGTCAGGAAAGGGTCCATCAGCTGGTAAGATCCATCATTTCGCATGCAGTACTGAGGTCCACCAGCAGGTGTCTCATGGCAGCTTGGAACTGTCAGGGGAGACTTTCCCTGCTGGTGTTATGTCATTATTGGGCCGCAGTACTCGCGCCCACCAGCGGATGGATCCTAGCAGTATGGAGCAGACAACACTTCCTGCGCTCAGATGTTACGTGAGGACAATTACTGGCAGTCTTATAAATACCTGGCAAGCCCTTACATGCTTGCCTTGGTATCTCTCTCCTTGGGCCCTGACCTTGCAGCCTGTTACCCGATCCTGCATCTGACCTTGTTCCCAAGCTTATCCTAACCCAGTCCCTCCTGTGTTCCTGTTCCCTTACCTTTTCCCTTCAGCTCGATCCATCCCCTCCCTGTCCTGTTGGTTCCCTGTCCCTTTACTACTGATCTCCCTGTGTATGACCTTGGCCTGGCTAACCTTTATTTTTCTGGAACATCCCTTGTCCTTTTGCTGATCTGCTGTGTATGACCCTGGCCTGGCTGACATCTGTGATTCTTGTACTACCCCTTGCTGTATATACTGTTGTTGTTGGGTTTGTTTGGGTTGGTTGTGCTCTGTTTGTATTTTCTTATTTTATCACCTATCTTAATAAATATCATTACTATTCACTTTACATGTGTTTTTCGTTATCTCTATGCAGTCCACACAGTCTGGTCTACTAATTCTCCTGACAAAGATATTATAAAAAATTCAGGAAACAACTTACTCCAAAATTATGTGAATATCTAAATGGCCTGGCTGAGGGGGAGGTAATGAGGAGAGAGTCACTAAGGGCATATGTTACGGTAATACCCAAAGAGGGAAAAGATGCTACATTATGTTCCAACTATAGACCAATTGCACGGTCAAATGCCAACACTAAACTCTTTTAAAAAGTACTAGCAACCAGGGTGGATCCATGGAGACCAAATGGGGTTTATACCGGGAAGAGAAAGTAAAGATAACAGGACAAGAACATTGTTAATGTTAGAAAAGGAGAGAAGTGGGAAATCCCCAGTACTACTTCTGTCAATAGATGCGGAAAAAGGTATTTGACAGGGTAGACTGGGGATTTATGATGGGAATAATAGAAAACCTGGGAATAGGACCAAAAATGATTCAATGGTTAGAAAATCGATATAACCACTCTATAGCGTTGTTTAAAGTTAATCAGCATCACCTTTTGAGATGTTTAATGGAACAAGACAAGGATGCCCGCTGTTGCCTCTCCTATATGTACTAGTGTTGGAACCCTTTCTGACAACCATAAGGAATAGTACAGATATACGGGGGGCAAGGATCGGAGATGAAGAACATAAGGTGGCAGCATATGACGATGACATTTTGTTTTATATATCTAAACCTAGGTTAACACTTCCCAACTTAATGAAAGAACTGAAAGAATATGGGGAACTTTCAATTTTTTTAATTAATCCAATAATATCAGAAATCTTGAATATAAGTCTAAGTAAGAAGGAAGCATTGGTATTACAACATAAATTTCCATTCACATGGAAGGGTAAAGAATTCAATTATCTTGAATAAAATTTACAAAATCAATCGGGAAATTGTACCAAGCTAATTATATTCCTCTGCTCAATGAAATTAGAAATCAAGAAACTATCAACATGCCCTCTGCCATGGATGGGAAGGATAAATATGCTAAAAATGGTAATACTTCCGAAAATAGAATATCAATTTCAAATGATACCAATAACACTTCCCCAGGTCTTTTGGGGTCTGGTATGAATATTAAGGGGAACCGAGCAACAAAAAAAAATTTGCATGGGGGTCCCCCAAAATCCATACCAGGCCCTTTAGGACTGGTATGGATTAGGGATGAGCCGAACACCCCCGGGTTCGGTTCGCACCATAACCTTCGAACGGACCGAAAGTTCGCGCAAATTTTCGAACCCTATTCGTTATAATGGACGCGAACGTTCGAAATCAAAATTGCTAATTACAACGGCCAATATGCTTGTCAATGTCATAAAACAGGTTTGGGGACCCAGGTCCTGCCCCAGGGGACATATATCAATGCAAAAAGAACTTTTAAAAACTAACGTTTTTTCGGGAGCAGTCATTTTAATGATGCATAAAGTGAAGAAAAAAAAGTGAAATATTCCTTTAAATATGGTACCTGGGGGGTGTCTAAAGTATGCCTGTGAAGTGGCATGTGTTTCCCGTGTTTAGAACTGTCCCTGCACAAAATGACATTTGTAAAGGAAAAAAAGAAGCCATTTAAAACCACTTGCGGCTTTAATGTCATGTCTTGTCCTGGCCGCCATATGGCTGAAAATCCTTGTGAAAAATGGCATGGCTACCCCATCACCCCCCCCCCCCCCACCCCAGCCCCTTTGGGTCTTGTATGGATATTAAGGGGGACCCCGCACCCAAAATAAAACCCTATACCTACAACCCTATATACTCTGAACAGCAGTATACAGGCGGTGCAAACAAGACACGGACTGTAGGTTTGTTCTTAAGTAGAATCTGAACAGGTACATTATGAAGTGTAGCTCCATCCCAAAAAAAATCTATTTTTAAGCTTTTTGGAGAACATAGGGAGGGGTTATCACCCCTGTAACATTTGCTGTCTTTGCACATCTGTTCAGAACATTTCACCTCACTTTCCGTCCCAATGACAAATGTTTTTGGAAAAGTGGGGTTTTAATTGAAACAAGGATTGGTGATAAAGCATCAGTAGAGAGGAGATACCTTTTTCCCAAATTAAATCTAACAGGATAGAATTTCCCTTCCTAGGGGTAGATTTCCTCTCACTTCCTGTTTTCTCTTTCCGTTTGCAAGTAGGAGTCGTTTGTAAGTTGGATGTTTGAAAGTAGGGGCCTGCCGTATATACTCTGCAGAAATTTGCCCTATTAGATGTTGGTGTAGCCACAACACTGTAAGCCCTAACAGTTACTCTTGGTGGGCGCAGGAATGGGCCCTGCTGTGAGTTATTAGATCAAGATTTGTAATTGCATGCACCTGTTGAACAGGGCAGAAAAATTGGGCCTTTGGTGGTGGTGGTGGACGGTGTTGCCACAAGACTGTAAGCCCTCACAGTTACTCTTGGTGGGCACAGGAATGGGCCCTGCTGTGAGTTATTAGATCAAGATTTGTAATTGCATGCACCTGTTGAACAGGGCAGAAAAATTGGGCCTTTGGTGGTGGTGGTGGACGGTGTTGCCA
Organism: Lithobates sylvaticus; assembly: GCA_028564925.1. Lineage (NCBI taxonomy): Eukaryota > Metazoa > Chordata > Amphibia > Anura > Ranidae > Lithobates > Lithobates sylvaticus. Next base: position 512,376,276 of record CM053026.1, on the reverse strand, counting down.
CAAGACTGTAAGCCCTCACAGTTAGTTACTCTTGGTGGGCACAGGAATGGGCCCTGCTGTGAGTTATTAGATCAAGATTTGTAATTGCATGCACCTGTTGAACAGGGCAGAAAAATTGGGCCTTTGGTGGTGGTGGTGGACGGTGTTGCCACAAGACTGTAAGCCCTCACAGTTACTCTTGGTGGGCACAGGAATGGGCCCTGCTGTGAGTTATTAGATCAAGATTTGTAATTGCATGCACCTGTTGAACAGGGCAAAAAAATTGGGCCTTTGGTGGTGGTGGTGGTGGTGGACGGTGTTGCCACAAGACTGTAAGCCCTCAGAGTTACTCTTGGTGGGCGCAGGAATGGGCCCTGCTGTGAACTATTAGATCAAGATTTGTAATTACACGCCCCTGTTAAACAGGGGCTGAAAAATTGTGCCTTAGGCATTGGTGCTGGTGCCACAACACTGCAACCCCTCACAGATACTGTACTCTGAGCACAGCAATGAGACCTGTTGCAAAGCATTGCCTAAAAATTGTAATTACACGCCCCAACAGGGGCTGAAAAATTGTGCCTTAGGCACTGGTGCTGGTGCCACAACACTGCAACCCCTCACAGATACTGTACTTGGAGCACAGCAGTCACATCTGTTGCGAAGCATTTTTAAAAAAAATTGTAATTACACGCCCCTGTTATACAGGGGCTGAAAAATTGTGCCTTAGGCACTGGTGTGGTGGCATGGATCATTGAGGAGAAGGAAGAGGATAGTCAGTGAACATAACAGGACAGTCACTCAGCATCAGCATAGGCAGTCTTGAAGGGATGTGACATTATAAATGATTCCGTTATATCCGCTTCAGGTGCCTGGTAGCTGGTGGTGATCCAAGACTGATTCATTTTTATGAAGGTCAGTCGATCAACCGAGTCGGTGGACAGGCGTACCCTATGATCGGTGACAAATCCTCCAGCAGCACTGAATGTGCGTTCGGAAAGAACGCTGGATGCAGGACAGGCCAGTAGCTCAATTGCATACTGTGCAAGCTCTGGCCAGTGATCCATCCTCAGGACCCAGTAAGCCAGAGGATTTTCGGTGGGAAAGGTGTCCAAGTCTGACCTTGCCCCTAGGTATTCCTGCACCATGTATATCAGACGCTGGCGATGGTTGCTGGAACCGATCATACCTTGGGGCTGCGGACTAAAAAATTGTCTGAACGCATCGGTCAGACGTCCACCTTCCCCACCGCTCCTTCTGCTACTGACCGAAGCCTCAGCAACTCGTCGTCCAGGACCAGGAGTTTGTAACCTCCCAATTTCTGGGAACGCGTTGCACAGACCTTTCTGCAAGGCCTCCCTGAGATGTCTCATCCTCTGCTCCCTCTGCGACGGCAAGATAAGGTCCGCAACCTTACCCTTGTACCGTGGATCAAGGAGAGTGGCCAGCCAGTAATGGTCCCTCTCCTTGATCCGAAGAACACGAGGATCCTTCCGCAGGCTTTGCAGGATCAGGGAGGCCATGCTACGTAGGTTAGCAGAGGCATTCGGTCCGGAGTCTTCTGGGTCACTGAGGATGACATGATCGCCAGCCACCTCCTCCCAGCCACGTACAAGTCCACTGGTTTGTTGGGACTGTACATCATCCCTAAAAGACTGCTGCTGCTGATGCTGAGTGCCAGGCTCCACCTCCATGCTCACACAATCCTCCTCCTCCTCCTCCTCCTCCTCCTCATCCTCTTCCTGTGTGATGGGTGGGACAGAAGGAACACTGTCTGGATAAAGGGGGCCTTGAGAGGCAAGGAAGTCCTCCTCTTCCTGCCTCTGTTCTGCTTCAAGTGCCCTGTCCATTATCCCACGCAGCGTATGCTCCAACAGGTGGACAAGAGGTACAGTGTCACTGATGCATGCACTGTCACTGCTCACCATCCTCGTGGCCTCCTCAAATGGTGAGAGGACAGTGCATGCATCCCTGATCATGCTCCACTGGCGTGGGGAAAAAAAGCCAAGCTCCCCTGACCCTGTCCTGGTGCCGTAGTCGCAAAGGTACTCATTGATGGCCCTCTGCTGCGTGTGCAGTTGCTGCAGCATGGCCAACGTTGAGTTCCACCTGGTGGGCATGTCACATATTAGGCGGTTCTTGGGCAGGTTCAGCTCCTTTTGCAGCTCAGTCAGCCGAGCACTGGCATTATAAGATCGGCGGAAATGCACACAGACTTTCCTGGCCTGCCTCAGGACATCCTTTAAGCCTGGGTACCTGCCCAAGAACCGCTGCACCACCAGGTTGAGGACGTGAGCCATACAGGGCACATGGGTGAGCTGCCCCTGTCGCAGGGCGGAGAGGAGGTTTGTGCCATTGTCAGAAATGACCATTCCTGGCTTAAGCTGGCGTGGCGTCAACCACCTCTCATCCTGCCCCTGCAGAGCTGCCAGAACCTCTGCCCCAGTGTGGCTCCTGTCCCCCAAACACACCAGCGCAAGCACGGCATGGCATCTTTTTGCCTGCGTACTCGCGTAGCCCCTTGTACGCCTACGGAGCACCGCTGGTTCCGAGGACAGAGCACTGGAGGAAGAAGAAGAGGAGGGGGTGGAGGAGAGAGGTGTGTCACAACCAGTAGTAGCATTTTGGAGGCGTGGTGGCGGAACAACCTCCAACACTACTGCACCTTGTCCTGCATCCCTCCCAGCTGCCAATAGAGTGACCCAATGGGCCGTGAAAGAAAGATAACGTCCCTGTCCATGCCTGCTGGACCATGAGTCAGCGGTAATATGCACCTTACCGCTGACCGCCCTGTCCAGCGAGGCATGGACATTGCCTTCCACATGCCGGTAGAGAGACGGAATCGCCTTCCGTGAGAAAAAGTGGCGTTTGGGAACCTGCCACTGAGGAACCGCACATTGAACAAACTCACGGAAGGGGGCCGAGTCTACCAACTGAAAAGGCAGCAGTTGAAGTGCTAGCAATTTAGCCAAGCTAGCATTCAACCGCTGGGCATGTGGATGGCTGGGAGTATACTTCTTTCGACGGTCCAGCAGCTGGGGCAGGGAAATTTGCCTGAAGGACTGAAGATATAGTGGGGATGGAGATCCCAGCTGATGAGGAGCAAGGAGAGGTCCGCTTTGTTCTTTGGTGTGGGTCTTTTATGTGTGCTTGCCAACGAGCTGCATGGCAGGTCGACATATGTCTGCTCATGCTTGTGGTGCCCAAGCGGCTGATGTTTTGGCCACGCAAGATACGTTTGAGACAAATATTGCAAATAGCAGTGGTGCGATCTGATGCACTCGTCTCAAAAAAGGCCCACACCAAAGAACTTTTGTGATAACATGCAGAGGCAGCGCCCTGCACAGGCGGAGCTCTGCGGTGTGATACAGTTGCTGTGCTGGCCTCTAGCTGGCCTCCAGGGGGAATCCTGCCTCGTTGGACATGTGACGCCACAGCCTCCTCCTCCTCCTCCTCTCTCCCTTCAGGCACCCACGTGGAGTCAGTGACCTCATCATCCCCTCCCTCTTCACCACTAGAGCAAACCTGGCAGTAAGCTGCAGCTGGTGGAACAGTACTGCCAGATTGCTGTCCTTCAGCATCCCCTCTCTCTGTGTGCACACTACTGCCTTCCTCAAGCTGGGTATCATCATCCGAGCCTTCGAATCGTTGGGCATCCTCCTGGAGCATGTACCCAACACTGTGCTCAAACAGTTCGGGGGACTCCTCAGGAGGACATGGTGGGTCTAGGGAAGGGGTGGCTGATGATGCCATTGAGTACGCGTTGGCAGCTGCTCTGCCAGTACCCTCAGCCTGGGTGAGAGAGGATGAGGAGGATGAGGAGGGCTTGGTCATCCATTCTACCAAGCCTTCGGCATGATGCGGCTCCACATGTCCAGCTGCCGAAAACAAAGACAAGCGTGTCCCATGGCAACGTGCTGATGACGATGCACGACCACGTCCACGGCCAGCACTGTTGTCTCTAGAAACAGAGCCTGCCTGCCCTGTGTTCTTGCCTCGGCACGGTCTGCCTCTCCTTGGCGGTCTTCCAGCCATTGTAGTCGGTAGTGTATATAGTATAAAAAATAGAGCTCCTATGTGTGCTCACAACACACTGTAGGTCCTATGGGTGCTGACACTAACACACTATAAGTACTATGTGTGCTGCTGACAAGAAAATATAGGAGCTATGTGTGCTGCCACAAACACACTATAAGTCCTATGGGTGCTGCTGACACAAAGACACTATAGGTAGTATATGTGTGCTGCTGACAAGAAAATATAGGAGCTCTGTGTGCTGCCACTAACACACTAGAAGTCCTATGGGTGCCAAAGACACAACGACACTATAGGTAGTATATGTGTGCTGCTGACAAGAAAATATAGGAGCTCTGTGTGCTGCCACTAACACACTAGAAGTCCTATGGGTGCCAAAGACACTATAGGTAGTATATGTGTGCTGCTGACAAGAAATTATAGGGGCTCTGTGTGCTGCCACTAACACACTAGAAGTCCTATGGGTGCCAAAGACACAAAGACACTATAGGTAGTATATGTGGGCTGCTGACAAGAAAATATAGGAGCTCTGTGTGCTGCCACTAACACACTAGAAGTCCTATGGGTGCCAAAGACACAAAGACACTATAGGTAGTATATGTGTGCTGCTGACAAGGAAATATAGGAGCTCTGTGTGCTGTGTGTCTTTGGCACCCATAGGACACTAGAAGTCCTATGGGTGCCAAAGACACAAAGACACTATAGGTAGTATATGTGTGCTGCTGACAAGAAAATATAAGAGCTCTGTGTGCTGCCACTAACACACTAGAAGTCCTATGGGTGCCAAAGACACAAAGACACTATAGGTAGTATATGTGTGCTGCTGACAAGAAAATATAGGAGCTCTGTGTGCTGCCACTAACACACTAGAAGTCCTATGGGTGCCAAAGACACAAGGACACTATAGGTAGTATATGTGTGCTGCTGACAAGGAAATATAGGAGCTCTGTGTGCTGCCACTAACACACTAGAAGTCCTATGGGTGCCAAAGACACAAAGACTCTATAGGTAGTATATGTGTGCTGCTGACAAGAAAATATAGGAGCTCTGTGTGCTGCCACTAACACACTAGAAGTCCTATGGGTGCCAAAGACACAAAGACACTATAGGTAGTATATGTGTGCTGCTGACAAGGAAATATAGGAGCTCTGTGTGCTGCCACTAACACACTAGAAGTCCTATGGGTGCCAAAGACACAAAGACACTATAGGTAGTATATGTGTGCTGCTGACAAGAAAACATAGGAGCTCTGTGTGCTGCCACTAACACACTAGAAGTCCTATGGGTGCCAAAGACACAAAGACACTCTAGGTAGTATATGTGTGCTGCTGACAAGGAAATATAGGAGCTCTGTGTGCTGCCACTAACACACTAGAAGTCCTATGGGTGCCAAAGACACAAAGACACTATAGGTAGTATATGTGTGCTGCTGACAAGAAAATATAGGAGCTCTGTGTGCTGCCACTAACACACTAGAAGTCCTATGGGTGCCAAAGACACAAAGACACTATAGGTAGTATATGTGTGCTGCTGACAAGGAAATATAGGAGCTCTGTGTGCTGCCACTAACACACTAGAAGTCCTATGGGTGCCAAAGACACAAAGACACTATAGGTAGTATATGTGTGCTGCTGACAAGAAAACATAGGAGCTCTGTGTGCTGCCACTAACACACTAGAAGTCCTATGGGTGCCAAAGACACAAAGACACTATAGGTAGTATATGTGTGCTGCTGACAAGGAAATATAGGAGCTCTGTGTGCTGCCACTAACACACTAGAAGTCCTATGGGTGCCAAAGACACAAAGACACTATAGGTAGTATATGTGTGCTGCTGACAAGAAAATATAGGAGCTCTGTGTGCTGCCACTAACACACTAGAAGTCCTATGGGTGCCAAAGACACAAAGACACTATAGGTAGTATATGTGTGCTGCTGACAAGGAAATATAGGAGCTCTGTGTGCTGCCACTAACACACTAGAAGTCCTATGGGTGCCAAAGACACAAAGACACTATAGGTAGTATATGTGTGCTGCTGACAAGAAAATATAGGAGCTCTGTGTGCTGCCACTAACACACTAGAAGTGCTATGGGTGCCAAAGACACAAAGACACTATAGGTAGTATATGTGTGCTGCTGACAAGGAAATATAGGAGCTCTGTGTGCTGCCACTAACACACTAGAAGTCCTATGGGTGCCAAAGACACAAATACACTATAGGTAGTATATGTGTGCTGCTGACAAGAAAATATAGGAGCTCTGTGTGCTGCCACTAACACACTAGAAGTCCTATGGGTGCCAAAGACACAAAGACACTATAGGTAGTATATGTGTGCTGCTGACAAGGAAATATAGGAGCTCTGTGTGCTGCCACTAACACACTAGAATTCCTATGGGTGCCAAAGACACAAAGACACTATAGGTAGTATATGGATGGGACAGAAGGTTGGGACAGAAGTTGGGGTGCAATGCTGTGCTAACAGCACTGCGATTGGTGCTACTGCAATACTGTACTAACAGTACGCACACACCAGACTAATCCCCAGCAGCAGCTAATAACACACTAACTGTGCAATCAGCAGCAATGAATGATCACTAATGATGAATGACTCAGGTAGCAATGGTTTAGCAAAGAAATAGCAATCAAGCAAAGACAGAATCAGCAGACTGCTCTCTCCTAAAGCCGGAACACATGTGACCGGGGCCGACGGCGTGGCGGCCTTTTAAATGGTGGGGCGTGTACTAAAGCCCCTGAGCTTTAATTGGCTACAGGCGTCCTGCCTTTAGCCAATTATTGCTCTCCTAGTTTCCGGCGCTGTGATTGGCCAAGCATGCGGGGTCACAGTGCATGCTTGGCCAATCATCAGCCAGCAATGCACTGCGCCGGCCGCAATGCATTGTGGGGCCGCTCGCATCACACGAATGTGATGCGAACGGCCCAAATAGTTCTGGGCTCGCCGAGCGAGCGAACGCCCGGTGCTCGATTCGAACGTGGGTTCGAATCGAGCACCGGGCCCATCCCTAGTATGGATATTAAGGGGAACCCTGCGCCAAAATGTGAAAAAAATGGTGGGGGGTCCCCCCAAAATCCATACCAGACCCTTCTCCAAACACACAACCTGGCAGGCCGCAGGAAAAAAGGGGGATGAGAGCGCCCCCCCCCTCCTGAACCGTACCAGGCCACATGCCCTCAACATGGGGCCCCCCAAAACACCTTGTCCCCATGTTGATGGGGACAAAGGCCTCATCCCCACAACCCTTGCCCGGTGGCTATGGGAGTCTGCGGGTGGGGGGCTTATCGGAATCTGGAAGCCCTCTTTAACAAGGGGGCCCCCCAGATCCCACCCCCATGTGAATGGGTATCGGGTACATTGTATATTAATTTTTTCCAAAAAATAAAGGGGGCGGCCTTTCTGTGTGATGTCAATGGATGCTCACGCCCCATGGCTGTGTAAAAGATGCCTGACAGCGGGTGACAACACAACAGAGGAAGACAGTGGCAAGGAAGAACACGGTGGCGAGTAAGAACACAGCAGCGGGAGAAGTAGGCGGTGGCGGGAGAGACAGCAACAGAAGACGGCGACAGAAGATGGCGGCAAGAGAGACAGCACCAGGAGAAGATGATGGCAGGAGACCCGGTTCGCGGGAGAAGACCACTCAGAGCTATTTTACAATAAAGGAGTTGTCAAAAAACGCCTATTGTTTTTTGTCACATTTCACTGCTTTTTTTGGTGAATGGATAGGGGTACAATGTATCCCTACCCATTCACATAGGGGGGGCGGGATCTGGGGGGGGCTTCCAGATTCCAATAAGCCTCCTGCTCGCAGACCCCCACAACCACCAGGCAAAGGTTTTGGGGATGAGGCCCTTGTCCACATCAACATGGGGACAAGGTGTTTTTGGGCAGGACCCCAAAGCACCCTCCCCATGTTGAGGGCATGTGGCCTGTTACGGTACAGGAGGGGTGCGCTCTCTCATCCTCTTTTCCTGCGGGCCTGCCAGGTTGCATGCTCGGATAAGGGTTTGGCATGGGTTTTGGGGGGACCCCCCACGCCATTTTTCGTTTAACTTTTGGTGTGGGGGGTCCCCTCCGGGTCCATACTAGACCTGAAGAGCCTGGTATAGACCTGGAGGGGACCCCATGCAGTTTTTTTTTGCGATTATTTTTTTTTTGCGATTATATTTTTTACTTTCAGTGGGGAAGCCGCTGACAGCTAATGACTCATTGGTTGTTAAGGACACAGCGGCTGACTTCCCCGCCCCCGGGTTAGCAACCACCTATACAGTGGGGATCGAAAGTTTGGGCACCCCAGGTAAAAATGTGTATTAACCACTTCAGCCCCAGACCAATTGGCAGCCAAACCAGGCCCCTTTTTGCGATTCGGCACTGCGTCGCTTTAACTGACAATTGCGCGGTTGTGCAACGTGGCTCCCAAACAAAATTGGCGTCCTTTTTTTCCCACAAATAGAGCTTTCTTTTGGTGGTATTTGATCGCCCCTGCGGTTTTTATTTTTTTGCGCTATAAACAAAAATAGAGCGACAATTTTGAAAAAAAAATGCAATATTTTTTGCTTTTTGCTATAATAAATATCCCCAAAAAATATATAAAAAAACATATTTTTTCCTCAGTTTAGGCCGATACATATTCTTCTACATATTTTTGGTAAAAAAAATCACAATTAGCGATTATTGATTGGTTTGCGCAAAAGTTATAGCGTTTACAAAATAGGGGATAGTTTTATAGCATTTTTATTAATATTTTTTTTTTTTACTAGTAATGGCGGCGATCATCGATTTTTATTGTGACTGCGACATTATGGCGGACACATCGGACATTTTTCACACATTTTTGGGACCATTGTCATTTATACAGCAATCAATGCTATTTAAATGCATTGATTCCTGTATAAATGACACATGCAGTGAAAGAGTTAACCACTAGAGGGAGGGGTGGGGTTATGGGCTGTGACGTGTGTGTGATTTTTTACATTAGGGGGCGGGGCTGACGTCATTGATCGGCTTTCTCGATGACCGGGAACAGCCGATCAATGACAGGCAGAGTAGGAAGCGCGGGGAGAGGTTTGTTTACACAGACCTCTCCCCGTTCTTCAGCTCTGTGACCCGATCGCGGGACACCAGCGGCGATCGGGTCCGCTGGTCCCGCGGCCGGGGTCACGGAGCTCCCAACCGGGTCGCGAGCGCGCCGCTGGTGGCGCGCGTGCGACCCACGGCCAGGCAATTGAAGGGCCACGTACCTGTACGTAATTTTGCCTGGCCGTGCCATTCTGCTGACATATATATGCAGTGGACGGTCGGGAAGCCGTTAATGTGCATAACGAAGCCAAGGAAAGATGGAAAAATCTCCAAATGGCATCAAATTACAGATTAGACATTCTTATAATATGTCAAAAAAAGTTAGATTTTATTTCCATCATTTACACTTTTAAAATGACAGAAAACAAAAAAATGGCGTCTGCAAAAGTTTGGGCACCCTGCAGAATTTATAGCATGCACTGCCCCCTTTGCAAAGCTGAGACCTGCCAGTGTCATGGATTGTTCTCAATCATCGTCTGGGAAGACCAAGTGATGTCAATCTCAAAGGTTTCAAATGGCCAGACTCATCTGACCTTGCCCCAACAATCAGCACCATGGGTTCTTCTAAGCAGTTGTCTAGAAAACTGAAACTGAAAATAGTTGACGCTCACAAAGCTGGAGAAGGCTATAAGAAGATAGCAAAGCGTTTTCAGATGTCAATATCCTCTGTTCGAATGTAATTAAGAAATGGCAGTCATCAGGAACAGTGGAAGTTAAAGCAAGATCTGGAAGACCAAGAAAAATATCAGACAGAACAGCTTGCAGGATTGTGAGAAAAGAAATTCAAAACCCACGTTTGACTGCACGATCCCTCCAGAAAGATCTGGCAGACACTGGAGTTGTGGTACACTATTCCACTATAAAGAGATACTTGTACAAATATGGTCTTCATGGAAGAGTCATCAGAAGTAAACCTCTTCTACATCCTCACCACAAAAATCAGCGTTTGAACTTTGCAAATGAACATATAGACAAGCCTGAGGCATTTTGGAAACAAGTTCTGTGGACCGATGAGGTTAAAATAGAACTTTTTGGCTGGAATGAGCAAAAGTAAGTTTGGAGAAGAAAGGGCACAGAATTTAATGAAAAGAACCTCTGTCCAACTGTTAAGCATGGGGGTGGATCAATCATTCTTTGGGGTTGTATTGAAGCCAGTAGCACAGGGAACATTTCACAAGTAGAAGGAAAAATGGATTCAATAAAATTTCAGCAAATTTTGGATGGTAACTTGATGCCATCTGTGAAAAAGCTGAAGTTAAAGAGAGGATGGCTTCTACAAATGGATAATGATCCTAAACACACCTCAAAATCCACGGGGGATTACATCATGAGGCGTAAACTGAAGGTTTTGCCATGGCCTTCACAATCTCCTGACCTCAACATTATTGAAAATCTATGGATAGACCTTAAAAGAGCAGTGCGTGACAGACAGCCCAGAAATCTCAAAGAACTGGAATACTTTTGTAAGGAAGAATGGGCAAAGATACCTCAAACAAGAATTGAAAGACTCTAGGCTGGATATAAAAAGCGTTTAAAAGCTGTGATACTTGCCAAAGGGGGCAGTACAAGATATTAACTCTGCAGAGTGCCCAAACCTTTGCAGACGCCATTTTTTTGTTTTCTGTAATTTTGAAAGTGTAAATGATAGAAATAAAATCTAACTTTTTTTGACATATTATAAGAATGTCTAATCTTTAATTTGATGCCATTTGGAGATTTTTCCATCTTTCCTTGGCTTCGTTATGCACATTAATACACAATTTTACCTGGGGTGCCCAAACTTTCGATCCCCACTGTATACAGTGTTAAAAAAAAAATGCAAAACACATCAAAAATTGCATCACAAACGCAACAGTTGGTGTTCTATTGAAATCTATTACCCGCAAATCGCATGAAAAAAGTTCTTGACCATTTAAAAAAATGCACTGTCCCGCAAAACGCATAGATGTGAACTAGTACCATAGGAAACCATGTTAAATGGACTGTAGAGTGTTTCTGCAAACTGCAAAACGCACAAAAAAATGAATAGGTGTGAACCTAGGGTCAGGGCCAGTTCACACTGGAGCAATGTGGGAACCCTCTGAATCCAGTGCGGGTTCCAGCATCGCATACAACTCGCAGGCAGTTCACACCATATTCAAACTGCTGGGAGTGTCAGTAGAAAGCTAATGACACCCCCAAATCAGTTTGCACATCGCAAAGCGAACTGCAAATTCAGACAACACCCATGCGATCCAATTCTGCTGTTGACCAAAAAAAGGGTCCTGTGTGAGTTTGGTCCGAATGCGATGCAAATTCAACCATACAATCTGTATGGCTAAGTTTGCATCGCACAGACATTGCATGTGATTTGCAGTGCGGGGCAATTGAACCAGCAACCCCAGTACTGCTAGATGGAATTTCTACCTATTTAGCCAGCAGGCAGCCTCACACATTTGTCTGCATCTCTGTGGTGTGAACCAGACCTAAGTCCATAGCCATGCTCAGTGTCACAAGCAATATACAATATATTGTCCGAAGTATTAAGACACCTGTTTTATACGCACATGAACTGTAATGGCATCCCAGTCTTAGTCCGTAGGGTTCAAAATTCATTTGGCCCACCCTTTGCAGTGATAACAACTTCAACTCTTCTGGAAATGAGGTCCACAAGGTTTAGTTGCAGTGTGTCTATGGGAATTTTTGACCATTCTCCCATAGGTGCATTTGTGAGGTCAGGCACTGATGTTGGTCGAAAAGGCCTGGCCTACAGTCTCCGCTCTAATTCATTCCCAAGGTGTTCTGTTGTGTTGAGGTCAGGACTCTGTGCAGGCCAGTCAAGTTCCTCAAACCCCAAACTCACTCATCCATGTCTTTATGGACCTTGCTTTGTGCACTGGTCCAAATCATTTGGTAGAGGGGGAATTATGATGTGGGGTTGTTTTTCAGGGGTTGGGCTTGGCCTATTAGTTCCAGTGAAGGGAACTCTTAAGGCATCAGCATACCAAGACATGTTGGTCAATTTCATGCTCCCAACTTTGTGGGAACAGTTTGAGGATGGCCCCTTCCTGTTCCAAAATGACTTCACACCCGTGCACAAAGCAAGGTCCATAAAGACATGGTCCTGACCCCAACCCGATATAACACCTTTTGGCTGAATTAGAGCAGAGACTGCAAGCCAGGCCTTCTCATCCAACATCAGTGCCTGGCCTCACAAATGCACTTCCTGGAAGAATGGTCAAACATTCCCATATCCACACTAAACCTTGTGGACAGCCTTCCTAGCCTCCCCAGAAGCCATTCTAGCTGCAAAGTGTGGGCTAAATCGATTTTTAACCCTACAGACTAAAACTGGGCTGCCATTAAAGTTCATGTGTGTTTAAAGGCAGGTGTCCCAATACTTTTGGCTAGTATATCTGGCAAGATTTACAATGGTGGTGGACCCCTCCTACACATAAATACTACATTTAGGACGTGGGAGATGAGACAACTTCTCTACATGAAGCGGCATGTTTGGTATTTGAATCCAGATGCTCAGGGATGCTAAGCAGAAGTTCTAACCTCTGGGTCACGGAGCTGCCACATGTGAAAACCTCATACACATAAATACACATAAATACTGCATTTCTTTGGACATACAGGTGATGGAATTGCATTACTCAAGAGTTACTCTTCTTGATGTATTCTGTGATATTTGGTGGTTCTTTGTGGGTCAGTGTAGAATAGTGATGTTACCCTCAAATTTTTGGGAATTACATTTTGATTTCTGATGTTGGTACACATATTGCATTTTTTGGGCTCAAATTATGATTATTTGGAAATAAAAAGCACAAAAAAATGTGACTCATTTTAAATTTGCATCAGCAATGGTATAGTTTGTGATTTGTAAAAGACACCTGTGTGAGTTTGGGTAAAAATTGTTGTGAGGTGGAGAGTAACAAGTGAAAGTGACAGAGAAAAATATATTATATCAAAACATTCCACATTCTAGCATTCTTAAAAACAAAATATTTGAAGTAGAAGCAACAATGTTGCAAAGGAAAATTAATTTCAGAGAATGATACATTTCATCTCAACATTAAAAGGATTTATTTGTGAAAGTTACAATTGTTCCATTAGAATCAATGGCTAAAATTTGCATTGCACTATAATAGCGAAGATTTTCACTCCCAAAAAATGCTCCTTGACACAGCGCTCATTCTGGTATTTACTATAGCGCCCTGTAAAAAAGACATTGGAGTTAAAATGAGAGCTATTTGCAGGACTGAGCATGCTCAGTTGTATTGGCACCTAGTTGTACAAAAACGGGGAATTTGTCTCTTCTCAGACTTTTAAAGATATTTCCGTGTAGAAATCACTTTTTCACACACTTTAAAAGCAGATGATATTTAAATATTATACTGCATATTTCAGTACCATTTAGGCAATTATATAATGCTCTAAACATTATTTCCATGTTCACTACTCCAGGTTTTAGCAGAGTAAGGGTTTGGGAGCTACCGTATTTGTTTTCAGGGAACTATAGTAAATTTGATTTTGGAAGTATTTTTTTACCAGCACTATAGTGAATATCGTTTTAGCGCTAATTAGCGAGATTAGCACTAATTTGCGGTAATTAGTGCCAATTAGCGCTGCAGCCTTATAGTAAATGACCCCCTATGGGGCTAATACATTTAAACAGAATAAAAGAAAGAATAAAGTGAAAATTAAACTGGATTGGTTAGGCATAGCTGTCATTCGGAATTTTTGTTTACATTTTTCATAAAATGAAAAAAAAATGGATTAGTTGCCATTAGCAACAACTGCACTTTGCTAATTTTCTTTTCTTGTTTTAATTACTATACATCTAGTAAGGCGTCGCAAGCACTGGCACGCTCCCTGTTGAACAAACCTTAGTCAGCTTAGTGAAGCTAAACACGGTGCAGTTGCAGAATGATAAGAAAGAACACAGAGTGCATAGTGTGTGTGTGTATGTGTGCATTGTCTACTAAGAATAGTTCATTCTGCATCCATTTTATTAGAAGTAATTTACATGTATTACAATTATGGGGGTAGGTAGTGTTGGCGCTGCTAGTGTAAGATATGCTCCAATATGTCACAGTAAATATCATAAAAACATACAAAAAATATATAAAAAGACATAAAAAGACAATGGATTGAAGAAAAGGACCTTCAGGGTAGTTTTCTCTGAAATACTACCTGTACCTTGAGCCACACCGAGAGGCAGCAGGAGCTTAATGAACTGAACAAGTGGCTGACGAACTGGAGTAGGAAAGAGGGGTTTGGGTTCCTGAATAACTGGACTGACTTCTCAGTCGGTTAAGGGCTCTTTAGTAAGGACGGGCTGCACCTTAATAGGGATTGTACAGCTCTGTTAGGAAGAAAGATGGAGGGCTTTTTTTTTTTTTTAACAAAATGAAGATGGAGGGCTTTTAAACTAGGTATTGGGGAGGGGGTCAGAGGAAGCAATAGCTGTCAGTAAGCAAAGGACAGAGGGTAATAGTGGAGTCAGCATGGATAATACAGCTGTAACTTCTAATCCTGAGGTGAATGCAAGGACAATTCGGAAACAAAGCCCAAGGAAAACTAAGGCCGCGTACACACGAAGGGACAATCCCGCGGGATTATCCTCTGGACTCAAGTCCAGCGGACAATCCCCTCGTGTGTGGGCGTCGGCGGACTTTTTGGCGCCAAAGTCCGGCGGACAAAAGTTTTAAGTTTTGTTTTAAAACTATCCGCTGGACTTGGCAGTCCGGCGGACAATCCCGCCGTTAGTAGGCTAGTCCGCCGGACTTTTTAAATGAACGGACTTGCCGCTCGTCGGCAAGTCCGTTCATTTAGCACGTGACTTCAGGTTACGTAGCTAGCGTAGGCAGTAAATGCCGCCGCGCTAGCTCCGTAAGCTGGCATGGATTTAAAGGGACTCCCCACGCCGAAAAACGGCGTGGAGGTCCCCCCCAAATCCATGTCAGACCCTTATCCGAGCACGCAGCCTGGCAGGCCAGGAAAGGGGTGGGGACGAACGAGCGCCCCCCCCCCTCCTGAGCCATACCAGGCCGCGTGCCCTCAACATGGGGGGTGCCCTGGGGAAAGGGGGGCCGTGCGGCCCCCCCCACCCCAAAGCACCTTGTCCCCATGTTGATGAGGACAAGGGCCTCTTCCCGACAACCCTGGCCGTTGGTTGTCGGGGTCTGCGGGCGGGGGCTTATCGGAATCTGGGAGCCCCCTTTAATAAGGGGGCCCCCAGATACCGGCCCCCCACCCTATGTGAATGAGTATGGGGTACGATGTACCCCTACCCATTCACCTAAGGTGTAAAATGTAAAGTACAAAAACACACACACTTTTGAAAAAATATTTTATTGCACTGCTCCGGGGGTCTTCTTCCATCTTGGGGGTCTTCTCGCCGGACTCCTCCGCTCTCTTCTGCTCTTTTACCTAGCTCTTTCACGAGCGGAGGAGTCCGGCTACCTTCTTCGTCGTCGCCGCCGTCGTCTGGGGGTCTCGATCCGCCTTCGGGGGTCTTCCGGGGATCTCTTCTGTTCTTGCGGCGGTCGTCGTCTTCCGTGCCGCCGGCGCCTTCTGCTTCTTGTTCTTCTTCTTGTTCTTCTTCTTCTTCCGATGTTGACCCGTCGCTGTCTCTGCCCGGAATGCCAGAACCGCGCTGCGCTGGGACTTATATAGGGACATGGGGACAGGGTCACATGCTCATGTCACATGGTGACCCCGCCCCCTTGCGATGTCACAGTCCCAGCATCCTCCGGGACTGTGACAACACAAGGGGGCGGGGTCACCATGTGACATGAGCATGTGACCCTGTCCCCATGTCCCTATATAAGTCCCAGCGCAGCGCGGTTCTGGCATTCCGGGCAGAGACAGCGACGGGTCAACATCGGAAGAAGAAGAAGAACAAGAAGAAGAACAAGAAGCAGAAGGCGCCGGCGGCGCGGAAGACGACGACCGCCGCAAGAACAGAAGAGATCCCCGGAAGACCCCCGAAGGCGGATCAAGACCCCCAGACGACGGCGGCGACGACGAAGAAGGTAGCCGGACTCCTCCGCTCGTGAAAGAGCTAGGGAAAAGAGCAGAAGAGAGCGGAGGAGTCCGGCGAGAAGACCCCCAAGACGTAAGAAGACCCCTGGAGCAGTGCAATAAAATATTTTTTCAAAAGTGTGTGTGTTTTTGTACTTTACATTTTACACCTTAGGTGAATGGGTAGGTCCATACTCATTCACATAGGGTGGGGGGCCGGTATCTGGGGGCCCCCTTATTAAAGGGGCTCCCAGATTCCGATAAGCCCCCGCCCGCAGACCCCGACAACCAACGGCCAGGGTTGTCGGGAAGAGGCCCTTGTCCTCATCAACATGGGGACAAGGTGCTTTGGGGTAGGGGGGGCGCGCGGCCCCCCTTTCCCCAGGGCACCCCCCCATGTTGAGGGCACGCAGCCTGGTATGGCTCAAGAGGGGGGGGCGCTCGTTCGTCCCCACCCCTTTCCTGGCCTGCCAGGCTGCTTGCTCGGATGAGGGTCTGACATGGATTTGGGGGGAACCCCCACGCCGTTTTTTCGGCGTGGGGATTCCCTTTAAATCCATGCCAGGTCACGGAGCTAGCGCGGCGGCATTTACTGCCTACGCTAGCTACGTAACCTGAAGTTACGTTCTAAATGAACGGACTGCTCCGTGTGTGGGCAAGTCCGTTCATTTTCAAAAGTCCCGCGGACTTTTGGCCGGCGGATTATCCGCCGGAGAAGTCCGTGCGTGTGTGGGCAAGTCCACACGCTCGGAAAGTCCAGCGGACCCAGCTGGAAAGTCCGGCGGGATTGTCCGCTGGACTAAGTCCGCCGGCAAAAGTCTGCACATGTGTACGCGGCATAAGGGGAATTTAATATGCACTCATACAATGCTGAGAGGAGTATACACAAATGCTAGAAGCCTAGCTAACAAAATGGAGGAGCTGGAGCTGCTATTACATGAGGAGGACTTACACTTTGTGGAAATAACTGAAACTTGGTTTGATAGCTCACATGATTGGCTGGCAAATACCCAGGGTTATCCTTTTATCTGAAAGACAGGTAATGTAGAAGAGAGGGAGGGGTGGATCTATATGTAAAAAATGATGCAAGGATAGTAGAGAGGAGCGACATTGGGATTGGGACGAGGGGAGATGTGGAATCAGTATGGGTAGAACTTAAAGTAAAAGAAGTAAGTAGGAAATTAAGAGTGGGGGTATGTTTTAGGCCACCCAACCTGAAGGAGGAGGAGGAGCGGGACCTATTATCACAGTAGAAATGACAGCGAGACCGGGAAATGTCATCATAATGGGGGACTTCAATTATTCTGATATTGACTGGGCAGAGGGGAAAGCTCACTAATTAAAGGCCCAACATTTCATGAATGTCTTACAGGACAACTTCATGTCCTAATTGGTGGATTCCCCAACTAGAAATAATGCCCTGCTAGCGATATTAATTACGAATGATCCAAGTTTGATCTCAAATGTGGAAATACGGACAACTTGGGATCTAGCGATCAGAGGATGATCACATTTAAAGTAAAACATAGAAAAAGGAGGCACGAGGGTAGCACAAAAACACAAGATTTTGAACGAGTCAATTTTTCTGAACTGCGGTCATTACTACATGACATCAATTGAGACCAAATCCTAGATACATTGAACACGGAAGAAAAATTTTGCTTTATGAGCAGATCAAACAAAGGTATCACACATTACATTCCAATGGGTAATAAATATAGATGAGCAAAGGTTAAACCTGGATGGCTAAACCGTAATGTAAAAAGTCTCATTAAAGAGAAAAAAAATGGGCTTTAAACAATACAAAGGGGATGGGTCACCGGTCAGCATTTTAACACTACAAAGAACGCAATAAGAAGTGTAAGAACGCAATCAGGGTGGCCAAAAAAGATTCCGAAAGACACATAGCGGAGGAGAGTTAAAAAAGACAATTTTTTAGATACATTAACAGTAAAAAGTCTAGATCAGAGCACATTGCCCACATAAAAGACGAGGATGGTTATGGGTGACACGGAAAAGGAGGGATATACCAACTGCGACAGTACTGTTAGTGTCACATCACAGGGCATACCCTCGTGGCTAACAGAGGCCAGAGTGAAGGAAAGACTTAATAAACTTAATACAAATAAATCACCAGGACCAGGTGGCTTACACCCGAGAGTCCTCAGAGAACTCAGTCAGGTAATAGCCAGACCATTGTTCCTAATCTTTGTGGCCAGCATACTGACAGGATTTGTACCAGCTGATTGGAGAAAAGCCAATGTGGTACCAATATACAAAAAAGGACAGAGACAAATCCCTGGAAACTTCAGGCCGGTCAGTCTAACATCAATCATTGGTAAATTATTGGAGGGGAAGATAAGGGACTATATCCAAAAGTTTACTGAGGAAAAAAATATCATAAGTAGTTTTCAGCATGGGTTTACAAAAGGTCGTTCTTGCTAGACCAATCTGTTAACATTCTATGAGGACGTAAGCTGCCATATAGACAGGGGGAGGCTAGTGGATTTAATGTACCTGGATTTTGCAAAGGCACTTAATCTACAAGATGAGGTTGATAGGCATGGACCATAAGGTTTGTTCTTGGGTAAAAAAAATGGTTACCGGGGCGTGTCCAAAGGGTAGTGATAAATAATGTGTACTCAGACTGGAGTGGTAAGTGGGGTGCCCCAGGGTTCTGTTGTGGGACCAATTATATTCAATTTATTCATAAATGATATAGAGGATGGGATAAATAGCTCAATCTCAGTTTTTGAGGACAGCACAAAATTAAGCAGGGCAATAACTTCACATCAAGATATATACATTTTACAGAAAGACCTGAAAAAATAATGGAGTAGGCATATACATGGCAAATTAAGTTTAATGTGGGAAAATGTAAGGTATTGCACATGGGGGCAAAAAACATAAATGCAAACTACTCACTAGGGGGAGAACCACTGGGGGAATCAAGGATGGAGAAAGATCTGGGGGTCCTAGTAGATGACGGATTGAACAATAGCATGCAATGTCAAGCTGCAGCTACCAAAGCC
Organism: Lithobates sylvaticus; assembly: GCA_028564925.1. Taxonomy (NCBI): domain Eukaryota; kingdom Metazoa; phylum Chordata; class Amphibia; order Anura; family Ranidae; genus Lithobates; species Lithobates sylvaticus. The sequence goes on along the minus strand of CM053026.1, from coordinate 512,357,126 downwards.
GGCAAAATATTAGCATGCATAAAAAAAGGGAAATACTCCAGTGATAAAACTATAATCCTGACACTATATAAAACTCCGGTTAGGCCACAGCTGGAGTATTCTGTCCAGTTATGGTCACGAGTCCTCAGAAGGGATGTGCTGGAACTGGAGCGAGTCCAAAGAAGGGCAACAAAACTAATAAGGGGATTGGAGGACCTCAGATACAAGGACGACTGCAAACTGGCTGCGGGGAGTATGGGTATTTTTAGTAGACTCTTGGATGTGCATCTTAAAGAACACAACATACAGGGATATGGGAAATAATTATAGACACTGACACACTTGCACCTACACAGGTTGAACTGGATGGACTATTGTTTTTATTTAACCTTACCTACTATGAAACTATGAAACAACAACCTTGGAACAATGTGTTAAATGCAAGTGCAAGATACATGGGTATCCATACCAATAACAAAGTGCTTATGTGCAATTGACCAATAAAATCAAAGTGCTATAGTATATAACAAGCATTCATTGGCAATTTTATGTGTATACATGATTACATTAAATAAAGTCCATTAATTCATGTCAAAAATAAAATATCAAAAAATGTAATTCAATATTTAAAATAGATTTAAAGTGAAGTGGGTGCTGCCAAATGTGCATGCAATCGGACAGTATCTTCATGTCACACTCGTGCCCCCCTCTTATGCTGCACTCACCGGATAACGCTACCCACTAAGGGGTAACTAGCCTCCACAGTATCAGTAACTGTAAATTAAGTCCTCACGGCTATCTCCTTGGTCTTCTCCGCCCAAGTGAGCTCATAGAAAGACAATGATTGTATCCACAGCGTGCCTCCATATAACAATGTTTATTGCGCAAGTAATGAAATACACTTACAGTAATCCAAATAATTACAGGCGTTTATGTACTATCAACCAGGAAGTCCGGGTCATTATGCACTCCACAGACCAAAACTGCATGTGACGCAATAGCTCCGCCTTGCGCGTTTGTCACAAAGACGTCATCAGAAACTGCGCCTTGGTGGGTAGTGAGTGTGACAGACTATTTTAAATAGTGAATAGAATTTTTTGATATTTTATGTAGCGAGGTGTCGGGGCCCCTGGGGCCTAATGGCGACCTCCAGAGTTAGGGACAGCTGACATCCTTCTATGTAGAGTGGGTTACAAGGCATGGTGGGTATAATGCAAAAAAGATTCATGGGCGCCCGCCACTTCCTGAATGCAAAGCAATTTATTTTCTCTTGAACAGAACTGTGGGAGAGAGGGCTAGGGCTAGGGCAAGGACAATCTGGCAAACTCCAAGACTTCTATATGCAGACAGCCATGCAGGGAAAGGCATCCAGCAAGACACCACATCTGCATGAGTAGGATCGCTGTCTTCTATGGCAACAGTCTTAAAACAGTTTCTGACACAAGTTGTAACAAACTCCTTTACTTCTTCTACAATCTCCTCTTGTAGATCTTCACTCAACTGAGCTCCCAGTCTCTCTCACTAGACTTGCTGATCCACTGCCACTGGGTCACCTCCGCTGGATGAGTCCCTGGCTTGACACCTGCTGAAGTTTCCCAATACTTCCCCATCCCCGGTTGGTGAGAATACTGCTCTGGTACTTGCTTCAGCTACTCACGGTGGTCCCTGGTAACAAGGTGGATGGTCCCTTAGTGGCAACAGCTTTCCCTCTGCCACAGTCCCAACCCTACGGGGCTCTCTTGCTTCTGGATAAGCCTTCAGATAGCCTAGCAGCCAGATGCCCCCGGGATAGGCCTCAGGCTCCGGCCTAGCAGCCCTGGCAGCACAGCACACATCCACCCAGACAGCCGTCCAGGTGGCAAAGAACCCCCGATCACCCGACTTCACCCAAATAAATAGGTTCTCCCAGCAGGCCAAGGGATTCTAGAAAATCCCTGCCCATTGGCTGATATACCCCATACTCCTAATCTGTCCTTGCAATGCCCTTCTCTTATCTAATGTCGTCAGGTACCCAACAACAGAAGAGAGAGGTGCAGCAATTCCAGAATTAGGGCAAAGTCAGTTGACCCCCTAGCAATTGGCCAAGGCAACTATCACTTGGCAAATAAGAGCAACCCTGCCTAAACATCAGGGTGCTGCATTTTTTTTTTATATGAATGGGCTATTATTTGATGTAATTATGTATAACATAAAATAATAAATGGATGCTTGTTATATACTGTAGCACTTTAACCACCTGATTACTGCGCACTTAAACCCCCCTCGTACCCAGACCAATTTTCAGCTTTTGGCGCTGACGCACTTTGAATGACAATTGCGCGGTCATACAACACTGTACCCAAATGAAATTTTTACCATTTTTTTCCCACAAATAGAGCTTTCTTTTGGTGGTATTTAATCACAGCTGGGGTTTTTATTTTTTGCTAAACAAATAAAAAAAGATGGAAAATTTAAAAAATAAATAAAATCATGTTTAATAGTTTGTTATAAAATTTTGCAAACAGGTAATTTTTCTGCTTCATTGATATGCGCTGATGAGGCGGCACTGGTGGGCACTGATAGGCTGCACTGGTGGGCACTGTTAAGCTGCACTGGTGGGCACTGATAGGCTGCACTGGTGGGCACTGATAGGCTGCACTGGTGGGGACAGATAAGTCGGTACTGATGGGCACAGAAAAGATGGCACTGATGGGCACGGATGGGTGGCACGGATGGGTGGCACGGATGGGTGGCATGGATGGGTGGCACCGATGGGCACTGATAGATGGCACTGATGGTGGCACTGATAGGTGGCACTAATGGGCACTGATAGGTGGCACTGATGGGCACTGGTAGGGGACACTGATGAGCACTGGTAAGGGACACTGATGAGCACTGGTAGGTGACACTGATGTGCAGCACTGGCACTGTGGGCACTGACAGATGGCACTGTGGGGACTGACATATGGCACTGTGGGCACTGACGGATGGCACTGTGGGCACTGACAGATGGCACTGTGGGCACTGACAGATGGCACTGTGGGCACTGACAGGTGAAGCTAGTGGGCACTTTTATTAGCCAAAGGTGGGCACCATGGACCCTGGGCATTTTGCAGTGAGAGGGACTGATGTCCCTCTCACTGCCGCCGGTGATCGGCTTTTTTTTTTCTCCTCGAGCGCGAGCAGGAAAAAAAGCCGATTACCGGCTCGGTTATTATCACATGATCAGCTGTCATTGGCTGACAGCTGATCATGTGGTAAGGGGTCGGGATCGACCCCTTACTCGGATCTGTGATCCAGCGAGTCTCACAGACTCGCGGATCACAGAGCGCGCCGCGCACACCCTTCAGGGGGCGCGCAGGCAGCTCGTTGCCGGGACGACGTCAATAGACGTCGTCCCGGCATATCAGATCCGCGCTGTAGCCGTCATTTGGCTATAGCGCGGATCTCAGGTGGTTAATTATATTGATCAGTTTCACATTGGCACTTTGTTACTTGGTATGGATACCCATGTATCTTGCACTTGCACTTAGCACTTTGTTTCAGGGTTGTTGTTGTCTTTCTATGTCTTTTATTTTTTGTATGTTTTTATGATATTTACTGTGACACATTATAGCACATCTTACACTAGCAGAGCCAACTCCAGCCACCCCCATACTTGTGTTTATCATTTGCCATCTACCTTTTGGTAGTTGGTATAAGTGGAGGCAGCAGCTATAAGCAGCACCTTTCAGTCCATAGCACGGAACTATATTTTTTCCTTTCTAATTTACATGTATTGTTGTTTTCTGTTTTTAGGGGAACAATCCATACTACAATGATGAGTGCAGCTTCTCCAGAGGATTATGTTTCTTTCATTCGGAATTAAACGGTATATAAATAGACGCATCATTAATATTCACACTTCACATTCATCAATAGGGTACATGTTAGTATTTCCAAATGACAATATTCTGAATTAAAGCAGTACCTCTTTCTTGCCATGTCCAAGGAAGTAATGTTCCCAAATGATTCAAAGGAACTATAGCCTACATGAGATCACATAAGATTGTGGATGTTTCATCATTGGCAACTGGAGAAAGTTTACTGTTTGCAGTCAGACATAACCTATCTAGTAGGCCTGCAGTGAGAAAAGAGGATCATCAGGAATAATCAAGGGTTTGAATACCTTTAGGGTACATTCACATGGCCATATGAAAATACAGCAACTAGTACATTGGATCTTGATGGCAGAAGCTGGCCGAAAGATCCTGTGCAAAAAGTGCTTTGCTAAGTTCACCTTTTTTTCCCCTCTAAATTCCAGTTCCCCTATGTACCAATATAGCATTAATGTACTTCTTTTGCAAACATAAAAAAACTTTCCATTTATTCAACCAATGCTTACCTCACTGTCCTCATGGCTGTTTGAAAACACTGCTCCATTACTACTTCCTGGACAGACTTTAGGTCATGACACAGGAGGGAGTTGACCAGCTGACCTCATTAGCACACACCCTGCATCATCTACCCTCAACTGGTCAACTCCTTCCTGTGTCATGACCTAAAGTCTGTCCAGGAAGTAAGGCAGAAGTAACGGAGCAGTGTTTTCAAACAGCCATGAGGACAGTGAGGTAATGTTGTGTAGAACAAATGGGAAGCTTTTTTATTTTTGCAAAAGAAGTACATTAATGCTATATTGGTACATATGGGGGCTGGAATTTAGAAAAAAAGAAGGTGAACTTAGCCTTTCAGCAATGTTTACATGCATCCAGTGTTACAGTGTAAATTACCTCTATTGGCTGCCACCACTGCTCAGCAAGCTGCTAGAACACATGTGGCTTCTACAGACTGCATCCTAGCAAAGAAGGATGCCAATCTCCAGTAGTGACAACACATAATGCTGGGACCAATCAAATTATACCCAAGCAGAAACATTTTCTCCCACCAGCGTTCACATTGTACCTGAATGGTAACCGCAAACCCTAGAACCATGCTGGCTCTGTGCACACCCCTCATTCTGTTCTTTTCAAAATATTTGTGTATTGACAATGCCACAGTGGAAGACGGGACTCATTCACAGATGGCAATAAATGAATGAGGCGGCTGTGCAGGCAAAGACCCACACAGCCCTGCAGATTTTAATTCTGACAGCGGCTGCTGGAGAGAGAAACACCCGCTTGCTGTCACAGGGGTGGCTGAGGGGGTGCAAAAAAGGGCTGGTGCATAGCAACATGTTACATATTACACCATAAATACAAGTGTAACATACAACATGTTGCTAAAGGTGAAAATATCCTTTAAGAGGAAAAGTACATCTACAATTCAATACAATAAAGGAGGGTTCAAAAGGCTCTGCTCATGACATTTTAAAATCTAAAGTAGCTATAAGTATCTTATAATATTAAAAGGAGCCCAGGGTATAATTCTTTGGATCACAGTTCTGCATCTTCATGTCTTTTTCCACACCACTATATTTCTGCTGAATTCTCTTATTAAAGGGTTAGGTCACATTCACCAAAAAACTGCCTATGCAGATAAGGGACATCTGTAGATAAAAACAAGCTGTGCAGCTTTGACCAAGGTTGCTATATGTGTAGGCCATGTATGTACTGTATCTCATGAAGCCTGACTGGAAAACTCCCAGGACCTTGCTAAGAGAGGCCCAACTGTTACTGTTCACCTTTACCCTCTAGGACTCTCCTAGTAGCATCAAGTCTCGAAAGGATCTAAAGATGATTACACCTAAATGTTTGCCATTTATCTCTCTCCCTATTATGATTTTTTTAAATTTTTAGCATAGATAACTCTTTATGTCCTGACCCAAAACTCTTATCATTTACATTTCTTAACACTGATTTACGTTACTCCTTTGCTTTTACTTACATATATTTTTAATGTATACACATTTATGTTCTTTTATAGGAATTCTAAAGAACAGGAACCTGATGTGTATGTTGAAGTGATGATTGCAGCTGTGAAAATGTACTACTGTTAAAATGTTCCAGAAAGTTTGTATTTATGGTATTAAACAATTTACAAACCTACGGTGTAAATCTCCTGAGGAAGTGAGTGCTGTCTCAAGAAATGCGTTGAGTTCCAATACATAAGCATCTGCTCCCAGGATTACCAGTCATATCATGATTTATGTAGCCATGGATATTTATGTGCCTATACCTGGAATCATGTCCTAGAATTGTAAATGTGTGACAAAATAGTTTTAGTGTTTGAATAAATATAATAATTTAGTATATTTTATATTTATTGTTTGTGTCTCCCAAAGTACCTTGGACATTTCTTATTTGTATTTAAAAACGATTACGTTTCCCCTCTGCCTAAGGGTTAGGCAGAGGGGAACACAACGGCAACACAACATCAAGCATAATGCCGCGTACACACGATCGGAAATTCTGCCAGCAAAAGTCTGATGATAGCTTTTGGTCGGAAAATGCGACCGTGTGTATGCTCCATCGGACTTTTGCTGGCAGAATTCCAGCCAGCAAAAGATTGAGAGCAGGTTCACAATTTTTCGTTTAGAAAAACTTTCGATCGGAAATTTGGATCGTCTGTACCAATTCCGATGCGCAAAATTCCTACGTATGCTCGGAAACAATGCAAAGCCTGCTCGGAAGCATTGAACTTAATCTTCTCAGCTCGTTGTAGTGTTGTACGTCACCGCGTTCTTGACGGTTGAAAGTTCAGCAAACTTGTGTGACCGTGTTTATGCAAGCCAAGCTTGAACGGAATTCAGTCGGAAAAACCATCCAAGATTTTTCTGACGGAAAATCTGCTTGTGTGTACGCGGCATAAGAGTAAAAAGTGAAAGTAAAACTGACTGTGATGAGGGCAATGTCTCCCTCCCCATGGTTCTGTAGTCCAGCACCTGGCTACAGTTGGTGTCATTTTACCACTGCATAGACTGGGCTTAGGAAATTAATTGTCTTCTTACACTTCAAAAGACTCAAACATCCTTTGTATTGGACGTATATAAAGGAAACATCCTTTGTATTGGACGTATATAAAGGAAAACTATATTGGATCCAAATTCTGTGTCCTATTGAAGAATTTATCAAGTCTGCAAGTGACCAAGCTGTCCACATGGGGTCTGAAGTATGGCATTGTATACAGTGCTCAAAATTTTTGGGGGGGCGCAAACAAACTGAAAACTACTGAAATCCCCCCCCCCATCAATTGCAGCCTCACTGTGCCTGTCAAATGCAGCCATTGTGCCCATCAACCGCAGCCACTGTGCCCATCATATGCAGCCACGTGTGCCCATCATATGCAGCCACTTGTGCTCATCATATTCAGCCACTTGTGTCCATCATATGTAGCCACTTGTGCCCATCAAATGCAGCCACTTGTGCCCATCAAATGCAGCCAGTTATGCCCATCAAATGCAGCCACTTGTGCCCGTCATATTCAGCCACTGTGCCCATCAATCGCAGCCACTGTGCCCATCAAATGCAGCCACTTGTGCCCATCATATGCAGCCACTTGTGCCCATCAAATGCAGCCACTTGTGCCCATCATATGCAGCCACTTGTGCCCATCATATGCAGCCACTGTGCCCATCAAACCCAGCCACTTGTGCCCATCAAATGCAGCCACTTGTGCCCATCATATGCAGCCACTTGTGCCCATCATATGCAGCCACTTGTGCACATCAAATACAGCCACTTGTGCCTGTCAAATGCAGCCACTTGTGCCCAGTATATGCAGCCAGTTGTGCCCATCATATGCAGCCACATGTGCCCGTCAAATGCAGCCACTTGTGCCCATTATATGCAGCCACTGTGCCCACCGACCCCCCCAATCATGGAGGTTGCAGCTCTGGCAGCACCCCCAACCCCCTCGCACGCACGGCTCTGACATTGTGGCACTTACTGCCAGGCAGCAGCTCCTCAGTGCACCAGAGCGGTGGCGACCTCCACTCCAGCGTGTATCTCCGAGTGCTCTGCTCCTCTTCCTAATTGCCAGGCATCCAATAGGGTGGCCTGGCGCTTTGGCCAATCAGGAAACAGGTCTGATGCCCTGCCTCCTGATTGGCGGGGAGGAAGTGTGAGGTTAGTGTGAAAATAGCAAAAATGAATTTGCTATTGTCACACAATAGGGTGCCCACCCAATTGGGAGCCCAGCCTATTTTGAAGCCTATTAGAGCCTCTGGCTCTAGATTGAAAATCAGGAAGAACTCCGGACAGCCGCACACCGGGAAAATTAAAATTCAAAAAGGTTTATTTAAAAGACAGAATCACTTCAATCCAAAAACTCGACAAAAGGGGGGGGAACAGAGCTGACGCGTTTCGCACTGTAATTCAGTGCTTACTCATAGCTGCCTCTGGCTCTAATCAGGTGCTTAAAAAAGTACCACCCGCTCCCGCCCCCGCCATAGGAATCCATGCGTCCGGCGTCCTGAAAGGGGCCGGGCACATGGATGGGGGGGCGGCGTCTATGCGCCCACAGTGCACGGGCCGCCGCTGGTTTGAGCCGTCCAAAAGATACTGGGGGTGTCTTCCATGCTCCTGCTATAGTGACTTTTCCCACCAGCAGGATAAAATAGACCAGGCGTTTCAAAGGCGGGCCACCCGGGTGGCAAGTCATTTAGTAGAGCTAAGTATGGTTGTTGTTCAATTGAGAGCCCCATCACTTTTCGGCAGTAACGATCCGTGCATTGTGGGCGCATGGGCACCACCCCCCTGACACCTCGCCACCCTCCCTAACCATGTGCCTGGCCCCTTTCAGGACGCCGGACACATGAATTTCTATGGCGGGCATAGGCGAGGGGTGTGTATTTTGACACACATGATTAGATCCAGAGGCTCTAATAGGCTTCAAAATAGGATGGGCTCGGGCCGCAGAGCACTGCGTCACGATCCCACCCTGTTGTGTGACACAGCAAATAAATTTTCGCTATTTTCACACTAACCTTCCTTCCCACCATTTAGGAGGCAGGTCTGTGAGCCCCGCCACAGAGGAGAAGTAGAGTGAGCCCCGCCACAGAGGAGGAAGAGAGCAAGCCCCACCACAGAGGAGAGGGGGTGGTGTTTGCTGCTGTACCCTGGTCTGTGAGGCTGCTCTATATACTCTGCTCTGTATACCATGCTCTGTATACCCTGCTCTGTGAGGCTGCTCTGTATTCCCTGCACTGTCTACACTGATCTGTCTACCCTGCTCTGTATACTCTGATCTGTATACCCTGGTCTGTGAGGCTGATCTGTATACCCTGGTCTGTATACCCTAATCTGTATATCCTGGTCTGTATACCCTGATCTATGAGACTGCTCTGTATACCCTAGTCTGTATACTCTGGTCTGTAAAACTGATCTGTATACCCTGGTCTGTATACCTGGGTCTGTGAGGCTGATCTGTATACCCTGGTCTGTGAGGCTGAGCTGTATACCCTGATCTGTATACCCTGGTCTGTGTGGCTGAGCTGTATACCCTGATCTGTGAGGCTGAGCTATATACCCTGATCTGTGATGCTGGGGGCTGGGGAAAAAAGTGTGGGAACTCCCACCCAAGATCCACTCCCCCACCAAAAAAGTGTGAGTGGGAGACAGAACGGAGGGGGAATGGGGGACAGCAGCAGCAGAATGGAGGGGGAGTGGGGGACACAGCAGCAGAACGGAGGGGGAGTGGGGGACAGCAGCAGCAGAACGGCGGGGGAGTGGGGGACAGCAGCAGCAGAATGTAGGGGGAGTGGGGGACAAAGCAGCAGAATGGAGGGGGAATGGGGGACACAGCAGCAGAACGGAGGGTGAGTGGGGGACAGCAGCAGCAGAATGGAGGGGGAGTGGGGGACAGCAGCATCAGAATGGAGGGGGAGTGGGGGACAGTAGCAGCAGAACGGAGGGGGAGTGGGGGACAGCAGCAGCAGAACGGAGGGGGAGTATGCTCACTATAACTAACAAAGTGTGTGTAAGTGTAACACACTAACCTGGAAGTTTGTCAATGACTCTGGCGGGCGGCAAACTTGCGGCGGACCTCGTGGGTGGGAGGACTTGGAGGCTCAGCTCAGGAGAGGAGAAGTTGAACTGGAGAAGTCTGGCAGCTCAGAGGGCTGCACTGCTGGCAATGTGCTGCAGCGGCTTCTGGAGTAGTCGGGGGCGGCCCCGGGACTGTCTGGCACTGACTGGGCAGTGGGCACAGGCTGGATCCTTACCAACAGTAAGTGTGGCTCTGTCTGGAGTGGTGTCTGTAGCTGGCTGCTCTCTCTCGGAGGCGCTGCTCAGCCGCAGCCCGTTAGTGCACTGCCCACTGACTCCTGACAGTGCCTGTGTGTCAGCTGACGTCATGTGACTGGTTGCTAGATGCAGAGCGGCCCTAGCCTAGCAACCAGCATATGCAGGACGTCGGCTGCTAATGGGAACGGAGTTCCTGTTGTGGAAAAAGTACAGAAACTCCGTTCCCATGCATTCCCACAGGACTCGAGCCCTGATGCCGGGGCTTTATACTCCTGACACTATGGGTGGAAGCAAGTGGAATACAGGGGACAAAGTGGGTGGCTTATATAAGGGGTAGGGCTTATGAGAAGTGGGAGAGGTTAAAAAGGAAGGGCGGGTCTGGCGCCCCCCCCATCCTAAAACTTTACCAGCCGTCATTGCTTTTCGGAGCATCGAAAACACCCTATTTCAGAAATGCCTAATTTTAGGGCATTCCCACCAGACATGAAGCATAGAACCTCACAACATACAGCGCCGAAAGCATTCCATAGTAGCTGTGTTATACATCTTAGCCGGGAGTTCTATCTGGTTAGTACTTTTACAAAGACTATATTTTGTTATGCTTGCCAAAAGTATAGTGGAAGGGCAGTGTATTTAAAGGAAACATATACTGTAAAACTATAAAGGTCACGCTATTGAAGACGTCTTCTCCTGAAAATAGTAGTTGCTTCACTGTCATGCTGATGGCTTTCTGGGTGATATGATGTAAAAAAGTATGACGATCAGTTCTAATATTCTTTTGACTCTACTTGCCGCATGCTTGTCCCATGGTCAGTAAATCACAAAAGTGCTGTAATCAGAAACAGTCAGGCCACTACTGTTTTTGGAAGTCAGAAGTTTACTTCAATCTTAGGGCCTATTCACACTATGTGCAGTTGCCTACATATTTTCATCATGGAAAAACACAGGTAATTACAGTGACGCAGAATTTTTTTTCTAAGTGTCATATTCACAACAGAAAGTTGTGTTTCTCTGTATTTTACAAGTACAAACACACTGCAGGGCACTTCTCTCCCACAACAATTAGGCCAGAGGAAACATATAAAATAAATATAACAAAAATAAAAATACAATATGCGGAAATACGCACATAAAAACACGCGGAGAAACGCATAAAAAAAACAAACAGAAGTGCAATTGAGTGCAGGCGCGTTTTTAAGTGCATTGTAGTGTGAATGGGCCCTAAAGGGAAACAGCAATGATTTCTAACCCCCATTCAAATGTAGGGTTAAATCATGCCACAGCAGGAATTAAACCCCCTGTTGCTTTTGGTGGGTGCTACCGCTTGCCAACCGCAACCAATTTAAGTAAATAGGGCCACTCTGCAAGTGCCCCGCAACTGCATGCTTCTGCGGGGTCCAAGGGGCTAAGGCAGGTGGTGAGAAATCAACACAACACTGCTTGCTTTAACACCTTGTTTACTGTACTGCACAAGGTTGCAGAATGGCATTAACTTGAATGGGTCATGCTTGGTAGGTGCTACACCCACCAACCATGACAGGGTGTATCACTCCTGCTGCAGCTGAGATATATGTACACCCATGGTCACTGCAGCTAAATGGGGTGCGGTTGAGGCGGGGTGATAATAAAACGGGTTTTACCACCCCCCAAACTGCAAATGTAAATGAACCTTTACTGTTCTGAGCCCCCTATAAGGCTGTTTGCACACTGATGTGCTGTGGTTTACATTCACCGTGGGTGCAGCAAAGTGCATCTGCAACTTTCCTGGGTTTGCTGCGCTTTGCCATAGACTTCTATTATATCTTGAAGGTGTGGTGCACTTTCTGAAAGCACACCAAAACTCCTGCATTTAGAAAGTGCACTAAACCTGTAGGATATAGTAGAAGTCTTTGGCTAAGTGCAGCAAACCCGCAGGAAAGCTGCAGGTACACTGCACTGCACCCGCGGTGTGGGTAAACCAAAGGGCATCATTGTGAAAGCAGCTCTAGCTACTAGCTACTGTATTGCTTCACACTGACCTGAAGAGATCTTCTTTCCTGCTGCTGGCACCACTCTGGAAACCACTAGCCAGGGTAAAAGGTAGAGTGCAGTTGGTTTTACTCTGCATGGAACAGGAGCCAGCACTACAGAGGAGGCATCAGCCTATGCGGCTCTTGCTCCCTACTACATCTCCAACTTTACAAGTAGTCCCTCTGCATTGCACTCTGTTTGATGCTCTGGAATGGTGGGTCAGCAAGCCCAGATCATGATCCACCAGTCAACTGTCTATGATCTACTGGTAGATTGCAATCTACGGGTTGCTGACCCCGGTATAAGGTTTACACTTCACAGTAACCGTAAACAACATTATCACAGTGTACTGTGCGCTTAGAATGATTCCCCAGTGCACACACAGTAAAGCCCCATACACACGGTCGGACTTTTTCATCAATTTGGTCCGATCGGACAAGGTTGTTGAAAAATCAGACCGTGTGTATGCACCATCGGACAGTGTTCGTCGGTTTGTCCGTCGGACAAAGTCTTATCTCCTGCTGGAAAGATTTCCCGTCAACCCGGTCCGATCACACCAAATCCGAGCGTGTGTACGCTTGTCCGACCGGACAAAGTGCTACGCATGCTCAGATCACATTACAAGACCAAAGCTATTGGCTACTAGCCTCTACGTAGTCCCGTCGTAGGCAACAAACGTCACCACGTTCAGAATGATCGGATTTTCCGACAACTTTGTCCGATCGTGTGTACGCAAAACCAACATCAGACAAAGTATGACGGACATGGTCCGACGGACCTGGTCCACGGATTGTCCGCGCGTGTGTATGGGGCTTAATTGTCAATGCGCCAGCGCTACACAACATTTGGACAAGCCTGTGAAATTCTGGGAGAATATAGTCTGGTCAGATGAGACCAAAATTTAACTCTTTGGATGCCATAATACACACCATGTTTGGAGGTCAAATGGCACTGCCCATCACCCCAAAAACACCCCCATACCAACAGTGAAGTTTGGAGATGGGAACATCATGGTGTGGGGCTGTTTTCCAGGATACGGTACTGGCAAGCTTCATATCATTGAAGGAAGGATAAATGGAAAAATGTTACAAGACATTTTTGATAAAAAATCTGCTGCCATCTACCAGGATGATGAAGATGAAACGAGGGTGGACATTTCAGCAAGACAATTATCCCAAACACAAAGCCAAGAAAACTTTCAATTGGTTTCAAAGAAAGAAAATAAAGCTGCTAGAGTGTCCCAGCCAATCACCTGACTTGAAAATCTATGTAAAGAACTAAAGATCAGAGTTTATAAAAGAAACCCACGGAACCTTCAAGATTTGAAGACTATTTGTATGGAAGAATGGGCCAAAATCACACGTGAGCAATGCATGCGACTAGATTCTCCATACAGGAGGTGTCTTGAAGCTGTCATTACCAACAAAGGATTTTGTACAAAGTATTAACCACTTCAGCCCTGGAAAGGATTTACCCCCTTAATGACCAGGCCATTTTACTTTAACTGACAATTGTGCGGTCATGCGACATTGTACACAAACAAAATTGATTTCCTTTTTTTCCCACAAATCGAGTTTTTGGTGGTAATTGATCACCTCTGCAATTTTGAAAAAATATATTTCCTGACAGACTCCATGGCAGCCTACGTGTGGGTTAACCCCGCCTCCTCTCCAATGCTATAGGACCCCATTCAAATAAAAGCGCACTCACCCCATGATACTACGTTCCTTTTTTGTCCTCCTCCAATGGACCATATACTTGCTGCTTGCGTCCGGTCGGATGATTACAGAAATGTCGGCATACCTCTACGGTGCAGCTCAGATCCTAGCCATGGGCTGGCAAGTAGCTTGGGAGGCCCGTTGATACCCTAGTGGTGTGGGGTGGTTGCCTCTGGATGCCTGACGAACGGATGACGGTGGGACCGTGGACGCACACTGGCTGGCAAAGGTCTGGAATTTGGTCTGTTCCCTTCTCCATGACAGTCGCCTCTGAGTTGTTTTATGTTGTGTTTTTCCCTACCATGCAGAGTGTTTTTTCCCCTTATGGTCGCTGGAACGCGTCTGCGCTCCAGATCGCCGTGGCTTCTGGGTAGCGGCTGTTTTCGTGGCTCGCGCATGCGCCTCAAGCTTTCTCGAGAGCGAGGCTTGGCTTGCGCGTGCACCATACGGTCCTTCTTTCGGCGGCCGCACAGGCGCAGTCCGAGTACCCCCTTCTGCGCAGGTGCCCAAGGGGATGGGCGGTGACGTCATAGGCGGCAGATTTAAAAAAAGCTGTTTCAGCTTCTGTCATTTGGGGATCTTTTGACAGAGAGTAACAGCTGAGCAGCAGACAGCAAACACTCGGTTTTTGGTCAGTATATGTGTGTGTATGTATATATATATATATATATATATATATATATATATATATATATATATAATGTATGTATAAGAAGGTAGTGATGTTTTCAACCTCTCAAAGTATTCATTAAAATTTCTATCCTGCTGATTATGCTTAGTTCAGGAATTTTATTTTGGGTACGCTCATTTTTTTCTGCAGACCGCACGCCTGACATTCTGTTTGTCCAATCAGTATGAACAAGTCACCGCCTTTAAGTGGCCAGCCCTCACGCACAAGGTATGTGCCAATGAGGGGAGGGATTTTTAAGGTTTAGTCGCAGTACCTTCTTACGCTTTTTTGATACATGATGCGTTCCCCCCACCCCATTTTCTTTTCAGCCCTTCCAGTAGAGACCTTGCCAGACCACAGCATCATTCGTCTTTTAAGATCAAGACGTGACTCTCCATCAGAAATACACCACCAGAGGAGACACTCTCATTCCTCCTCCAGACACTGCTCCCACCGCCAGGACAGCCGCTCTAATCGTAGGGCCTGCTGGGGAAGTGGGACACGAGTCCCGGAGGGCAAGTCTTTGTGTGACCAATGTTATGCCCAAGCGGTTGGGGAAAAGGAGACCGAAAACCAGAGTTTAGAGTCTCTTGTGAGGCGTGTGGCACAGCAATCTCTTAAGGAAGTAGAAGCACCTCACTCTCAGAGCCAATCCACTTTTTCTGGCTCCCCGGCCATTGAAACTCGGGAGGTGGCAGGCCCTTCTCAGCCTTACGTCTCTTCGCCTGACTCTTCGGATGGTGAAATTGAAGGTGAAGAGGATATTGTAGGTTTTGATTTCTCCTTGGTTTCTCCTTTAATTAAAGCAATCAAAGAAGCCCGTAATTGGGAGGATCCATCTACCCCACCAGCTAAGCAGAAAAACTTTTTCAAACAGTTGGGGAAAGAGCGAGCGAGTTTCCCGCTCCTTACCGAATTAAAAGACATCATTGATGAAGAATGGAGTAAGGTGGACAGGAAGTCTTCAATGACTAATAAGACGGCCAGGTTGTATCCTTTCAAAGTGGAAGAGGTGAAGCACCTGGAGAATGCCCCTTTGATGGATGCTGCTTTAATGCGTTTAGCCAAGCATGTTACCCTCCCTCTGGAGGATGCTGTATCCTTTAAAGATGGTCTTGAATGGAAGATAGACCAGGATGTCAAGAGGATCTATAGGCTTGCTGGTTTAGCTTGTAAACCTGCCCTTGCTTTAGCGGCCATGTCTAAGGCCATGGAAGCCTGGACGGAGAATGTGGATTCCTTCCTTAGAGGAGTGTCTGAAGAGTTGGCTAGAAGCTCGGCAGCGGCAGAGCTGAAACTTGCGGCAGTCTTCCTTGGGGAGGCTTCAATCGATCTCATTCGCCTGTTGGCACGGATTATGTTATCTTCAGTTACAGCCAGGCGGGCCTTGTGGTTCCGTCCTTGGCTCTCTGATCCAGTCTCTAAACAGTCGTGGTGCAGAATCCCCTTTGATGGGTCTACCTTGTTTGGAAATAAGCTGGATGATGCTATAACCCATGCCACAGGTGGTAAGTCGGGTTTCCTTCCCCAGGATAGGCGTCTGTCTGGAAGAAAGAGGTTTCAGTATAAAAGACGCAGCCAGGAGCGCTCAAGGGAAGCACGCTCTTACAAACCAGGTCGCGACTTCAGGAGAAAATGGGGCAGAGGACAAACTTCCTTCCGCAAACCCAGTAGGAGCCAAACATCCGACGGTCGGGACCCGGCGAAGTCCTTTTGAGATTGCGCCCGCCCAGGCGGGTCGGGTGGGGGCACGTCTGCTCCTTTTCCGGCACGTCTGGGTGGCCTCGATCTCAGATCACTGGGTCATCAAGACGGTTTCGTCAGGCCACAGATGGGCCTTTTCCAGTACCCCTCCCCCCTACTCCCTTCTTCAGAAGAGAAGAAGCAAGTGTTAATGTCATATGTGGACATAATAAAGGCTCAGGGAGCAGTAATGCATGTTCCAAAAGACGAATGGTTCCAGGGGGTATACTCCCCACTATTCCTTGTTCAAAAGAAAAATGGCGCTTGGCGCCCAGTCATCGACCTAACCTATCTCAACAGGTTCATAAAACACGGAAAATTCTAAATGGAGACTCTGTCGACTATTCAGCAAGCCATACAGCCCGGGGATTGGATGATTTCTATCGATTTAAAGGACGCCTATTTTCACGTCCCAATAGAAAGAGAGTTTCACACGGTTTCAAGTTGGGAAAGAACATCTGCAATTCATCTGCCTTCCCTTCGGGCTGACAACATCCCCTCGAGTTTTCTCAAAAGTGCTGTTGGCCATAGTCGCTCTTATCAGACTAAAAGGCATACGTTTCTACCACTACTTAGACGACCTTTTGGTGTTGTACCAGGACAAAGAGCAGTTACTGTTTCACAGGGAACAGGTAATGTCCGCCCTGTCCAGTTTCGGGTGGCTCCTGAATTTGGAAAAAAGCCATCTGGCCCCATCTCATCATCTGGTCTATCTGGGAGCCCAATTCGATACTGTAATGCCTCGTACACACGTACGGACTTTTCCCGGCGGACCTAAGTCCAGCGGACAATCCGCTGGACTTTTCAGCTGGGTCCGCTGGACTAAAAAGCGAACGGACTTGACCACACACGATCACGCAAAAAGTCCGGCGGTTCACGCGATGACGTACAGCACGTACGACGGGACTAGAAAAAGGAAGCTCGAGATCCCAAACGACACCCTTTGGGCACGTCAGCTGATCTCGTGTGTATCGCGTGTTAGTTGACGTTTGGTTAGAGACGATTCGCGCTTCTCAGACTTCTGCTTAATTCGCTCGCTTCTGCCGTTCAGTTTGTGCTTGTGAGGTTTGTATCTGGCTTTCAGTGCGTGTGGATCAGTTCCTACCTGTTCTCAGGCCGTTCTGGTCCGCTCGTTCCTGTTTTTCAGGTCGTTCTTCATAGGCCTTGCTGTTCTTCAGTGCGTTCGGTTAAGTTGTTTGTTTGATCAGCCGACCGTTTTGAAGCCATGGAGTGTGGACGTACTCGGGAACGAGTTCGTGCTGTGCAGGGGCTCGGTGTTGCGGTTAACACCTTGGCCCGAGCCCAGTCCATGAACAGGGTGAGGAGGAGTTCATGGACCAAGAATTGGTTGCGCCAGCGTGACCAATTCTCGCATATGCCTTTGCTCCGTGAGATCCGTGAGAATAATCCTGATGATTTCAGGAATTATCTCCGGATGACGGACCCCATTTTTCACCGTCTGTTGGCTTCGCTGTCCCCTTATATTACCAGGCAGAATACCTGCATGTGGCAAGCCATCAGTGCGGAGCAGAGGCTAGTCGCCACGTTGCGTTACTTGGCGACGGGGAGAAGCTTGCAGGACCTCAAGTTCACGACAGGCATCTCCCCCCAGGCTCTGGGGCTCATTATTCCAGAGACCTGTTCTGCCATTATCCACGTCCTGCAGGAGGAATACATTAAGGTAAGTCTTCTCTTTTAAAATTACCTATGTCTTGTATGTTTGCTAATGTAGTGCATCAATGTCATCATTAGCTAATTACCATGATAGGACTATTCTATGAATGTCCCCTATGCCTGTATTTTTTTTTTTTTTTGTTTTTTGTCTAGTATTTTATGGTTGACTTATCGAAATAGCTTGAAGAATGTATTATTTAGTGGGTCACATGCATATTTCCTTGCACCAACCTCCCCAGCATGGAATCTTGGCCCCCTAAACACCCCTAGCCTAGTCACTTTCTTTGGTTAAAAATGTATATTACCAGCTCCATTGTACTGCTTTACTCACCCCCCCTTTCACCCCCCTTGACCCTCATTTTTAAATTGATTGCATGTGGTTTGGGTCAGCTTGTAATTAACCCCCCCCACACACACACACACCCCTTTAATTAATTGCATGTGGTTTGGGTCAGCTTGTAATTAACCCCCCCACACACACACACCCCTTTAATTAATTGCATGTGGTTTGGGTCAGCTTGTAATTAACCCCCCCACACACACACACCCCTTTAATTAATTGCATGTGGTTTGGGTCAGCTTGTAATTAACCCCCCCCCACACACACACACACCCCCTTTAATTAATTGCATGTGGTTTGGGTCAGCTTGTAATTAACCCCCCCCCCCCACACACACACCCCTTTAATTAATTGCATGTGGTTTGGGTCAGCTTGTAATTAACCCCCCCCCCACACACACACACACCCCTTTAATTAATTGCATGTGGTTTGGGTCAGCTTGTAATTAACCCCCCCCCACACACACACACCCCTTTAATTAATTGCATGTTTATTGTGTGACCTTACAATTAATTACTCCCCACCCACATCCCCATTATTATCTTCTCTGGGCCATCAGAGGGGTCATCAATCAGAGATTTGTCCCTTATCCTTAATCTTTTGGCTTTATTTCAAGGACTTACAAAATAAATACATATGTTGTTCCAAATTGTTTGTTAATTTGTTGGATTTAGTTTGGTGTTTTGCCTGGTTTTTAATTCAAATTGTATCTTTCTGTTCGGCCGGATGTCGGATGGAGGAGTCTTCAACCACACGGAGTTCGGCCATCGTCTCCAGACTGGTGGCCTGGAGCTGCCACCAGATGAAGATAATGTGGAGGGACTCCCGTTCGTTTTCATTGCCGACGAGGCGTTCGGTCTGGGTGACCACCTGATGAGGCCATTTCCACAAAGATCCCTCACCCCTGAGAGGAGGATTTTTAATTTTCGGTTGGCCAGAGCAAGAAGGGTTGTGGAAAATGCCTTTGGTATTATGGCCAACCGTTTCAGATTGCTGCTTACATCGATACATCTGGCAGAGTACAAACTGAATACTATTATTCTTGCATGCTGTGTAATGTACAATTATTTACGCAAACATTCTGGAAGCTACACATTACCAATGGGGCCTGAGGCCGGAGTGGAAGGCGACATGACAGGGCTGGATAATCGCCGTCTTGGTTTGGCCCCACAATCAGCCCAGCAAGTGCGGGACCGTTATTTAAATTATTTTAATGGTAGGGGGGCCATTGCAATGGCAGCAGACCCTTAAAACCTCTATTTTTTTTAAAGAATAAATACAGTTATTTATGTTTGAAAGATTGTTTTTTTCGTATTGTTTTGCTTTTAATTTTGCCTGTTTTATATGTTGTCCTAGTGCACTTCTTAATAGTGGCAAACTTGGTTTGCGTTTAGTAAATAAGCCCCTTTGTCAATGAACCACAACATGTTTTGGTCAAACTGGTAGTATTTAAAAAGAAGAAGCCACACATTGTTTAATTTGTGCAAACATTTTTTTTTTTGATTCTAGTGCACATCCAAACCTTTTTAGTTATTGTTATTTTTTGTTTTTTTTTTTTTTTTTTTTTGGTCTTTTTTGTTAATATTTTTTTTTTTTTTTTTTTTTTTTTAACAACATATTTTTTTTTTTTTTTGTTATATTTTAAAAAAAAATTTGGTCTTTTTCTCACAACTTTTTTTTTTTATTTTTTGTGATCTATTTTTTTAAACAAACATAAAAACATGTTTTAAAATTGTAAAAAATTTTGGGTTACCATTTGAAAATATTTACACAATGTAAAAGTCGAGAACTTACAAAGTTCAACAGGTAACCCATGAACAGTAGAAGCCAAATTTAGAATATGCACACTAATTTAACAGGAAAATGGGTAATGTCAACATGTGCTATGTTCCATCATGGGGAATCAATGGACGTGTTTTGTGTGTGAAACCCCTTCCCTCTCACCTACTAGCATTAGGGGTTGCAAACACCAAATGCGTCCATTGAGATCCCCTGATGGCACATAGCACATGTTGACACACCATGTGCATATTAAAAATTTGGCCTCTAAAATTTTAAAAAAATAGCGCATCAAAAGGGGAATGAAGGACAAGATTGATGTTAAGAAATGGAAAAGGGGTCTTTAGATTCTCCCCAAAACATCAATCATGTCCTTCATTCCCTGCTGCATGGTGGCCATCTCCTTCTGCATATTTTCCAGCTGCAGATTCCAGGCCATGATCTGGCCAATAAGCCTGTGGGCACTGTCTGTGGAAAATGGCTCCGCAGCTTGTCCTTCCACAAACAGATCAGCATCACCTAAAAGTTGGGTAGATAAAACACAAGAAAAAAAGTGTCAAAAACATGCAGACCTTAATTTATTAGCTCAATCTGTGTTCTGAGACACTCACTTGGTGGGGTGCAGATTTGATCCACTTCAACCACCTCTTCCTCCACATCCACGCGTGGGCTTGGGCTAACTGCCCAATTAGTCTGGTGAGGCCGGGAGGTCCTCGTAGGTTCTGATTGACGTCTGAGTCTTTTGCCCCCTATGGTAATGGAACACAAAAAGGTACACTTTTAATCACACTGATATTTGAGTGCCAAAATAGGATTATTAAACATTGTTTAAAAGTGTTGTCCAATTATTAGCAGTTTGTTAGAAGATCCTACTTGAAGACAGAATTGAAATGTCTATCTAATGAAACTCCAATACTTAAACCGCCCTTCAACCCTAAATTTGAACTTCCGCTCATTGTATCCCTGCACCCCTGTGGTGTCTTATTTGGAACCTTTTAGGGGGGAGGGGTTGCAGATACCTGCGTAAGGCAGGTATTTGCACACACATCCGGCCCTAGACTCCCACAGAAGTATACGCCACATCCCGTCCCACCGTGCTGTCTGCTGGGACACACAGGGGTCCCCGAGCTCGCGCGGACCAGTCCTATTGCATTGCGCAACTGGCACATGCCCAATAGTGACCCGGGAAGTGAAGCCGCAAAGATTAATTTCATGATTGCAAGATCAGAGATTGTAGCTGCACCATCCAAGGGACAGGTGAGTGTACTTCTTAGAAAAGTCACCACCTACAGTATTTGTAGATGATGAGCATTTTTCGGGAATTTGGAGCTTGACACCCTGCTTAACATATTTATCCCCCCCCCCCCAAAACAGCTTCTGGAGTCCCTGTGTAAGTTACCCCTAAAACCCTTACTACAGCAGTAATTGTATAGATAGTGACAATAATAAACAACCTTACAACTCCAACAACCCAAAGCCAGGTAAACAGAATAAACGTTATGAAGACAAACGGAACTTTCATCAAGTCTGCGCAAGTTTCACGTACGAATGGTAATAACATCTGCGCAAGTTTCACGTACGAATGCTAAGAACATCTGCGCAAGTTTCACGTACGAATGCTAAGAACATCTGCGCAAGTTTCACGTACGAATGGTAATAACATCTGCGCAAGTTTCACGTACGAATGGTAATAACATCTGCGCAAGTTTCACGTACGAATGGTAATAACATCTGCGCAAGTTTCACGTACGAATGGTAAAACATCTGCGCAAGTTTCACGTACGAATGGTAATAACATCTGCGCAAGTTTCACGTACGAATGGTAATAACATCTGCGCAAGTTTCACGTACGAATGGTAATAACATCTGCGCAAGTTTCACGTACGAATGGTAATAACATCTGCGCAAGTTTCACGTACGAATGGTAATAACATCTGCGCAAGTTTCACGTACGAATGGTAATAACATCTGCGCAAGTTTCACGTACGAATGGTAAAACATCTGCGCAAGTTTCACGTACGAATGGTAATAACATCTGCGCAAGTTTCACGTACGAATGGTAACAACATCTGCGCAAGTTTCACGTACGAATGGTAATAACATCTGCGCAAGTTTCACGTACGAATGGTAATAACATCTGCGCAAGTTTCACGTACGAATGGTAATAACATCTGCGCAAGTTTCACGTACGAATGGTAATAACATCTGCGCAAGTTTCACGTACGAATGGTAAAACATCTGCGCAAGTTTCACGTACGAATGGTAATAACATCTGCGCAAGTTTCACGTACGAATGGTAATAACATCTGCGCAAGTTTCACGTACGAATGGTAATAACATCTGCGCAAGTTTCACGTACGAATGGTAAAACATCTGCGCAAGTTTCACTAACGAATGGTAATAACATCTGCGCAAGTTTCACGTACGAATGGTAAAAACATCTGCGCAAGTTTCACGTACGAATGCTAAGAACATCTGCGCAAGTTTCACGTACGAATGGTAATAACATCTGCGCAAGTTTCACGTACGAATGGTAATAACATCTGCGCAAGTTTCACGTACGAATGGTAATAACATCTGCGCAAGTTTCATGTACGAATGGTAATAACATCTGCGCAAGTTTCACGTACGAATGGTAATAACATCTGCGCAAGTTTCACGTACGAATGGTAATAACATCTGCGCAAGTTTCACGTACGAATGGTAATAACATCTGCGCAAGATTAGACATATCAAGTATAACCATAGTAGCGCACGTGCTTGACTTACTTTTTTTGATGGCTTTTCGAATTCTCCTGTACTGATCGTGCTCCCTGGATTTGATGTCGGACCATCGCTTGCGCAGTTGATCCTTGCCCCTTCGTACGCCGAATTTCTGCTCCAGGGTGCTGACGACTGTAGTGAGAATCTTGTCCTTGCGCAAGTTGGGTCGAGGGTACGGGCCATTTTCCCCGTCGTAATCTTCCCTTTGGAGGATGTCCACCATCTCCACCATCTCTTCAAAGGCCATATTGGTGGCCTTATATCTGCTGCTGGATGCAGATGTGTTCGCTTCTGGGCTTTCCTCCGCGCTACTGGCTGAGAATGTGTCCGCCATCTTCATGAATTTATTCACCCACAATGCAACGAGGGGAAGCGGGGCGGGGAATACTCGTCAGGAGGAACGTCATGGGCGGGCGACGCGGAGGACGCAGGCGGACTTCGACGCGTGCGCAGTGTATATGAGGCTGTTTGAGGGCCCCACGTGTTCCCGAACGGAAGTAGCGAGCGCTCTGTACGAAGGTAAGTGTTTTCTAGGATGCATTACTGTGGTTTATTGGGTTTTGGGCCTGCATTTTTTAAGGATATGTGTGTGTTGCTGCCTGTGTGTGGGTGTGTTGCTGCCTGTGTGTAGGGGTTGCTGCCTGTGTGGGTGTGTTGCTGCCTGTGTGTAGGGGTTGCTGCCTGTGTGGGTGTGTTGCTGCCTGTGTGTGGGTGTGTTGTGTAATGTTTGGTTAGAAAAACTGGATGTGCGTTTTTAGTAACATTTGTGTTTTTGGTCTTTTGTATTGCCATTACTAACAAAACAGAAACAAACATGTCAGCAGCCCAGTTCAATCCATTCAAGGACCAGCAGTTCATGTCAGAATTCATTGCGCTGTACCGTAAAAATACCAACCTGTGGCAGCTCAAGAACCCTTTATATGGAAATAGGGATGTCCGGAAGGCAACACTGGGGCCACTTGTGGATTTTGTGAAGACTCAAGTCCCCAACGCAGACACCAAGTATGTTGAAGCCAGAATTTCAAGTTTAAGGCACATGTACAAGCGGGAGCGCAAGAAGATTGCGGAATCAGTCAGATCAGGAGCAGCAGCAGAGAAGGTTTATGTACCGAAGCTGTGGTACTACAACCAACTGGCTTTTATAGGTGACCAGATGGAACCCAGGCAATCACTGTCCACTCTTCCCTCCACCCTTCCCTCCACTCTTCCCTCCACTCTTCCCTCCACCCCAGCTGAGGCTTCCACGGAAGGAGAAGACCCCTCCACCTTGGAGCAGGCTGATGTGCCCAGCTGGAGCCAGGTATATATTTAGTAGCCTAAATAGTGATTGTGTGAATATTAATGATGTAAACGTTAAAATGTGAAAAAATTAACACCCTGAACTCAGAATTGTGAAAAAAACTGCCAAAAATTGCGCACACTTCGAAAAAGTGTTGGTGCTACATATCGATACATATATAGTGTATACATACATCCAGTAGTGTCAAAAAATGCCTTATACAACATTGGTGATCTGCTTGGAAAATGCAGGGGTCCAAATGATAGCCTTTTGGATCTTTTTTAAAATTTATCTGCTCGTTCCTAAGTTTACAATTGGATGATTGAGGAGGCCATAAACCAAAAAACAGGTTTTTGATTTTTGTTTTTATTTGCACACAGGATGAGCTGACCCAGGATGACAAGTGGTATGGAGGAGGAGGACATGACCAGCGAGAGCCAGGAGGTGGCTGGGCCCAGCACGAGCCAGACTGACAGCCAGACTGTATTAAGAAGTCTACCTCCACCCCTGCCCTTACCCCCAAGAAGGCCCAGGAGGATGACCATTGTTGAGGAGGAATCACTCCAACTTATTCGGCAGGCGAGTGAGATTCTCCAAAGACCCCCCATTCCAGAAGAGGCCTATGCCACCTACTTGGCCAGCAGGTTGCTGGAAATGGAGAAGGGCCAACGGCACCTGTGCGAGGGCCTCATTTTTGAAGCTATTAAGGGGGGTTTGAGGGGTCAATTAAGAGAATCCACCCGCCTGACACATGAAGGCCCGACAGCAACTTCTCCTCCTCCTCCTCCTCCTCTTCCTTCTTCTTCTCTCTCCTCCTCCTCCTCCTCCTCCTACCACAAGTCAGCCTCCAAGGAAGCGTGCAGGGAAGACTGCAGGGAAGAGTGCAGGGCAGCGTGGTGGGAAGAGTCGGAAGTGATTGCCTGGCTTCAGTCTGGTCTCACAGAAGACACAGGCTGTTGTAGTGCCACAGCTTGGGGACATAGATGTCATCTGCTGCTGTTCCTGGTCTGTCTGATTCCTGGTCAATCTTCTTGTGCTCCCTATATTGGATCAGATCTGCCCAAGCTTAATTTTTGGCTTCACAAACTTTATGTCTGCCGTTGGGGCAAAAAGTCTTCTCAAAATCGCAAAGTGGCTCCAGTGTTGCCTTCCTATTTTGTTTTGCCTTGTTTGTTTAAACCACAATAAATGGTAATTTAATTTCCAGAAAATAATGATATACGTGCTTGTTATTCAAAAACATAGTTTCTTTTGGAGTAGGCAGGTACATGTCTAAATTATAGGGAGGGCATTTCCAAAACGCACATTCATTTGACAATACAAGTGTAAAGTGCAACTTCAATGGAACTGCAAGTGCAGTCGCTGGAAAGGTGAGGGTTAAGATCTGAATTAAGGGCAAGCTCTGCTGACTCCACAATTGTATCATGTGTAATAACAAATCCTTTTGATAACCAACAAATAATAAAATATATCTAAATAGAGATATATGTACATATATATATATATATATATATATATATATATATATATATATATATATATATATATATATACACGTATATATCTATATATCTAGATATATAAATATATATATATGTATATATAGATATATATATTTTTTGGTATATTGAGATATATAGACATATTTAGAATTTGTTGATTTGGATATATATATATATATCTATATCTATATCTAGATCTATATATATATATATATATATATATATATATATATATATATATAGAGATATAGATATAGATATATATATATATATATATATACAAATATATAACTTCACTAAAGAATGCTGAAGAAAAAACGTTCAGGAGTACTCTGCGTGAATATACAAGCAGCAAGGCAAAATCATTCTTCAAGTACGATAACATACAAATTCCGCTGTCAGAAAAAAACAAAAAAAGATCAGCAGCGTGACGATTGTGCGAGCTTCAAAACGAAGGCTAGTTTTACCAGACCGAGCGAGTCCGTGACATACTTGCTACTGAGCATGCGTCCTTTTTGGTACGCCGGACCATACTACACACGGCGGGATTGTCCGCCGGACTGCCAAGTCCAGCGGATAATTTTAAAACAAAACTTAAAACTTTAGCCCGCGTACTTTGGCCAAAAAAAGTCCGCCGGCGCCCACACACGAGGGGATTATCCGCTGGACTTCAGTCCAGTGGATAATCCCGCGGGATTGTCCCTTCGTGTGTACGCGGCATAAGAAACACCATCTCTCTCCCATTGGAGAAAATTATAGTAATTCAAGGGAGAATCTCACGGGCTCTACACGCATCATGTCTGAAGGCCTCTCAGTGCCTAGAAGTCATAGGGACAATGGTCTCTATGACTCAGATGGTCAAGTGTGCACTATGGAAGTTACGGCCCTTCCAGTCAGGGTTCCTCCATCAATGGAAGTCAGGCGACAAGAACCAGTCTATCAGGATATCCACAGCAATGAGGAACAGCCTCTTCTGGTGGCTTCTTCGCAAAAATCTGTTGAATTGCCACTCTATCGCCCCCATCTCCTGGGTCACGACCAACGCCAGCGGTACCGGTTGGGGGCCTTGTGCGGGTCAGCCCTTGCTCAAGGCAAATGGGTCACTCAGCTAGTCGACCCTGGGTCGAACGTGCTGGAGCTTTGAGCAGCCTGGTGTGCTCTCCAGTCATTTTCTCACCTTCTGAAGGGGAAATCGGTGTTGTTGAGGATGGACAATACCACGGCGGTATCCTATGTCAAGAGACAAGGAGGTACACGGAGCACCACACTCCTTCGGGAAGTCGAACCCATCCTTTCATGGGCCCAGAAGAACCTGGCCGGCATCTCGGCGGTATTGAGTGGTCACTTCATGTGAAAACATTCGAGTGGATTCTGTCAATAGGGTTTATTCCAGAAGTGGATCTCTTTGCATCTCCCTGCAAATTCAAGGTGGAGAAATTCTACACTCGGGGTCGGTGCAGCCAGGCGTTCGGAATAGACGCCCTGACGGATCATTGGAATTTCAAGAAGGCATATGCCTTTCTTCCACTCCCAGTTGTACTCAGATTTCTGTGGAGGCTTCAATCAGAGGAAGTAGAAGTGGTGACAATAGCTCCATTTTGGCTGAACAGGCCTTGGTTCCCACTTCTGGTGCAACTCAGTTTTCGAGAGCTGGTGCCTCTTCCTCTCAGACCGGACCTTCTATCCCAAGGGACAGTCCTTCACCCCTGTCCGGCACAGCTGAAACTGATGGTCTGGTTCTTGAGAGGGAAAGGCTGGAATCATTCGGATGTTCCTCAAAGGTGATCTCTACTCTAATGAGTTCAAGAAGGTCAAGCACGAATAAAGTTTACGGTAGGATCTGGGCGAAATTTGTAGAATTCTCTTCCTCCTCGGGCAGATCCTTTAGACAACCGGAAGTTCAGGATATTCTTGCCTTCCTTCAAACCGGCCTAGACTTACAGTTATCCATCAGCTCTCTTAGAGTTCAGATTTCAGCTTTGTCAGCCTTCTCAGGAACCTCTTGGGCAGTTCACCCTTTAATTCGTCAATTTTTGTCGTGGAGCATCAAGACTCAAGCCTCAGAGGAGACCAAGGTTCCCCAAATGGGACCTGCCACTTGTACTGGATTACCTGTCTGGACTTAGTACCACGGGGTCTTTCCCGCTTTCCATTAAGGACTTTTCGGCGAAACTAGCTTTCATGATAGCCATTACCTCAGCCAAGAGGGTTTCAGAGATTGGATCTTTGGGTCATAAGGAACCCTTCCTGACCTTCTTCCCGGATCGTGTTGTACTCATCCCGATGCTGGGTTCAAACCCGAAAGTAACGTTGGTGTTTCACGATAATCAGGAGATCATGTTACCCACATTCCGTTCTCCAGATTCTTCCGAGATGCATCCACTGGATGTAGGTGAAGTCCTGAAAAAATATCTAAGTATCACCTCTTCCTTTAGACGATCTGATCACCTTTTTGTTCTACACTCTGGTGCTAATAAAGGAAAGAAAGCTTCAACTAGGACATTTGCATCTTGGATCGTGCAGGTCATCCAGCAAGTTTACAGGGCTAAGGGCTTGGCTCCCCCAGAGGCGGTGACAGCTCACTCTACACGTGGAATGGCAGCATCATGGGCAGCGGCTCAGCATGTGGCTCCAGATGTTATCTGCAAGCCGGCTTCTTGGGCCTCTATCAATACGTTCATGTCTCATTACTGTATAGAGCCTGCTTCATTGTCTTCTGTTAATTTTGGTCTAAAAATCCTATCGGTGGATAGGACAAATTAAATCTTTGTTTGTTTAAGCATACCCTACCGTGTGGTTTGGCTAGTTATTTCCCACACGTAGGCTGCCATGGAGTCTGTCAGGAAAAAGGAAAATTTATTGTCAAATACTTACCGTAATTTTCCTTTCCTGATGGACTCCATGGCAGACGGAGTTCCCACCCATTGGTTATTGAGTAGGCTAGTTATGGAACGTAGTATCATGGGGTGAGTGCTCTTTTATTTGAATTGGGTCCTATAGCATTGGAGAGGAGGCAGGGTTAACCCACACGTAGGCTGCCATGGAGTCCATCATTGAAAGGAAAATTACGGTAAGTATTTGACAATAAATTTTCCTTTATTTTTTACTTTCTGCTATAATACATAGCCCAAAAAATATATTAAAAAAATGATTTATTTCAGTTTAGGCCAATATGTATTCTGCTACATGTTTTTGGTAAAAAGAATTGCAATAAGCGTATATTGATTGGTTTGCGCAAAGGTAATAGCATCTATAAAATAGGGAAAAGATTTAGGGACTTTTTTTTATTGTTTTTACTAGTAATGGCGGGGATCAGCGATTTTTAGCAGGACTGTGACATTGCAGCGGTCAAATCTGACACTGAGTGACACTTTTTGATGACCAGTGACATCAACACAGTGATCAGTGCTACAAAAATGCACTGGTCACTGTATAAATGATACTGGCAGGGAAGGGATTAACACTAGGGAGTTAAGTGTTCCCTAGGGAGGTTTTTCTAACTGTCAGGGGGACGGACTGACTGGAAGATAAGAGAGACCGCTGTTCCTGATCACTAGGAACAGCCAGTGGTGTAACTAGAACCTTCAGGGCCCGGTGCAAGAAACCATGAAGGGCCCCCCTGAACCCCAGCTGAGGCCCTTCCCTCCGAGTCCGGTGGTGGAACTCCAGGGCTCGGTCACAGGTACGACTTTTGTGAGCCCTGTAGTTCCACCACTGGTATCAGAAGTTTTTAAAAAATTTTTTTAGGAGTCCCGTTGGGGGACTTTGGTGAGATATCAGAGGTCTAAACAGACCTATGATGATACACCTTTGAGACAAAAGAGGAAGAACGGAAAGGGAAATTGTGTCCCTCTCCAATAGGGAGAAGTGGGCCCTGTCCCCAGGAGAGATTGGGTCCTTGTCCTTAGGGGAGATGGGGGCCCTGTCCCCACGTAAGTAGGAGTCCCTGTCCCTAAGGGAAATGGGGTGCCTGTCCTCTGGGGAGAAGTGGGCCCTGTCCCCAGAGGAGATGGGGTCCTTGTCCCAAAGGGAAATGGGGTCCCTGTTCTTTAGGGAGAACTGGGCCCTGTCCCCAGGGGAGATCCTTAGGGGACATATCTCCCAGAAAGACCTGTCATCATCTGTGTATGACGGGGAGGAGGGGGGTGCTGGCAGACAAGCCTGCGGTGTCCTTTGCAGAGCCGACTCTCATAGGGCTGCACTGCATCTGTGTGCTTAAAGTTTGTTTGCCCAGGAAAAGCATGCAGTGCAGTGTGATCCGAACTCAGGGGGCGGGACTCTGGCTGGGGAGGACAGACACCGGACTGAGCAGCACTGCATGGGGCAGGAGAGGGGGACCCGGAGGAGCGGCAGAGGACACAGGTTGTGTGGGGAATGCACAACTAAAGAGCAGCCAGTGCGGTAGTCGAGCAATGAGCTCTGCTAGTCACCCCCCACCTCCAGCCACCCATGCGCCCAGTGCCTAACCGCCTATGCTGCCACCGGCCATGTGTAGAGGGGGCCACATGGGCCCCTTGCAGCACAGGGCCCGGTTGCGCTCGCGACTGCTGCACCCCCTATAGTTACGCCCCTGGGAACAGCTAATCTCTCTCTCTTCCCCTGTCAGAACGGGGATTCGCCTTGTTTACATTGGCAGATCCCTGTTCTGCCTCTCTTCACCATGAACGCGAGTGGCCGGCGGACATCGCGTGTGCCTGACCCGCTGGTACCACATGCCGTACCACAGTACCACATGCACAGACCGACGTACCGGTACGTCGGTTTGTGCAGCCGAGCTGCCTTGCCACAGTATATATACGTAAGGCGGTCGGCAAGTGGTTAAATAAATTTCAGTTAGCCTGTTCAATACTTTTTCCCTGTGTCATTCCATTTTATTACACATAACTTCATTTCTGAACTTATTTGTTTTGGTTCCTTTGTATGTATAGCTTGTATGGGTTGTTACTGACATGTGGTGAAAATGTCATGTCAATAGCTTCTTTAGAAATATATTTACCTAGAAAAATGGTGACGTGTTTAATACTTATTTTACCCGCTATACATTCTGTGTAAAACTGTACGAAATGACAGAAGTAGAAAAGAGATGCTGAATTATAGGATGTGAGCTTCTAATGCTATGCTATGCTATATTACTCAGCCACATATGCAGATTTGACATTTAATGACATTTTGTGCAAGTTTACTAGAGCAATGCTTTTGATGCTTCCCTGCCATTACTGAAAACAAGAGATTGAGGGGAACTTCTGTTTTTTTATTTATTTATTTATTTCTCTTGATCTGATTGAGTGTCTAAAGCCTCGTACACACTATTGGATTGTTGGCCAACAGAGCAATAGACCCCGATCCTCTTCTTTACGGCTATCCTGACGGCTCCTGGCCCCTCCCCCTCGAGCAGTGCCCCCCCCCCAGAAAAAGCCGCTTGCCCTGGGGGCACCGTGTTCTCGCTCCTGAGCAGCTGTTCTATACGTCCATAAGACACAGATAGCCACGGCTCAGCCCCCCCCCCCCCCCGCTCTCTTCTCATTGGCTCACTGGCTGTGATTGACAGCAGGATAAGGATTGGGGGGGGGGGGGGGGGGGGCTGGGGCACTGCACACAGAAGGTTTTTTACCTTCAAATACCTTCAGCCTTTTGAACCACTTTAAGGGCTAATGGCACCCAAACACGCATTGCAGAGTGATTGGCACTTGATTTTGGGATCACAGGCAGAATTGCAGCGGTTCTGCTCGCGACCCCAAAACGAGAGATGGAACTGGGCTTTACAGCAAGTAATCATGAGGGTGAAGTCCTTCATATTTACTGAAGAGAGATTAGCATGCTCGGCTACAAATCACCCTGCTTCAGCAATTTATAGCTATTCCATAGAGGTGAATGCAGAGCAGATTGCACCGGCAAGCTTGTCGCACACATGAAACACTGCACAAACGCAGTCGCTGAGTGATTGTACTGCAAATTTCTGTAAAATGAGTGAGATCGATTCCATAGAAAACAACTATGATTTTTTTACCGAATAAATAAAAATGGAATTGACAGGTATTATGATATAGTCAAATCTGCCACTAGCGACTGTCAGTATTGCCACTGGTAGGATTGCTAAGAGGCTGCCTGTTTGGAATCGCTCCTTCTGTAGCTGAGGCAGCAAGATGTTACCATCTAATGATCAAGATTTTTAAGTGTTCAGGCCAGCCACGGAGGGACATCCCACTGCATCTGGGTACAGAGCATAGGCGTGCGCATGGGGTGCAGCAAATGTGCCTGGGCACACCCTAATCACCCCGAGCGGCACAGATTCCCCCTGCTGCCCACGCAACCTCCCCCCTCGCAGTGCTGCCGGTGTTCTGCCAAAAACTGTCCCCCCATCGGATAGTGTCCTCCCGTACTGCGCAGCTGCGCAGGCACATCGCTTGCGTAGTACGGAGGACAAGGAGACTCCCAAAGTCTCCAAAGATGAACGATGCCTGCGCACTGAGTCCAGGTTCAAGCCCCACCATGCAAGTGGACATATGGTAGCACTTAGTAAGAGGGCCCCTCGCGGGCTCGCTTCAATCGCCATGCTTCGGGCACAGCCTTGCTTCGCTCAGCAATTTTTTATTCTAACTCTATGTCCACTTGGATGGTGGGGCTTGAACCTGGACTCAGTGCGCAGGCGCCGTTCATCTTCGGAGACTTTCGACATCTCCTTGTCCTCCGTACTGCACAAGCGCAGTACAGGGTGGACACTATCCGACGGGGATAGTATTTGACACAACACCGGCTTTCCTGCTGGATGCTGCTGTGGGCACACATGAGGATGTTTCAAGATCAGGGCCAGATTAAGAACATCATGGGTCTGGTGCTGAGGATTTTGGTGGGGCCTTTTATAAACAATAAATAAATAAATAAAAAATGCAAACAATTTTTTGTTATAACAAATTAAATTAAAGAGAGAGGGAGGATGAGAGAGAGAGAGAGAGAGAGAGAAAGGGGATGGAAGAGGTGTGAGGGGTAAGGGAAAGAGGATGAGAGAGAAAGGGGGGATGAGAGAAAGAGGATGCACATGAGCATGCATGGGAATAACATCAACGCAGCCCGGCCAAGGCAAGTGACCGAAGGCACAGAACCCAGAAGGAAGACCGGGTGAAGATGGAAGCGCCTGGGCCCCGCCGGATTGATCACAACACAGCACTGGAGGGCTCAGTCTGACAATTTAAGTGTACCCTAATGTGCTAATATGCTGTGTATACTTGTACATTATGGCATAACCTACCTAAGGGCCTCTAAAAAATAGTAATGTTAGAAAAGTTTACTACCGATTTAATATCATTGGAACCCAGGAGCCTCTCATGGGGCCCCCTACTGACCCGCATAGTTGCCAACATTTCAAAAATATTTTCAGGGACACTTTTTTACAAGTGCTATATTTAGAGTAGCTGACATACCCTATGTCCCTCTATACATCACAATAGTAATCACAAAATTAAATAAGTACTAATAATGGGGCAGAACAAATATGAGGACTAAGATTTCCTTTAGTTGAACTAACAAAAGTGAGCCCATTCTAGAGCTGGTAACATTGAGGATATTCAGTATAATTTTAAAGAACTGTTTTTGTGGGTAAGAGGCATAGAGGAGGAGAATGGATGGTATAAAAGTGGGAAGTATGTGCAGGTGAGGGAGAGGAATGTGGAGGGTTTAACAGTGGGCACTATGTACATGAGAGGAGTGCAGAGGGTATGACAGAAGGCACTATGTACAGGAGAGGAGTGTGAAGAGTATGACAGTGGGCAGTATGCACAGCAGAGGAGTGTGGAGGGTATGACAGTGAGCAGTATGTACAGGAGAGGAGTGTGGAGGGTAGGACAGTGGACACTATGTACGGGAGAGAAGTGTATGACAGCGGGCACTATGTACAGGAGAGGAGTGTGTAGGATATGACAGCGGGCGCTATGTATAGGAGAGAAGTGTGGAGGGTATGACAGTGAGCAGTATGTACAGGAGAGAAATGTGGAGAGTATGACAGTGGGCACTATGTATAGGAGAGGAGGATGAAGGAATCTGGGAAGGAAAAATGTAAAGGTTTGTGAAAGGATGTTTAGGGACTGTGTAGTGGTTAAGCGGGCCATACATGGATTGAAATTACACCAATTAACCACTTGCCGACCGCCCCCTGTATATATACGTCGGCAGAATGGCACGTACAGGCAGAACCACATACCTGTACGTGCCATTCTTCCGGCGGGTGGGGGGTCCGATCGGACCCCCCCCGGCCGGCGGGGACGGTCGGGATCGCTTCAGGAGCGATCCGGGATGAGGGGACGGCCAGTGGTTTCTGGCCACCCCCTCGCGATCGCTCCTGGCGAATCAGATGCTTCCTCTGTCTGTGTCAATCAAAACACAGGCAGAGGAAGTGATGTCACGCTCGGTGCGCCGGTCTATGTGACCGGAACGCCGAGCTGTGAACGTCTAAAGGTTAGTGCACCAACAGTACACTGACACCAGTACACATAGGCACACAAAACACCCCCCTGTCACCCCCAGATCACCCCCCAGATCACCCCCTCCCCCCCCAGTCACAGTGTCACTAATTGCAGTGATCATTTTTTTACTGATCACTGCATTTAGTGTCAGTGTGACTGTAATAACTGTCAGTGCAGTTAGTTTTAGGTCCAAGGTAGCCCCCTACCCCCCCTAATAAAGGTTTAACCCCTTGATTGCCCCCCAGGTAACCCTTTCACCCCCTTTTGCCAGTGTCACTAAGCGATCGTTTTTCTGATCGCTGTATTAGTGTCACTGCTGTCGCTAGGTAACCATTTTTTTTTTTTAGGTAACCGCCATGTTTATATAGGTTCATAAATAGGTTTATAGGTCAGGTACCCCCATATTACAACCTAAATAAAGGTTTTAACCCCTTGATTGCCCCTAGAGTTAACCCTTTCACCAGTGATCACTGTATAACTGTCACTGGTGACGCTGGTTAGCCAGTTAGTTATTTCGTTATTTAGGTTCCCCGTCAGGTTTTTATATAGCGTCAGGTACCCCCATATATTACCTAATAAAGGTTTTAACCCCCTGATTGCCCCTAGTTAACCCTTTCACCCCCTTTTGCCAGTGTCACTAAGCGATCGTTTTTCTGATCGCTGCATTAGTGTCGCTAGGTAACCATTTTTTTTTTTTAGGTAACCGCCATGTTTATATAGGTTCATAAATAGGTTTATAGGTCAGGTACCCCCATATTACAACCTAAATAAAGGTTTTAACCCCCTGATTGCCCCTAGAGTTAACCCTTTCACCAGTGATCACTGTATAACTGTCACTGGTGACGCTGGTTAGCCAGTTAGTTATTTCGTTATTTAGGTTCCCCGTCAGGTTTTTATATAGCGTCAGGTACCCCCATATATTACCTAATAAAGGTTTTAACCCCCTGATTGCCCCTAGTTAACCCTTTCACCCCCTTTTGCCAGTGTCACTAAGCGATCGTTTTTCTGATCGCTGCATTAGTGTCGCTAGGTAACCAGTTTTTTTTTGTATTACTGTTACGGGTGACGCTGGTTAGTTAGCTTTATTTTTTATACTGTCAGGGCACCCGCCATTTATTACCCAATAACGGTTTAACCCCCTGATCGCCCGGCGGGTGATATCAATTAGGTTTTAGGGTCAAATAAGGTCTGCGTCGCCCCAGGTTAGTGCCAGTACCGCAAACACCCACGCGCAAAGCATACACCTCCCTTAGTGGTACAGTATCTGAACAGATCAATATCTGATCTGATCAGATCTATACTAGCGTCCCAGCAGTTTAGGGTTCCAAAAAAAAAAACGCATTGTTAGCGGGATCAGCCCAGATACCTGCTAGCACCTGCGTTTTCCCCCTCCGCCCAGCCCAGCCCACCCAAGTGCAGTATCGATCGATCACTGTCACTTACAAAACACTAAGCACACATAACTGCAGCGTTCGCAGAGTCAGGCCTGATCCCTGCGATCGCTAACATTTTTTTTGTGGTAGCGTTTTGATTCAGTCGCTTCAGTCAGGAGCTTTTTTACCTGTGAATCTCAAAAAAATAAAAAAAAAAAAAATAGTTGTCGTTTTATTGTTCTCTCTCTCACTCTATTCTCTCTCTATTGTTGCTCTTTTTTTACTCCATTCTATTCTGCAATGTTTTATTATGTTTTATCATGTTTTATCATGCTTGCTTTTCAGGTATGTAATTTTGTTTACTGTGTTTTAGTGTTAAGCATTTTTTTGTTTTCAGGTGCGCCATTCAGTTGCAACGCGGATTTATTTATCTTGACAGCAACAGCGTTTGCTCCCACGATACATAAAGCCGCGACTCCAACGCTGTAGGAGGTGATTTCACCACCACAGTTAAAAAAAAGAGCATATATGCCGAAGCATGGGGGCAGCAGGGGGGGGGAGGAGCGATTGGCTCCTAATGCCACGTACATACGGTCGAAATTCCGACCGTGTGTACACGGCATAACTTTTGCGGGAGGATGCCCCCATGCATCGGCATATATAAATGGTGCATGTATGCCCATCATTAGAAGTGGGTGGATGAAGGGAGGTATTCTAATGGTGGGCATACCCACCAATCAATCTCTTTTTTTCGTTCAGCCAAGAGGCTGCATGAAAAAAAAAAGATTACAATATATGTCCAGTATGTTGCTGGACTTTGAATGGTTATACCAGAATGATGCCTGCAGGTTTAGGTATCATCTTGGTATCATTCTTTTCAGCCAGTGATCGGCTTTCATGTAAAAGCAATTCTAGCGGGTAATTAGCCTCTAGACTGCTTTTACAAGCAGTGGGAGGGAATGTCCCCCCTCCCGGATATAAACCGCGCCATTGGGAAATTGGGAAAGCATTTTATCACACCAATCTTGGTGTGGTCAGATGCTTTGAGGGCAGAGGAAAGATCTAGGGTCTAATAGACCCCAATTTTTTCAAAAAAAGAGTACCTGTCACTGCCTATTGCTATCATAGGGGATATTTACATTCCCTGAGATAACAATAAAAATCATAACAAAGAAAAAAAATGGAAGGAACAGTTTAAAAATAAAATAAAAAAGCTAAATAAATAAAAAAAAAAAACAAAAAAAAAAAAAAAAAGCACCCCTGCCCCCCCTTCTCTTGCGCAAAGGCGTACACAAGCGTTGGTCTGGCGTCATATGTAAACAGCAATTGCACCATGCATGTGAGGTATCACCGCGAAGGTCAGATCGAGGGCAGTAATTTTAGCAGTAGACCTCCTCCGTGAATCTAATGTGGTATCATGTAAAGGCTTTTAAAGGCTTTTAAAAATGTATGTAGTTTGTCGCCACTGCGTGTTTGTGCGCAATTTTAAAGCATGTCGTGTTTGGTATCCATGTACTCGGCCTAAGATCATATTTTTTATTTCATCAAAAATTTGAGCAATATAGTGTGTTTTAGTGCATTAAAATAAAAAAAAGTGTATTTTTTCCACAAAAAATGCGTTTGAAAAATCGCTGCGCAAATACTGTGTGGAAAAAAAAAAATGCAACACCCACCATTTTAATCTGTAGGGCCTTTGCTTTAACATTATATATAGTGTTTTTGGGGGTTCAACGTAATTTTCTTGCAAAAAAAAAATATGTTTTCATGTAAACAAAAAGTGTTAGAAAGGGCTTTGTCTACAAGTGGTTAGAAGAGTGGGTGACGTGTGACATAGGCTTCTAAATGTTGTGCATAAAATGCCAGGACAGTTCAAACCCCCCCCAAATGACCCCATTTTGGAAAGTAGACACCCCAAGCTATTTGATGAGAGCAATGTTGAGCCCATTAAATATTTTTTTTTTTTGTCCCAAGAGATTGAATAATGAAAAAAAAAAAAATATATATTTTTTTTTTACAAAAAGTTGTCACTAAATGATATATTGCTCAAACATGTCATGGGCATATGTGGAAATACACCCCAAAATACATTCTGTTGCTTCTCCTGAGTACGGGGATACCACATGTGTGGGACTTTTTGGGAGCCTAGCTGCGTACGGAACCCCAAAAACCAATCACCGCCTTCAGGCTTTCTAAGGGTGTAATTTTTTTATTTCACTTCTCACTGCCAATCACAGTTTCGGAGGCCATGGAATGCCCAGATGGCATAAAACCCCCCAAAATGACCCCATTTTGGAAAGTAGACACCCCAAGCTATTTGCTGAGAGGTATGGTGAGTATTTTGCAGATCTCGCTTTTTGTCACAAAGTTTTGAAAATTGAAAAAAAGAAAAAAAAAAATTTTTTTTCTTTACTTTCTTCATTTTCAAAAACAAATGAGAGCTGTAAAATACTCACCATGCCTCTCAACAAATAGCTTGGGGTGTCTACTTTCCAAAATGGGGTCATTTGGGGGGGTTTTGTGCTATTTTGGCATTTTATGGCCTTCGAAACGGTGATAGGTAGCGAGGAGTGAAATCAAAAATTTGCACCCTTAGAAATCCTGAAGGCGGTGCTTGGGTTTCGGGGCCCCGTACGCGGCTAGGCTCCCAAAAAGTCCCACACATGTGGTATCCCCATACTCAGGAGAAGCAGCAAAATGTATTTTGGGGTGCAATTCCACATATAACTATGGCATGTGTGAGCAATATATCATTTAGTGACAACTTTTTGAAAAAAAAAAAAATCTTTTTTATTTTTGTCTTTATTCAATCACTTGGGACTAAAAAAAAAAATATTCAATGGGCTCAACATGCCTCTCAGCAAATAGCTTGGGGTGTCTACTTTCCAAAATGGGGTCATTTGGGGGGGTTTTGTACTTCTCTGCCATTTTAGCACCTCAAGAAATGAAATAGGCAGTCATAAATTAAAAGCGGTGTAAATTCCAGAAAATGTACTCTAGTTTGTAGACGCTATAACTTTTGCGCAAACCAATAAATATACGCTTATTGGCATTTTTTTTACTAAAGACATGTGGCTGAATACATTTTGGCCCAAATGTTTGACTAAAATTGAGTTTATTAGATTTTTTTTATAACAAAAAGTAGAAAATCTCTTTTTTTTTCAAAATTTTCGCTCTTTTTCCGTTTATATCGCAAAAAATAAAAATCACAGAGGCAATCAAATACCATCAAAAGAAAGCTCTATTTGTGGGAAGAAAAGGACGCAAATTTCGTTTGGTTACAAAATTGCATGACCGCGCAATTACCAGTTAAAGTAGTGCAGTGCGAAATTGAAAAAAGACCTCTGGTCCTTTGGCTGCCAAATGGTCCGGGGCTGAAGTGGTTAAGCAAAGACCAGCCATAGTCGATCTATGTATGGGCTACCTGGTTTTACACAAGTCAACCTATTAACCGACTTGAGTACAACCAGCCTGTCAGGTTTTCCCCAAAACAATCAGTGCTGCCATCTATAGTTAGCAACACTGATCATTGTATTCACTGGCAGAACACAATAACACTGCGGGAGTGATTCCCCCATTCACAGATCAGCAGGTGAGAGGGTGTGTGGGGACAGGCTGGGGAGAGATACTAGTCAGTGGCTGGGAAGGCACTGGCTAGTATCAGAGCCAGATACACAAAGGTTACATATGCCACGATCATTAGAGTGAGAACAATAATTCTAGCCTTAGACCTCCTCTGTAACTCTAAACATGTAACCTGTAAAAAAATGTAAAGCATCGCTTAGTACACAAAAAAAAATCGTGCTAACTTTAGTGTTTTTTTTTATGAATGAAACAGTTTCTTTCCAAAAAAAAACGTTTGAAAAATTGCTGTGCAAATATTGTGTAACATAAAAAGTTGCAAAGACCACAATTTCATTCCATAGGGCAGTGATGGCGAACCTATGGCACGCGTGCCACAGCTGGCACGCAGAGCCATCTCTGTGGGCACACGAGAGGGTCCAGGACAGAGCTAGAGGTCTCTCTTCTCCTCTCAGCCCCCCTCCCTCTCTTTCAGCCCCCCCCTCTTTTTCCGTCCCCCCCCTCTTTGTGCCCCCCTCTCTCTGTTCCCCCTCTCTCTCAGCTCACCCCTCTCTCAGCATCTCTCTGGCACCCCTCTCTCTCTGTCCCTCTTCTCTCTCTCTGTCCCTCTTCTCTCTCTCTCTCTGTCTCCCTTCTCTTTCTCTGTCCCCCCTCTCTCTCTCGACCTGCCCCCCTCCCTCTCTCTGTTCCTCCTCTCTCTCAGCATTCCTCACACCCCTCTCTCTCAGCCCCTCTCCCTCTCTCTGTTCCCCCCTCTCTCTCAGCATATCTCTCACAACCCTCTCTCTCTCTCTGTCCCCCCTCCCCTCTCTCTCAGCCCCCCTCCCTCTCAGCATCTCTCACACAACCCCTCTCTCTCTCACACAACCCCTCTCTCTCTCACACAACCCCTCTCTCTCTCACACAACCCCTCTCTCTCTCATGCAACCCCTCTCTCTCTCACGCAACCCCTCTCTCTCTCACACAACCCCTCTCTCTCTCACACAACCCCTCTCTCTCTCACACAACCCTCTCTCTCACACAACCCTCACACTCTCTCTCAACCCCCCCTCTCTCTCTCTCTCTCTCACAACCCTTCTCTCTCTCTCTCACAACCCCCCTCTCTCTCTCACACAACCCCTCTCTTTCGCTCAGCCCCCCTCTTTCGCGAATTGCCGTGTTGGCACTTTGCAACACAAAACCAATGTATTTATTTCAGTTTGGGCACTCAGGCTCAAAAAGGTTCGCCGTCACTGCCATAGGGTGTCTGCTAAAACAATATATATAATGCTTGTGGGTTCTGAGTAATTTTTTATCAAAAAAAAAAAAATGATGATTTTTACATGTAGGAGAGAAGTGTCAGAATTGGCCTGGGTGGCAAGGGGTTAATTATCATAAGTAATATGCAAATAATTATTATAAGCCCTGTGTGTTCATCCTCCCAGCTTGTATTTAAACTGGCCGCTCTGTATGTAGCTTCTGATCGACTGCGCAAGCAGCCGCATATCTCCGGAACCATAGATGATAGCATCCCCATATTTTAACCAGTGCTGGAGTATGTCTTTAGCTACCTACCTCCCAAATGTGGGGTCTCTATGACTCCTGATCGCTGAGCTACAACCCTCGAAGTCGATCTTTTTTTTTTTTTTTTTGGGGGGGGGGGGGCAAATGGGCCTATCTTGAGAAAGGGGCCTGGAGCTGCAGCTCCAATAGCCCCTATGTTAATCCGGCCCTGTTCAAGATGGAAAGAGGGGGAAGGGGCCAGTAAATATGTCATTTACAGATCCCTTTCTTTACTGAATGAACACAGTGAGCAATTGGTACCAATCCGCTGTCCATTCATAACTGAAGTGTAAATAGTTTGTGAATGAACAGGAAGCCACTCAACACAGAACACTTCCCATTCATTCACTGTCCAGTGCAGTTGAAGCTGCTGAAAAAGGGACTGTGGAATCTTTGTCCTCAGTCCTTTCTCTGTTTAAAAAGTGAGGCATCAACAGTCTGCTTAGATCCCTGATATTTCACCAAACTCCCCCAACAGGGCTCCTAAAAAAAGTTGCAAAAAAAAAAGTAATAATAAAAAATAATATTGTAAAAAATAATAAAAAAATGAAATTGTAAGAA
This sequence comes from Lithobates sylvaticus, assembly GCA_028564925.1. Classification (NCBI taxonomy): domain Eukaryota; kingdom Metazoa; phylum Chordata; class Amphibia; order Anura; family Ranidae; genus Lithobates; species Lithobates sylvaticus. The sequence goes on along the minus strand of CM053026.1, from coordinate 512,316,019 downwards.
ATAATAATAATAAAAAAAAAAAAAACTACTGACACCGTCCACTGCCCTACTGACACCAATCTCTGCCCTACTGACATGTCCACTGCTCTACTGACTGACACCATCCACTGCTCTAATGACATCATCCTCTGACCTACTGACACCATCTAGGTACAAACAAGGCCAAAGGTAAATCCAAGGGAAAAAACAAGCTTAATTTACCACCAGCCTGCAGACAACAAAATAACCTGTCTAACAGTATGCATTAAAAGCAGGGGTTTAGTCTGCACACATTTGCAAATGCATGCGTAAGCCACAGAGCCTCCTCAAGGCACCCTGGTATCTGTGGTTCCTAACACTAATTTATAAGTGTCACCACAGTGGAGGAACATGCATTCTGATGGATACTGCTACGGACTGACACCATCCACTGCTCCAATGACATCGTCCTCTGACCTACAGACATGTCTACTACTCTACTGACTGACACCATCCACTGCTCTAATGACATCATCCTCTGACCTACTGACACTTTCCACTGTCCTACTGACACCAATTTCTGTCCTACTGACATGTCCACTGCTCTACTGACTGACACCATCCACTGCACTAATGACATCGTCCTCTGACCTACTGACACCATCCACTGTCCTATTGACACCAATCTCTGCCCTACTGACATGTCCACTGCTCTACTGACTGACACCATCCACTTCTCTAATGACATCATTCTCTAACCTACTGACACCATCCACTGTCCTACTGACACCAACCTCTGCCCTACTGACATGTCCACTGCTCTACTGACTGACACCATCCACTGCACTAATGACATCGTCCTCTGACCTACTGACACCCTGCACTGTCCTATTGACACCATCCACTGTCCTACTGACACCATTCTCTGCCCTACTGACATGTCCACTGCTCAATGGACTGACACCATCCACTGCTCTAATGACATCATCCTCTGTCCTACTGACACCAACCTCTGCCCTACTGACATGTCCACTGCTCTACTGACTGAAACCATCCACTGCTCTAATGACATCGTCCTCTGACCTACTGACATGTCTACTACTCTACTGACTGACACCATCCACTGCTCTAATGACATCATCCTCTGACCTACTGACACCATCCTCTGTCCTACTGACACCAACCTCTGCCCTACTGACATGTCCACTGCTCTACTGACTGACACATCCACTACACTAATGACATAGTCCTCTGATTTACTGACACCATCCACTGTCCTATTGACACCAATCTCTGCCCTACTGACATGTCCACTGCTCAATGGACTGACACCATCCACTTCTCTAATGACATCATCCTCTGACCTACTGACACCATCCACTGTCCTACTGACACCAACCTCTGCCCTACTGACACCAACCTCTGCCCTACTGACATGTCCACTGCTCTACTGACTGGCACATCCGCTGCACTAATGACATCGTCCTCTGACCTACTGACACCATCCACTGTCCTATTGACACCAATCTCTGCCCTACTGACATGTCCACTGCTCTACTGACTGACACCATCCACTTCTCTAATGACATCATTCTCTGACCTACTGACACCATCCACTGTCCTACTGACACCAACCTCTGCCCTACTGACATGTCCACAGCTCTACTGACTGACACCATCCACTGCACTAATGACATCATCCTCTGACCTACTGACACCATCCTCTGTCCTACTGACACTATCCACTGTCCTACTGACACTATTCTCTGCCCTACTGATGTGTCCACTGCTCAATGGACTGACACCATCCACTGCTCTAATGACATCATCCTCTGACCTACTGACACCATCCTCTGCCCTACTGACATGTCCACTGCTCTACTGACTGACACCATCCACTGCTCTAATGACATCGTCCTCTGACCTACTGACATGTCTACTACTCTACTGACTGACACCATCCACTGCTCTAATGACATCATCCTCTGACCTACTGACACCATCCTCTGTCCTACTGACACCAACCTCTGCCCTACTGACATGTCCACTGCTCTACTGACTGACACCATCCACTGCACTAATGACATCGTCCTCTGACCTACTGACACCCTGCACTGTCCTATTGACACCATCCACTGTCCTACTGACACCATTCTCTGCCCTACTGACATGTCCACTGCTCAATGGACTGACACCATCCACTGCTCTAATGACATCATCCTCTGACCTACTGACACCATCCTCTGTCCTACTGACACCAACCTCTGCCCTACTGACATGTCCACTGCTCTACTGACTGAAACCATCCACTGCTCTAATGACATCGTCCTCTGACCTACTGACATGTCTACTACTCTACTGACTGACACCATCCACTGCTCTAATGACATCATCCTCTGACCTACTGACACCATCCTCTGTCCTACTGACACCAACCTCTGCCCTACTGACATGTCCACTGCTCTACTGACTGACACATCCACTACACTAATGACATAGTCCTCTGATTTACTGACACCATCCACTGTCCTATTGACACCAATCTCTGCCCTACTGACATGTCCACTGCTCAATGGACTGACACCATCCACTTCTCTAATGACATCATCCTCTGACCTACTGACACCATCCACTGTCCTACTGACACCAACCTCTGCCCTACTGACACCAACCTCTGCCCTACTGACATGTCCACTGCTCTACTGACTGGCACATCCGCTGCACTAATGACATCGTCCTCTGATCTACTGACACCATCCACTGTCCTATTGACACCAATCTCTGCCCTACTGACATGTCCACTGCTCTACTGACTGACACCATCCACTTCTCTAATGACATCATTCTCTGACCTACTGACACCATCCACTGTCCTACTGACACCAACCTCTGCCCTACTGACATGTCCACAGCTCTACTGACTGACACCATCCACTGCACTAATGACATCATCCTCTGACCTACTGACACCATCCTCTGTCCTACTGACACTATCCACTGTCCTACTGACACTATTCTCTGCCCTACTGATGTGTCCACTGCTCAATGGACTGACACCATCCACTGCTCTAATGACATCATCCTCTGACCTACTGACACCATCCTCTGCCCTACTGACATGTCCACTGCTCTACTGACTGACACCATCCACTGCTCTAATGACATCGTCCTCTGACCTACTGACATGTCTACTACTCTACTGACTGACACCATCCACTGCTCTAATGACATCATCCTCTGACCTACTGACACCATCCTCTGTCCTACTGACACCAACCTCTGCCCTACTGACATTTCCACTACTCTACTGACTGAATCCATCCACTGTTTTAATGACATCGTTCTCTGACCTACTGACACCATCCTCTGTCCTACTGACACCATCCTCTGTCCTACTGACACCAACCTCTGCCCTACTGACATGTCCACTGCTCTACTGACAGTGTGTTTGAGATTTGGGGTGCACACTCTAATGCAATATGGTGAGCACACATATGGTACAGAGGGAGTGATTCCATAGGGACAGGAAGGCAGCCTCTTTAGTGATTCTGCCACTGATGATTTGCCTCTAGCGGAAGTGTTGCCCACCTGACATCAACCTATGGAAAACAGGAGCCTTTCCATACAATGTTTAAAGTTTACCACGCACACAACAATCTGGTTGCACAATGACCTTTAGGGCTCATTCACACCATGCGTTAACATTGCATTGCAATGCCTTGCGTTTTTTTGTAATGTGTTGGTGTGTGCGTTTTACATGCACTGCGTTTGTTTGGTGTTTTCGGGCCTCGATTTTTCCTTTGCGCTGCATTGCGCTTATGCACATTTGTGAGCATGTGAACGCGTTATGCTGAAAAAAGTAGTGCATGCTGTACTTTCTTAGGCGTTGTTTAAATGCAACGCACCACTGGTGTGAACTACATTCATAGGGAACCATTATTTTTTTGGTTGTCATGCATTGGGAATGCGTTCACAAATGCACCCTAGCGAATCTGGTGGGAATGAACCTGTAGATATTATGTATAAGATAAGTATGCAGTGCAAGGTCTTGCCTGATTGGATACAGATTGATTGGATAGATTAGATAGATCTTAATTACATAGTTATGGTAGCTCTAAAGGTGTTTGTACAGTGATTGTACGGCCAGAATGTAATGTGAAGGGTGACCCTAAGGGCAAAACTTAAAAACCTGTTAAAGTTATTAGATTGTAAGCTCTTCTGAGCAGGGCCCTCTTAATCCTCTTGTATTTTATTGTATTATAACTGTATTGTCTCCCTTTTATATTGTAAAGCGCTGCATAAACTGTTATATAAATCCTATAATAATAATAATAAGTCTCTGAAAATCTTAGACACAAAGTGAAACTGCATGCACACCCGTCAGAGTTCTGCCTGTACAAAGTGAACTGTAAAAAGTTCAATAAGAGCAATGTTGGTGTACGTCGCCCCTCCCAGTCCGGGTCAGCTGCACTCCCTCCCTTTTCTCAGTTCCCTATTCCAGCATGTCTTGTTGTGTTCTCTAGTTATATAAAGGCAGGCCTTACACTGTCAGCTGATTTCTCCAGTGTCTGTCTGTACTATCCCTAACATGGCCCCAATGCCCTCCTTGTTGCTGCTGCTGCTGCTCTGGGGCTCCATCTCCTTCACACTGCAGGACTGGGCAGCCCCACGTTATAATGTCAGCCTGGACCTGCCACCCGAGCAACGCTGGAAGGCAATTCTCTCACATTACAACCAAACCTACCTCAAAGAGAGCATGGAATTCGTCTACAAGTAAGTTTTTCCTTTAGAAACTCCTGTAACCTGTCACTGTTGCTTTTACCGTCTAGGAATTCAATAGACGCAAAGAGATAATAAATGCAAAAACAAAAATGTATTATATTGCAGCTTATCAATTCTTAGATGTGGTAGCTGCCCTTTTGTTTTTTCTCCTTTATTTTCACCTGGTGATCTGGCCAAGAAGTCTGTTATTTTTCAGCTTTCAGACTAAGCTAGAGGATTGCTCCAAACCATTAAAAGTGGATCTAAACCCATGAATGTAACCATTTTCCAAAGCAGTTATATTTAAGGCATGCCGTGAATACCTGTCACAGGTAAGCTGGGCACGCACACACAGGGGGGGAAGGAATTTACTAAAACTGGAGAGTGCAAAATCTTGTGCAGCTCTGCATAGAAACCAATCAGCTTCCAGTTATTTATGTCAAAGCTTAAAGTGAACTTCCACCCACATTACAAACTTTGCCCCATGCAGATCTTTTTTGCAGGCTAAAAACGTATTGGCAGTTTTTTTTTAACCATCTTTTTAATGCCTTATTTGTTTTCTTCCTGTATCCCTCGCCGCAGCGAGGTACGTCATTTCCGGCAACGCATTGGCTCCTGGGAGCTGAGTGTTATTAATCCCAGGAGTCAATGGGCATCGCCAGCTGGAAGCATCGCCACCATCGCTATGGAAACCCATCCGACATGCAGTGGGGCCAGCCGATATCGAACTGCACATGCACGAGAATCCCGGAAGATAGACACAGCGGCTTCACATGCCCACACTCTAGATGGCTGCGATGTACAGAAGAAGAAGAAAAAAGTACGTTTTAAATGCTGCACAAAGACAGAACCGAGGACCGTTTTGAAGATACCTACATGTAAATGAACAAGCGGTGACTATACCAGGGCTACTTTTATCTGGGGACAAAAAAAAAACGTCCGGAACTCGGCTTTAAAGTGGTTGTAAAGGCAGAAGGTTTTTTTTATCTTAATGCATTCTTTTCATTAAGATAAAAAGCCTTCTGTGTGCAGCAGCCCCCCTAATACTTACCTGAGCCCCATCTCTATCCAGCGATGTCCAAGAGTCCCTCGGTTGTCAGGGACTCTTCTTCGCCAATCAGGAGAGAGAGGGTGTGGGGCCAAACCGTGGCTCCGTGTCTGAATGGATACACGGAGCTGCAGCTCGGCTTGGGTGCCCCTATAGCAAGCTGCCCTGTACAAAACTACTGCACAGAGCAGGTAAGTATAACATGTATGTTATTTTAATAAAAAAAAAAAAGAGACTTTACAATCACTTTATCCACTTTCCGACTAGTCACAGTATATATACTGTGGCAGATCGGCTCTCCTGCGCAAACCGACATACTGTACGTCGGTCCGTGCATGTTAAACTGCATGTCTACCAGCGATCCGCAATCGCGGTACACAGAGGCAGAATGGGGAATCTACCTATGTAAATAAGGCGGATCCCCGTTCTGTCAGGGAACATCATGGAGATCTGCTGTTCCTAGTGATCAGGAACAGCGATCTCCGTGGTGTTCTAGTACGCCCATCCCCGATACAGTTAGAACACACCCAGGGAGCACAGTTAACCCCTTGATCACCCCCTAGTGTAAACCCCTTCCCTGCCAGTGTCATTTGTACATTTATCAGTGCATTTTTATAGCACTGATCAATGTAATAATGTCACTGGTCCCCAAAAAGTGTCACTTGGGGTCAGATTTGTCCGCCGCAATGTCGCAGTCCTGCTAAAAATCACAGCCATTACCAGTAAAAACATAAAAAAAAAAAAGTCCATAAATCTATCCCCTATTTTGTAGATGTTATAACTTTTGCGCAAATCAATCAATATACGCTTATTGTTTTTTTACCAAAAATATGTAGCAGAATACATATTGGTCAAAACTGATCAATAAATTCGTTTATATATTTTTTTGGATATGTATTATAGCTAAAAGTAAAAAATATTGTTTTTTTTTTTTTAAATTTTGGATTTTTTTGTTTATAGAGTAAAAAATAAAAACCGCAGCAGTGATCAAATACCACCAAAAGAAAGCTCTATTTGTGGGAAAAAAAGGACATAAATTTTGTTTGGGTACAACATCGCATGACCGCGCAATTGTCAGTGCCGCGTCGCAAAAAATGGCCTGTTCATTAAGGGGGTAAAACCTTCTGGGGCTGATGTGGTTACAGTAGAACTATAGGTAAAAAAATATATATATTTTTGGATAGAGTAATGGAAGGTTATAAGCCCTGTCAGTTTATTTTTTTGCCATTTGCGTCCCTTTGGGGAGATTTCCCTTCACTTCCTGTCTCATAGCCAAACAGGAAGTGAAGAAATCTCTGGAAATTAAGGGAATTCCTTGGGGATCCCCAGGTCACCAGAACTAGTGTCCCCTTGTATTACTTTTCAGGGGACAACCCGAAATTAGGGTTTTCTTTTACTTTCAATGATAAAGGTAAACAGCACAAATAGGGCAAAGGTAGCAATATAAACCTAATAGGTGTTCTAATGGGGCACTATTCCTTCCTCTAATACCAAACATGAAGCATTGTTTACTCCCACTGATTTCAGGACATTTTATACTTCTGGTGACACTCCGGCCCCCCAAAGTCCGAAGGACTTTAAACAAGGCCCTTTGTTTAGAAAGTTTGGAGACCCCTGCTTTAATTGAACAAACTGAAGTTGGAAGCTGATTGGCTATCATGTACAGCTACAGCAGATTTTAAAGTTTGCAGTTTAATTAAATCAAACCCATATTTTATTTTTATTTTTTTGATCAACCGTTAGGTTGCATGAAGAAAAACTGACAGATTCCTGCAGCAACACAAGTGATGTTGATAGTTACATAGTTAGTAAGGTTGAATAAAGACACCAGTCCATCCAGTTCAACCTGAGTGAGTGTCTACAATTGTCCCTATCCCTGTACATTGCACACTCACATCAGTCCCTACCCTCAAGGAGCCCACAATCCAAGGTCCCCATTCATATACTAGGGCCAATTTTGGACAGAAGCCAATTAACCTACCTGCATGTCTTTGGAGTGTGGGAGGAAACCAGAGTACCCGGAGGAAACCCACGCAGCATTTTGAAAGCATTTTAGAAGCGTATTTCAAGCGTTTTACAGCTTCAGGTGTTTTTGTTTAGCCAATAAAAAGCTATAGGAGGAGAGGGAGAGGAAAGTAGGGGTGGAGAGCTAGACAAAATGCTCGTAAAACGCTAAAGTCAGGCATTTCTATTGAAGTCTATGGGGCCAAAACACTTGTAATTTGCCAAAAAGAAGCTCATGTACTTTTTTGAGCTTGGCTTGTTGAGCGATTTGGATTTGGCTTGTTGAGCGTTTTAGAGCTACAAGCTTCAAGCTGAAAAAATTGCTGAGGTGTGAATAAGGCCTAGGCTCGGTTCACACTGCCCGACCTGCAGTACGACTTTGCCAGGTGACTTCAGCACGACTTGGTGCAACTTTAAAGCAACTTCAGGGAATGCTTGTGTAATCTTCCTGTAATATTGGATCCAAATCACATCATTTAAGAAGAGGATCCAACTTGGAGGCAACTTCAATTAAAGTTTATGGGCATAAGTATGGGCACAAGTCGGATAGAAGTCACCTTGAAGTAGTACAGGAACCTTGGAACTTGGAGTGAGTAGTGCTAATTAAGACAGCTCTCATTGACTAAAATGGGATTTCAAATGTCATGCAACTTGGAGCCTCACAAGTCAGATCCCAAGTCGCGGCAGTTAAAACGGAGCCTTATGGACACACAGAGCAGGGCATGGGTGGCGGTTGGTGTTTTTTTTTGGGGGGGGGCAGCAAACAACCATCCCCCCCCCCCCGTTGGTTGGTTGGCCGGTCAACGCCACCCCCTCCCCCCAGGCATTTACTCCATCTAGGTGGCGGCTAGGTTGCGGGCTCCTACGGGCAGCTCAGCTTCAGCGGCGGGCAGCAGGTGGGTTGCAGGCAGGGGCTCCTATGTCCTCTCCTCCTCGGCTTCGGCAGTAGGCAGTGGGGCGCCTGTGTCCTCTCCTCCTCAGTGGCGTGCAGCGGGCAGGTTGCGGGCAGCGGCTCCTGTGTCCTCGGCTTCGGCGGCTTCCATCATGCGGCTCCTCCCTCCTCCTCCTAAGCGTCCAGTAGGATCACCTGTCCTTTCAGCCAATCGGGTGACATATGTCAAGACCCACTCCCTCATTGGCCGGGAGGAGGATCAGTGTGGCGATAGTGAATATTCATTCGCTATTGTCACACAACTGGGTGGGATTCAACCCAAGCCCACCCTTTTTTGAAGCCTAATAGAGCCTCTGGCTCTAATCACATGCTTCACAAACCCCCCCCCCCGCTATTTTAGTCCATGAGTCTGGCGCCCTGTATGTAGATCAGGGGGCTGGACGCATGGATGGGGGGGGGGGGCGGCGCCCATGCTCACCCTAATGGACGGGCCGCCACCAGTAGTGAGCATGCAAAAGCTTCCCACTTAGCAAGCCGCTTACTATGTGGGCACTCGGCGGGGGGGTGGAGCCAGAAGCACCAGAGGGGGAACTCAGAAGAGGAGGATCGGTGCTGCTCTGTACAAAACCATTGCACAGAGCAGGTAAGTATAAAGTTAGTTATTTTAATGAAATAAAAAACAACATTTTACAATCACTTTAATACAACTGTATTTCTAAAGCATTTTTTGTTATGTGGTGTGTTTACTCTATCTACGGTATTTAAAATTACAAACTCTGTACAGAACCAATTAATGTATGTTTCAAAAGTTTGTGATATTGGCTTCCTTTTTTACTGCTAGACTCACCTTAAGCAAAATTATGAGATGGCAATACAAGTAAATGTGGAAATATGTGTCAATTTCGTATAAATTTCGTATAAATTCCCTGACTGTTCCCTGACCAAGATGGAAAATCTCTTATTTAATTGTGTACATCTGTATTGCAGATCATCAATACCAAAATGGGTCCAAGCCATCATCTTACCTCTGGCAGAAATTGATTTAATATTTTTAGTCCGGGAACCCTATGCTGGTGAGATAAGAGGAATAGCTAGAACACTTGGAGCCAGTGTTGGATATATATTGGGTATAAACCTTGCCTATGAAGCTACAGCGTAAGTAGCACTTTAAAGGCCCCTAATGAAATATTGTCTTGTTTTTATTTATGTTATACAACTTTTGTTGTCTGACTTCCTTTAGATTTACCAAAGCCAAGTAGTGCAAGGCCCTGCCTGATTGCATACAATTTGAGACTCTGAAGGTTTGACCTCATATTATATGGTTTTGGTAAATCTAAAGGAAAAAAATCTACAGAAAATTGTATAGTGTGTATCCAGCTTAACACTTTTCTCCATCTGCAGTCTAGGGAGTGACACATAAGGCCCATACACACGATCAGACTTTTCGACAGCAACGGTCCGACGGACCTGTTTTATCAGACAATCCGACCGTCTGTATGCTCCATCGGACAATTGTTGTTGCTTTTTCAACGGACAAATGTTCGCTGTGCATGCTCTCAAACTTTTCGAAAACAAATGTCCGATGGAGGATAATCCGATCATGTGTACACAAGTCCATCAGACTAAAGTCCAAAGTACAAACACGCATGCTCAGAACCAATGCTAAACATCAGCCAACAATAGCAGAAGTTGCCAAAAGGGTGGCGGTAAAGAGCTGAAAAACCACGTGATTTGGTGAAAGTTGGCTGAAAATGTTCTGCCGTGTGTGTGTGCAGAACAAGTTCACAGCCAACGCCCATTCGGACAAAAATCCACGGAAAAGTCTGATGGAAGCCCAATCATGTGTGTATGAGGCTATAGAAGTAGGTGCGTGTTTAACTACCCTGCTGTGCCGTGCATAGGGATCCTGTCAAAGTGTGACATTGGCCTTAAAGTGATTGTAAACGACCGCCTTGTAAAACAACCCATTCACTTTCAAAATAGAAACATTTTTGTACTGATATTAAAAAATCATTATAAACATATTTTTTCCCTTTTTAAGAAACAATCACATTCCCTCTGTGTTCAGATGCATAAGAGCTGGGGGAGGAGAAATAGAAGCACGCTGAGCTTCCCAGTGAATAGCTGTGCAGTGGGGGGGTGTCAGGACAAGTGTGATCATTGGAGGAGAGCATTCGGAGTTCCCAGCACAGGTAGAGAACTGACTACCGTGTGCTCTCTTGCTAAGTGTGGTCAGTTTTTAATAGGAAGGCAGAGGGACTAGCAGGAACACTAGGGATTTCACATAAAGGAAGCAATACAAACAGAACAGGATACTTTCTCATACAAGTACATAGTACAGCAGGCACATATCAGGAATATGAAGTGTTGTGGTAAAAAACTCTTTAAAGTGTTTGAAATGTTCTCATCATATGTCACCATGCCAGCAACCTAGGTTGGCCATGTACTGTATGTTCTGTTAGTGAAGCCTTCATATCAGCTAGACTTAAAGAGGAAGTAAACCCTGATGGGTTTACTTCCTCTTTGTTTCCCTGCAAAGGCAAAGCATAATGGGGCTACTATGCATCGCATAGTAGCCGATTACGTGTCACTTACCTGACACAGGAGCCTGCGATGTCCCCGATTTCCCCCAGGCTGGAAGCATCCATCTTCCTTTCGGGGTCGCGGACTCCGGCTCTGTGACTGGCCGAAGTCATGTGACGTCACTCCCACGCGTGCGCGCAGGAGGCGCCAGTCACGGCATGTCCTTTAATGAAAACGGCACGCCGTGCCCCTTATAGAGTGTGCATGCGCCGAATACATCGGCGCATGCGCAGAAGGAATCATCGATAATTGCAGCACCTACAGGTAAGCCTTAATCTAGGCTTACCTGTAGGTGAAATTGTGTTGTAAGGGTTTACAACTACTTTAAAGCTAGCTATTACGAATATTAGGGTGTCTTGTCCCTGAAAATTAAATTTTCGTTTTTCTCATAGTTTGGACTTGTTTACATCTGCCTCACTCTGTGGATCAAGGGCAGCTGGACAGGGGTATACACATGCTGAAGCAGTGATGCTTTGTTGCAAAAATATTACCCCTATCCTGTTCAGCCAGCAACACCACTGTCTATTCCACATAATACCACAGTATATTCAAGTGAATGGGGCTGTGCCACAACCGCAAAGCAAACCCTGGGCTCAGAGTTGTGAGGTGGTCCCATTCACTTGAATATACTGTGTTAGGCGGTGGTACTGCCCATCAAACATGTCAGGGGGATAGTTTTTGCTGCAAAACATTGAGACTGCAGCATGTGTATACCCTTGTCCAGCTGCGTTTGCAGCTTAAGGGGGGGCAGTTTGCGGAGGAGCAGTAAAAACACAGCTAAACTGCCTATTTTTACCCCCCAAACACCCCCCCCCCCCACCAACTGCAAGTGTAAACTAAGCCTTTCAGTCCCATTGACAAAAAACATTAGGACAATTAGGGGTCAATTCACTAACGGTTACCATAAATATTGCATAAAAAACATGCGGTAAGCGCAGTCCAATTCACAAACAGAACAGAGAGTAAAAAAAGGTGATATTTATCACCAGGGTTTTGCTGGCAGTATCACATGCGGTATTTGTCAGAAATAGCATGGGGGTCCTCCCCAATAGCTGGTTGCAAAAGAGCGTGCCAGGAAGCCGGTGACTGTGACCTTAACAACAGATTACTCATCTGAATGTAAAGAAAACATGACGGCAATTAAAATGATGATGATATTTATGGTATCGTCATCAGCATTGGCCAGGAGCATGCTGGGGCAGTGATGTCACAAGAGGCAGGGCCACCCAGTCACCTCACCAGGTGACTCCTCCCCTTAGCTATTTAGGAACTGTCAGATGGGGGAGCAGGCAGGAGGCGAGAGCCTTCATTGGGGGCAGGTTTTTTTTTCCTTTTTTCAGGATACTTTTGTTTTTAATCAAAGGAATTGTCAAAAACTGTGTTTTTACTTTTTACACTTTTTTTGGTGAATGAGTTTTCCATAAATTTTAATAGCCGGCATGTTTTCTTTACATTCAGCTGTCAGCGGGGAACACGCAGACAGCTGGTGAGTCATCTGTTGTTAAGGATTATTCCCCTATTGTACTCAAATAAAAATGTTTTGTATTAGATAAAGCATACCTCCTAACTTTTTGAAATGGGAACGAGGGACACCTATTAGCAAAAGTATGTAGGCATAGCACACACCCCCTGCCACGGCCCCTTAAAGGAGAATTATACACAAAAAAATTATTAGTTAGACCCACAAGTATTTTTTTTTAGCACTACAATTCTTTTATATTGGCTTTCAAAATTTACAAATGCAGCAATTTAGAAATTGGATGAAAGGTTTAGCACTGAGAAACTTTTTGAAAGAGAAAAAGTGCATTTTAGATACAACTATATAGATCAGACTAAAATGAGGGACAAATGAGGAGGAAAGAGGGACAGAGGGACATTGTTCCAAATCAGGGACAGTCTCTCGAAATCGGGGACAGTTGGGAGCTATGGATAAAGTTTAATAAAAACAAAGCTGTTAACCTTTCAGCATTTTTAAAACCTGTGTACAGTGGTAGTAGTACTATCTATGTCCAAGATTAACAAGATAACCCCAAAGATTAGAGTTTAAAGGGCAGGTTTTTATATTGGTGTGCTATTGTGGTAATGTAGGGTTCAAATTCCATGGTCTTTAGTTTTAATTTTTAAACCCTTAGGTGTTAAAGGTTATAGCATGTATATCATATACAGCGTACTGTGCATATTCCAGTGCATATCCTAAACTAGAAAATATTTTTAGAAAACTAGAAAAGAGTTCCTGTACAGGTAAATGTTTTTGATGTTGATGTCAATAGATATGCAGTACTTTAAAGTACTTTATCAAGTTTTTATTTAATGAGAATAATGTTATTAAAGAGGAGGTCCAGCCCCCCATTAAAAATTTAAAGTCATCAGCTACAAATACTGCAGCTGCTGACTTTAAATATATGGACACTTACCTGTCCCAGGGAGCCCACGATGTCGGCATCCCAGCCGATCTTCGTATCGGCTGTCAAATCGGCTGTCGGGTGCAGCTGACGCCATTCCTGGTAAGGGAACTCGGCAGTGAAGCCTTTCGGTTTGACAGCCGGTTCCCTACTGTGCATGTGCAAAGTGTGCTGCGCTTTCTAATTGGTCCGGCAGCGGAGGAAGGTAGAGGAGGCCGAACTTCTGGGAGGCTGGGCCGTGGCCCGGTCTCCCAGAAGTGGGGACTGGTACCTGTCAAAAACAGGTACCTGTTCCCCCCTGAAATGTGCCAAATGTGGCACCAGAGGGGGGAAGTTCCACTTTTGAGTGGAACTCCGCTTTAATGTGCTATGATGTTTAAAAACTTTTCAGTGTACAAACTAATTATATATGAACATTGGGCAACTATATTTGCTTACGTCAAATAAAGGCTGTGCTTCCTCCTTACAAGCATGGCACATTAAGTCTAGCTTTCTGTTCTTTCTCATGGAAATTCTCTCATTGTATTGAGAATTACTGAAAACACTCTCCAGTTGGAAAAAAAGTGAATATATAATCTTCATGTTTTCCCATGCAGTACCAAACATTTAACAGTCCCCTGAAATAGCAGCCCGCCAGCACTCCCAACACCAAAACAAAATATAAATCCAACAATAGTACCTCCTGTTGCAAAATCTTGCTATAATATTTCTACATGTGCCAAAAAAAATCAACAGGTATACCTTTAAATGACCTTCTTGTGCTGCACAATATACAGTATACCATATGCATAATTATACACAGAGATAAACTGTGTTTTAAAATGTTACCAATGTATGCAAATAAAAAAAAATCCTCCATCATTTATATGAAAAATCAAACACACAAAATAATGTCCATCTTGCTGGAAAACAAGTACGAAGTTCTTGTGACAATATAAAATCTTCACCCACATATCTTCATGTGCTTCCCCATGGTTCACTGCAAAAAAGATACAAGTTCTCCACTACATGACCACACACAGTTGCTAAAGTATTACTAAACCCAGGACCCTGCATTCTATATATCTGGTCTCCCACAGTACACAGAACATGGAAATGCAATTATTTTAGTAAATATAAACTGCTAAATACCTTTTCTCATTAGCAGTTAGAGCAGTCTTGTGACTGTTTTCATTCAACTTTGACTGTCCTATAAGGCTGCAGGACCGTCTTGACAGTGCTGATTGGCCCTGTGCTGATCACAAGCACACCCCCAAGAAAAAAAAAACTCTCTAGCAATACGCACCAAACTGTGCATGTGTAGCTTGTCCCCAAGGCTGTTTTATCAGCAGATAGAATGGGGACAGTAGAAGAAAGGGAGGATCAGAGAAGACTGGATCAAACAGTCTTTTTATACATTGCAGAGGATTAACCCCTTAGGTTCCACAGTGAGTATAACAAGCATGCTTTACTGCATATACAGACTGATTTTACTGTTATGGGTTTAGTAACACTTTAAAGGGGTTGTAAACCCTCCAGGTTTTTCACCTTAATGCATTCTATGCATTAAGGTGAAAAACCTTCTGTAGTGCAGCAGCCCCCCAGACCCTCTCTTTTACTTACCTGAGCCCGATCCTTCCAGCAACAGGAACGAGCACAGCAGCTCCAGCCATGGGCGTCCGCAGAACTTTTTTCAGGGGGGGGCATCATTTTAGGGTCACCCATGCACCGCCCCTTTTCGATAATGTCATTATCACATTATCATGGTCAGAGACTGCAGCCATAGTACAGTCCCTAGGATAAGTAATGGCCAACAGGCCCTCTTACCAGACCCAGCAAAACTATAGCAGTGATCCCTGCGGCTGGATGATCACTCACTCTGGGTTCCCCGGGGGCGACACTGTTCAGCAGTGTAGCATGTCTGTACCCTGGTAGTGGCTCAGTCTTTCTCTCTCTGGTGGTGCTGGGCAGTGTGGCTCTCTCTCTGGCTTCCGCCCAGCAAACTACTCTTTCTTTGTCCTGTAGCGCTCTCTCCCTCAGCTTTTTTCCAGGCTGCAGTCTCTCAATCTCTCTCTTGATGGAGCTGTAGCCTCCTCCCTGCGGAAAATGGGGCCGCCAATCTTTGGGACTACATGTCCCATGATGCTCTCCTCTCCTAGTCTCCTTTGATTGGCCCTCAGTTATGGCCAATAGGGAAGGAACAGAGCGGGCAGGAAGCTGGGTGGGAAACCTCTGACAGCCCGCAGCTCGCTTTTCTCCTGTCACATGGCCGCCGAGTTCTCTGCTGGACTGAGCAGGGAAAGAGCCGAAGTCGCACTACACTGATGGGGAGCTTGACAGCACCTGGATGGTGTCACCCCACTGGCGGGTGGCACCCAGGTGTATGCTGCCCGCACCCCGATAGCGACGCAACTGTGCTAAATTTAAGATCCGATCCCTGATTCCAGGGGGGGGGCACTTGACCCCCCTTGCCCCTACCTGCGGACGCCCATGGCTCCAGCCACTGTCTTGGGTCCTCATTGGATAGACTGATAGCAGCAGAAGCCATTGGCATCCCGTGACACTAAAAAGGGAAATTGGTGTCTGCATGCAGTGTCAGTATGGTGTCAAGAAGGATGTTGGGTTTACACCCGCTCACCAGTCCTCTGCGCGATGACACAATAGTCCCAGGTGCTGTTTCAGGCTCCTGATGCTCCTAGCGATGTTGTAAGGCACTGGATCTCTTGCTGATGGCCGATCGAGATGACTGGTAGTGAAACTCGCAAGGTGAACAGGCAGCGGCTGATCCGATACCCGAATGGGTATCTCGATCTCTCTCTCTCTCTCTCTCTCTCATCAGACCACTCTCCTTATTCTCCTCACAGACTCTTTTTTTCAGGGCTTCAGGATATCCCTCCTCCTCTGTTGGGGCACATAGTCCCTGGTGTCAGCGTGTGTCTCTCTCCTCACTCTGGCACCTCAGTTCCTTCCCCTCACACACTCCTCCTCTCCTCACTGTTAAGTGTCACTGTGTCCCAGCAAAGGACTTTTTGAGCCTTGGTATCTCCCTCTCTTTTAAGCAATCTCCTCTCCTCTGTCTCCTATCAGCACTCTCTCTCTTTTACCTCAATACTTCCCTCTCTTCCGTCCCCTCAGAACTTCCTGAAACTCCCCTTTTTCCCAGTGTTCTCTCTCTCTCTCTCATTTTTCTGAAAGAGCCAGTCAGCATCTCTCTGTCTCCATCTTGTGGCCAAAATGATTTTTCAGGTCTAATGCCTGAAAGCATGCCTGTTGTTTGCATATTTTTACAGCACTGTTATTTTTCTGTGATTATATTGCTGTGTGGTCCGTTTGGGTGCATATGCACATATACAGCAGTTCTTCATTAATACTCCTGTATAGAAGTACTTCATAGAAAAGAATTATAGAAGTACTTCATTGAAAAGAATTATAGAAGTACTTCATAGAACACGACTAATATCATGTTTGTAATTTTGTGTTCTGTAATATAGGTATTGCACTAGTATAATTGCTCAAGACACAAAAGGAAATATTTATCATGGGAGAAACTTGGACTATGCTTTTCCTGAAATTCTCAGAAACCTCACTGTGGATTTGGATTTTATTCAGAATGAAACGGTAGAGTATTAGTGTTCAAAAACAGTAGATTCTTTATTACTGTAATTCTGTATGTAAATAGAAACCCCTTAACCACTTGAAGACTGGGCCTTTTCTGACACTTTGTTTACAATCTGTATATTTTTTGCTAGAAAATTACTTAGAACCCCGAAACATTATTTATTATATATTTTTTAGCAGAGGCCCTAGAAAATAAAATGGTGATCGTTGCATTTTTTTATGTCACGCTTTAATGAATTTTAATGCAAAAACACACACTATATAACCCAATTTCTGGTTAAATATAAAAGATGATGTTACGCCGAGTAAATAGATACCTAACATGTCATGATTTAAAATTGCTTGTGCTCCTGGAATGAGGACAAACTATGATACTTAAAAATCTCCATAGGTGACACTTTTTACAGGTTACCAGTTTAGAGTTACAAAGGCGGTCTAGTGCTAGAATTATTGCTCTCACTATAACATTTGCAGCAATACCTCACGTGGGTGGTGCAAACACTGTTTACATATGCGTGTGTGACTTAAATATGCGATCGCCTCACGAGAGCATAGGGGGACAGGGGCACTTTAAATAAAAAATTTAATTAATATTTAATTTTAAAAATTATTTTTACATTGTCCCTTTGAAAAAAAAATTGTAAACATCCCTTGTGATAGAAATAACGCATGACAGGTCCTCTTTATGGAGACATCTATACAGACCTCAAATCTCTCCTCTACCCTTGAAAGCATGGGATAAAAAATAAAATAAAAAAAAACATTGATCTCATGGTTTCCAGACAAAAAATTTGCCCTGTTTACATTTTCCCTAAGCAGAAGTGACGAAATGCTTGTCGCTTCCGATCTCCTAGACCATAAAGATGATTGGAGATGTCCCCAATCAGCTCTATGATCAGCTGGTGGAACTGCCGGCATTAGTGCTGGGCTCCCCGATCGCCCAGGATAGCACAGAGAGGCACCAGCGGTGGCGGGAGGTTAGGACGAACCCTCCAGCTGCTTGTAAAAGTTATCCAGTGACTAATCAGCTGCTTGGGTCACTTTTACAAGTTAGGGAACCACCGGCTAAAAATTTTAAATGCCAGGGTTATGGCGGACAGCTGTAGCCATGGCCCTGGTATAACCACTTGAACACAATTTTCTACATGTACGTTATTGTGCGGCAAGTGGTTAAACTGTCTATAAATATTACGTGCATCCATCCCTTCACCCCTGTTAGAACAGCGATCTGCCTTGTTTACATAGGTAGATCACTGTTCTGTGTTCTTTACTGATGATTGGTGGGTCCTGCAGGACATCGAGTGCCCGGTACCCGCAGATCAGCTTCTGCTCTGAATGAATAGTCACAGCAGAAGCGGTACGCGCCCCCTGCTGATGGACATGCACAACCACATACAGTGTATCTATATATATATATATATATATATATATATATATATATATATATATATATACGTGATCCTGCGCACAGCTGCTATAGGGCAGTCAGCAAGTGGTTAGGTGAGGCATTTACAGAGTAATTTTGAAACAACATGTATATGGATTCTAAAGTGTCTTTTTTATTTGCTTATGTTGTAATTTAGAAAAGGATACACCCTTTAAAATGGTGTGTGGTAAATATTTTACTTTGTTTTAATTCTTGGAGCAGAATTCATTATTCAATGTGATTTTCTGAAGCAAGCTAGACAAGATGCACCATAAATGGTAGATTAGGGCAAATATCCATAGAAACAACACTTGGGAATTTGGTTTTGTATGTGGCTACCAAACAAAAATAAGACTCCCAGCCAGAAGATATGTCATCCATAACTTATGTCAAACAGTCATCTATCATTCTTATAAGGATTGGTAGAACCTGATGACCTGCTAACCACCATGAGAATAAAAAAAGACATCCGGGACCAAATGTTTTGAGCCTTTGCTATTGTTTGTGGGAAGGACGTGTTTCCTAGAACTATCTAGTAACTTGTAAATTGCTCTGAAAAGCTCTAGAGTGGATTTGTCTACCTCTCCATAATAATAGAATACTGAGCACATAGCATTAACAATAACAACACAAAACAACACAACATTAAAATATCTCTAAAATGCACCTATAATTTATCCTACAGATTGCATATACAGGAACCACCTTCCTAGGTTATGTCGGATTATGGACTGGACAAAGCCCCTACAAGTTTACTGTATCAGGGGATGCAAGAGGTAAACAAAAATCCTATTATTGCTATGTACATCCAATACAGAAAGCTGTTTATGTAAAATATATTACCAAAAGTATTGGGATGCCTGCCTATACACGTTCATGAATCTTAATGGCATCCCAGTCTTAGTCCGTAGGGTTCAATATTGAGTTGGCCCACCCTTTGCAGTTATACCAGCTTCAACTCTTCTGGGAAGGCTGTCAAACTCGCTCATCCATGTCTTTATGGACCTTGCTTTGTGCACTGGTCCAAATCATTTGGTGGAGGGGGGATTATGGTGTGGTATTGTTTTTCAGGGGTTAGGCTTGGCCCCTTAGTTCCATTGAAGGGAACTCTTAAGGCGTCAGCATACCAAGACATTTTGGACAATTTCATGCTCCCAACTTTTGTGGGAACAGTTTGGGGATGGCCCCTTCCTGTTCCAACATGACTGCGCACCAGTGCACAAAGCAAGGTCCATAAAGAAATGGATGAGTGAGTTTGGGGTGGAGGAACTTGACTGGCCTGCACAGAGTTCTGACCTCAACTCGATAGAACACCTTTGGGATGAATTAGAGCGGAGACTGCAAGCCAGGCCTTCTCGTCCGTATCAGTGCCTGACCTCACAAATGCGCTTCTGGAAGAATGGTCAAACATCCCCATAGACACACTCCTAAACCTTGTGGACAGCCTTCCCAGAAGAGTTGAAGCTGTTATAGCTGCAAAGGATGGTCCAACTCAATATTGCACCCTACGGACTAAGACTGGGGTGCCTTTAAAGTTCATGTGCGTGTAAAGGTAGGTGTTCCAATACTTTTGGTAATATAGTGTATATATAAGGAGTAAAACATGTTAATAAATCTTATCTAGTTTTGTAAAAACCCTATAGGGTTGATTTATTGAAAGCAAGTAGACTGTTCACACTGTAAGGGATTTGCACTTTGCAAAGGAATTTGCCCCAGAACTTAGTGAATGTGGTGATATTTCACTTTACAACAAACACCCAATCTCATGTAAGGAAAGAAAAAAATAGCATTTTTGCTTGCACATGATTGGATGATGGAAATCAGCGTAGCTTCACCACATTCACCACCCACTGCTGAACCTGGGGCCCTTTGGCACTTTTTATTTGGCTCTCAGGGCCCTGCAGAAAGTAGTCTGTATTTTTCCCACCTAGGTCCTTACTCAGGCCAGTGAAGAGTAAATATTCTTGGGACCGGGTCCTATTAGTTGAGGCGATTCAGTTCGCATTTGCAGCGCTATACAAATCATTCATTCATTCATTCATTAGTTAAATTGTTTTATTTGTTAAACTCTCTTTTTTTTCCTCTGATCTTTTATAATGTATCTTGCTTAAGAGAAAAATAAGCCGTGGCACAAGTAATTTTAGGGGGTCTGTGCAAAGCACAAATGTTATGTGTGGCCCTGGTAATGGTGGTGTTGCATTTGAGGCTCCCTGCATGTGCAGGGGTCTCCAGACTTTCTAAACAAAGGGCCAGTTTACTGCCCTTCAAACTTTAGGGGCCTGGACAGTGGCCACTGGGAGAAAAAAACGTCCTGGCATCAGTGGGAGCAAACAATGCCCCATCATTAGTATTAGGAGGATGGATGGTGCCCTGTTAATGTTATCAGTTGGAGGAATAGTGCCCTGTCATTGGTGTCAGTGGGAGTAATAGTGCCCCATCATTGGTGACAGTGGGAGGAATAGTGCCCCCTCATTGGTGTGAGTGGGAGGAATAGTGCCCCATCATTGGTGTCAGTAAGAGGAATAGTGCCCCATCATTGGTGTCAGTGGAAGGAATAGTGCCCATCATTGGTGTCAGTGAGATGAATAGTGCACAATCATTGGTGTCAGTGGGAGGAATAGGGCCCATTCATTGGTGTCAGTGGGAGGACTAGTGCCCCATCGTTGGTGTGAGTGGGAGGAATAGTGCCCCATCACTGATATCAGTGGGAGGAATAGTGCCCCGTCACTGATATCAGTGGGAGGAATAGTGCCCCGTCACTGATATCAGTGGGAGGAATAGTGCCCCGTCACTGATATCAGTGGGAGGAATAGTGCCCCGTTACTGGTATCAGTGGGAGGAATAGTGCCCCATCATTGGTATCAGTGCAGAGGAATAGTGCCCCGTCATTGGTGTCAGTGAAAGAAATAGAGATCAGAAACAAGAAAATGAATCTCTGTAAAAGCCTTAGATCTTGATGGCGCACAATATTTGCTTTCCTAAAGTAACACTCCTTTTATATATATTTTTGTCCCTTTGGTCCTTACCTGGCTTAAAATCATGAAACCTGAAGTAAACAAGGTAGAGGCTAGTCAGGCTTGTCCCCACCCCATCACATCACACAAAATAAATATACTATTTTTCAAGGAACGATTGTAACTTTTACATTTCACTATTACACAGAAAAAGGAAAGTGGTGGGAGAATGCCATCGCTGCTTTTTTCAAGAGAAGCTCACCTGTCAGCTGGCTAGTAAGAGATGTAAGTATACGAGCCAAGCTGTCCAGAATGATTATAACGCATTTTCAAATAAGATTCTTCGGTGCTTTATCACTCCAGTGTTGAAACTGTAAGGGCTGCAGAAGTAAAATAAGAATAATTTACGTCTGCTGTATCTTTCTTTCCATCAGGTATTGTATAATGCCAGAGATTTTGAGAATGCTGCACTGCAGCTTTCAAAGACTCCAATTATCGCTGATACCTATTACATCATGGGTGGCACTCAGTCAAGAGAAGGATTGGTCATCACCAGAAATAGGGGTGGACCTGCAGACCTCTGGCCTTTGGATCCCCAAAGAGGAGAGTAAGTGAAGCTTAATTACAATTCATTACTCACCAACCTTTATCTTCGGTAAGTATTACCCCCTTCCTGACCAGGCCCTTTTTTGCAATACGGCACTGCGTTACTTTACCTGACAATTGCGTGGTCGTGCAACACTGTACCCAAATAAAACTGTTTTCCTTTTTTTTCCCACAAATAGAGTTTTCTTTTAGGCCCCTTTCACACTGGGGCAGTTTGCAGGCGCTATTGCGCTAAAAATAGCGCCTGCAAACCGACCCGAAACAGCTGTTGCTGTGTCTTCAGTGTGAAAGCCCGAGGGCTTTCACACTGAAGCGGTGCGCTTGCAGGACGCTGGAAAATGTCCTGCAAGCCGCATCTTCGGCTAGCTATATGAGCGGTATATTTACCGCTCCTATAGCGCCCGTTCCCATTGAAAACAATGGGGCAGCGCTCCAAACCTGCCCGCAAAACACCGCTGCAGCGGCGGTTTGCGGGCGGTATTGACCCTTTTTCGGCCGCTCGCGGGGGGTAAAACCACCCCGCTAGCGGCCGAAATGCACTGCTAAAACGCCGGTAAAGCGTTGCTAAATATAGCGCCGCTTTACCGCCAGCGCCCCCACCGCTCCAGTGTGAAAGTAGCCTTAGTGATATTTGATCACCTCTGCGGATTACATTTTTTTTTGCGCTATAAGCAAAAAGAAAATGCCAATTTAAAAAAATGACTTTCTGCTATAAAACATACACAATAGAAAAATGTAAAAAACATCTAATTTCTTCATCAATTTAGGCGAATTTATATTCTGCTACATATTTTTCGTAAAAAAGAATTCCAATAAGCGTATATTGATTGGACAAAAGTTATAGCGTCTACAAACTATAGGATAGTTTTTTATTTTTTTTTACTAGTAATGGCAGCGATCAGCGACTTATAGTGGGACTGCGATATTGCGGCAGGCAGTCGGGGAACAAACTTTTGATACTTTTTGGGGGCCAATGACACTAATACAGTGACCAGTGCTAAAAAATATGCCCTGTCACTTTACTAATGACACTGGCTGGTAAGCGGTTAACATCAAGTGTGAATAAAGGGTTAACTGTGTGCCTGGGATGTGCTTACTCATTATGGGGGCGCTTCTTTAACTAGGGGAAGTCAAAGATCTGTGTTCCTGCTTAGCAGAAACACAGGATCAATGCCTTCCCTTCTGATAGAATGGCAATCTGCCTTGTTTACATAGGCAGATTGTCATTCTGTCTGTGTCCTGTGTAATCAGCGGGTGCCGGCAGACATCAAGTCCACGGTACCCGCCACTGGGCTCCCGCTGTGTGTGATCACAGCAGGTGTGGGTCGCTGGTGGCGTGCGCATGCACCCCAGACCCAAAAGTATCAGGTCACGTACTGCACGCACATCATTCCCTGATGGGAGGTGGATTGTACTGCTGGGAGGTGGGACCAGCGATGTCCCGACTCTGCCACCCTCGGACTGGAGATTTTCAGAGAGCTGTGATAGGCTTGTAGATGAAAATACAGAGGTAAAAATACAGCTCTTTGGATTTTTACAGAACAAACTATAAAATGGTGCGTGTATTTGGGAACTATGAGGTTTACAACCACTTAAAACAAAACACACTTCCACTCAGGCTGGGGCAGCAGGAGGCACGCACCCTTCACTCATGCTCCTGCATTAGTCTCCTCTGCATGTCTGTCAATCAAAGGAGAGGGGGGGTGGCGACACATTTTTGCACGTGTGTGATTTTTTTTTTCTCCGTAGCAAAGCGGGGAGGATTGCAGATGACTGACTGCTCGTATCTCTGCCAGACTGTGCACAAATTAGCTGTGCTGCTTAGCTGAGTTAGCTAAAATGTTCAGTTTAATTATTGTTATCCGGGTTTACAACCACTTTAACGTGCATTACTAGTCAATATGGTTTGTAACCATTATGGCATCTTATTGTGTAATAAGTATTAAAGTGTTACTAAACCCACAACAGTAAAATCAGTCTGTATATGCAGAATAGCATGCTTGTTATACTCACTGTGGAACTTAAGGGGATAATCCTCTGCAATGTGTAAAAAGGCTGTTTGATCCTGTATGCACAGATCCCCCCCTTCCTGCAGGGTCACTCTTGGCAAGGCCAAATAAGATACAGTCCACGTAGTCCCCCTGCACATGCTCAGTTTGGTCTCTATTGCTGAAGAGAACATTTCCTTGTTAAGCTGAGCTAGCCAGGTCACATGATTTTGACATCACACATTTGGGCGTGTATACAGACGAATGTCACATCTTGATTCATGGATGATCTGCCTCCCAACAGCATGAGGACACAGGCTGTAGTGGAAATCTCCTCCTACCTGAACACTCAGCACTCGGGCAGACCCTGCAGTTTATCATGTGACCGTGGTATACAGATCAGCCAAAAAGGTATATAGTGGCAATATTTTAATGTAAAAAGAAGGATGAACTATTTTCATATTATTAGGTTTAGTAACACTTTAAGTTCAGCACTTAGAAAGGGTAGTAAACACCTAGCTTTAATTAGGCTATGGAAGAGGGTAGGGAGATTTCTCAGCAGACACCCTGCTCCTATAGTGTCCAGCTAGTTATATATGGAAGAAATACTAAAATAAACTTGTCAATTAGTGTTGGTTGCACTTATTGTAACCTATAAGCCTTTAAAGCAGTATTGAACCCAGAAGCAAACATTTTTTTTATTGCAGCTTGTCAATTCTTAGATGTGATGGCTGTATTAGTTTTCTTTTTTAGACTTTCTTTTATTTTCATCTGGTGATCCAGGCAATAAGTCTGTCATTTTTCAAAAGAACAAGCTGTCTTCCAGATGTATCAGTTTACAGATATGAGGCAAACCATTAACTGCTGACAGGGGTGCTTACTGTTAGCTGAGTGTTGAAATCATGCGCTGGAAGCTTCTTGTAGCAATAACTTTGCTTTTATGGGGGATTACAGAACACAGCATGAGAAACATGAAACATAGACACCTTTAGTTCCCTTTATCCCCTGGACCCAAGTGGACCCGAGGGTCTCTGAGAAGAACATTTTATTTGATCAAATACCACCAAAAGAAAGCTCTATTTGTGGGTAAAAATGGATGTCAATTTTGTTTGGGCACAGCGACGCACGACCGCACATTTGGCAGTTAAAGCAACGCAGTGCCGTTTCGCTAAAAATGGCCTGGTTATTAAGGGGGGAAATCTTTGCGGGGTTAAGTGGTTAAAATAGAAATGAAAGATAAAACATTTGTGTATAGATATAAAAAAACATTATAAATACTTTTTTCCCTTTTTATAAGTGATTACATTCTCTTTGTTCTCAACTGCATAAGAGCTAGGGGAGGTGAAGCAACAGCACACTGATCTTCCCAGTGAAAGGCTGTGCAGGGGGGGGGTTTTGAAAATCCGGAAAAATTTGGAAATTTGAAAATTCTGAATTTTGGAAAGTTGAAAAATTTGACAATACGAAAATCTGAAATAATAACTTAACTATTACTAACTATTAAATTATAGGTATTAGAATTTCCTTTCAAATGTGGCTGTTATTGAACGTAACAAATACAAATTTATCCGAAGTTACAAATTTTCGGAAATAACGAATACCGTATCTAAACGAATGGAACGTAATGAATTAATAAAAATGTATTATTTATTATTAATTTGTTCGTTCTGTTCCATTTGTTTAGATGTGACATTTGTTATTTTCGGATAATTCGGATAAATTCATATTTGTTACGTTCACTAACAGCCAAATTTAAAGGGAAATTCCAATACCTATAATTTAATAGTTATTATTTCAAATCTCCGGACTTTGGATTTTCGAATGTACAAATTTACAAATTTTCGAATTTCGATCATAACGAATGACCCGAAAAACGAAAAAAAAAATAAAAAAAACATATGAAACAAAAAAAACTAACAATTTTTCCGGCAGTGCACATGTCTAGCAACAGCACACTGATCTTCCCAGTGAAAGGCTGTGGGGGGGAGTCAGAACAAGTCTGATCATTGGAGGAGAACAGGCTGAGTTCCCAGCACAGCTAGATAACTGACCACAGTGTGTTCTCCTGCTTAGTGTGGACAGTTTTTAATAGGCAAGCAGAGGAACACCAGGGATTTCACACAAAGGAAGCAGTACAAAAAGAACAGGATATTTTTCATACAAGTACATGGTGCAGCAAGCGCAAATCAGGAATATGAAATGTTGGGTTTATATACTCTTTAAATCTGCTAGTGATTATAACACTCCCTTTCCCCCCAGACTGACAATGCTGCTGTGCCCTCCTATTACTGGTCAGAACACCAGCTGAAAATAGAGGGGGAAAACATTAAAAAAGAAAACGAATGCAGCCACCACATCTAAGGATTGGCAATCTGCAATATATCGCATTTTTGGTTTTAGGTTTAATTCTGATTAAACCTCCCTGGCGGTATGATTATGTCAGATTTTTCTGCGTCTCAAAGCGGTACAATGTTTTGCATGGAAATTTGGCATTTTATATTGTAGGTATGTAATTCTTAGGAATAACACACTTAAATCTGTCCAAACAAGAGTCTAGTAGACATCCCGGGTATGATAAAGTTTGAAACACAAATCATAAATTATATTATAATAAATAACTATAAATAATTATAAAAACGAATAATATAATAATAATAAAATGTATTCAAGAATGTAATCAAATCAAAAACACAGAAATTTGCTCAGTTGCAGAATTGTCGCTGTCATTACTTTCAGTGTTTTGATGACGAATTTCCCCACAAATCACTATCGCTCAGTTCTGCAAGTGATTCTAATTTATTATTGCTGTTTTCTAGCTGGTCTAAAACCACTTTTGATGTAAAGGGACACTTTTTGGTTGCCATGGACAATTTCCAGTTTCCAGGCAGAAAGAACAGTATATATAATATAAAACTGCATGCAGGGCACTGGACAGACCACTAGTGACAAAAGGGGATGTGAAATGATTTCATACAGTAATGAATTGTGTAAGATTACAGTGTACTGTATGTGTTTAAGTTTTTGCACTTTTTGAATTTGCCGCCGGGCTCTGCCCCCATGTGTCGTGACGCTCGCAGGGAACGGAGCCTGGCACAGTGATGAATCGAGCAGAGTACACAGCCCGTGGGCACAGTGGGGAGACATCGCAGGATCCTGGGGACAAGGTAAGTAACTGTCCCAGGATACTGCGATGCAATCCCGAGTGTGGCTCGGGGTTACCGCTTTTGGTAATGAAAATTCACCCCGAGACACACTCGGGAATACTGCCAGGGAGGTTAAGTAACCCTGTGGGGCTTATTTACTAAAGTCAAATAGGCTGTTCAAGGGAATTTGCACTTTGCAAGGGCTTTTTCCCCAGAGCTTAGTGAATGAGGTGAAACTGTACTGATGCTTATCTTACAATCATGTGCATACAAAATATGCTGTTATTTTGTGTTCTTTGCATAGAATTGGATAGTCTTTGCAAAGTGAAATTTCACCGCATTCACCAAGCTATAGGAATAATTCCCTTGCACCGTGCAACTTCCTTTGCAAAGTGAACAGTCCATTTGCCTTTAGTAAATCAATCCCAGTGTCTTTTAAACCAAATGCCATTAAAACAATTCAGCACAGTCACACTGTATGTCATGGGACTGTGAATGGGTGTGGGTCTTGGTATCACTGAAATGCATACAACATGATTTTATTTGTGAGTGTAGTAAGGTAATGCATTATGTCACTGATGAATACCTATGATACATGTTAAATGGTATTAATCAAAGACTAGACTAGAGCTGTAAAAACATATCAGATATTTGAAATCTATGATTTATCTCTCATTACAGATGGTTCCACGTAGAAACAAACTATGACCACTGGACCACCCCACCACCATCTGATGACCGACGGTATGAGTCAGAGCCTCAAAATAATCAGTCAGATTAATCAATATTGTGATAAAAGGGAAAAGGCAGCCTCTTTTTCTCTGTTGCCTGTAGGATTACTGTGTCTAATGGAAAATGCAGCTATGCCCATGTCTATCTGAATGCATTAATGAAAGAGGGACAGCCAATCATAGTAAAATCAATGAACACCAAGTTGGTAATGGCTGAATTATAGAGATATTCAGAAGATTTGTGGTTTAATCT
The DNA here is from genome assembly GCA_028564925.1 of Lithobates sylvaticus. Classification (NCBI taxonomy): domain Eukaryota; kingdom Metazoa; phylum Chordata; class Amphibia; order Anura; family Ranidae; genus Lithobates; species Lithobates sylvaticus. The sequence goes on along the minus strand of CM053026.1, from coordinate 512,287,673 downwards.
TTAACCTTCCTATGGTTAACTCACACACGCCACACCGATTCTCGTTTGCAGTTCAGTCAACAGTTGCGGTGAAAACCTGCTTCTCTATTCTCAGCACAAAGGGGAAATGATCAACTATCATTTACAAACATAACAATTTGCTACATTCAGAAGTGCTCATTACTAAACTCGGACATACTGGGGTTGATTTGCTGATATATAACCCTATATAACCCAATTTTTTGGTAAGATATAAAAGATGATGTTACGCCGAGAAAATAGATACCTAACATGTCACGCTTTAAAATTGTGCACAATAGGACCCCAGATATCGCCTCTACCCTGGAGAGCATGAGATAAAAATAAAATCAATCTCTGCTTAGAATATCTAATGATGATATGAAAAGGGTCCTTAAGTATTTATTGAGTATTTGTTTACAGCAAATAGCATTTTTCAAAGGAGAACTTGTTTATCCAATTGAGGGTAGTTAAGAATGTGCTTTTTTTCCTTAACCTCCCTGGCGGTATGATTATGTCAGGAATTTTGTACCAAAAGCGGTACAATTATTTTGCGTGGAAATTTGGCGTTTTATATTGTAGACCTGCAATTCTTAGGAATAACTCACTTAAATCTGTCCAAACCAGAGTCTAGTAGACATCCTGGGTATGATAAAGTTTGAAAAACAAAATCATAAATTATAATATAATAAATAACTATAAAAATTATTCAATAATGTAATAAAATAAAAAAAAAAAGAAATTTTCTCAAATTTGTCATTAGATTTAGTCTTTGATGACGAATTGTGATTCTAATTTATTATCTCTGTTTTCTAGTTGGTCTAAAACCACTTTTGACATAAAGGGACACTTTTCCAGGCAGAAAAAAATGTATTTATAATATTAAACTACATGAAGGGCACTGGACAGACCACTAGGGATAAAGGGGATTGTCATTTTTTTATACAGTACTGTAATCTTTATTCCCCTGAAATACTAGTGTCTGAAACTGGAGGGGTTCCTGATTGGTTGACAAAACACTTTTGATCTAATGTGTGACAAATCATGCCTCCTGGCCTCAGACAGCTGCGGGTATAAGTTCCAATTTAATTTGTTCAGAGATCTCCTGTATTGTTTAACCCCCCTGGTGGTGGTAATCTGTAAGATTACAGTACGGTATGTGTTTTTACTTTTTTGAATTTGGCGCCGTTCTCTGCTCCCGTGCATCATAGCGTCGCAGGGAATGGAGCTCGGCGGCACTCCGGCACTGTGTGAATCGAGCGGAGGAGCTCACACTCACAGCGGGGAGACATCGCAGGATCCAGGGGACAAGGTAAGTAACTTCCCCTGTATCCTGCGATGCGATCCTGAGTCTGGCTCGGGGTTACCGCTTATGGTACTGAAGATTCACCCCGAGCCAGATTCGGGAATACCACCAGGGGGTTAAACAATACAGGAGATCTCTGAACAAATTAAATTGGAACTTATACCCGCAGCTGTCTGAGGCCAGGAGGCATGATTTGTCACACATCAAAAGTGTTTTGTCAACCAATCAGGAACCCCTCTAGTTTCAGACACTAGTATTTCAGGGGAAGAAGCTGCTCTGAATAGACAGTACATCACTATACCAGGAATTACTAAGACTAATGCCGCGTACACACAGTCAGACTTTCTGACGTAAAATGTGCGATCGGACCTTGTTGTCGGAAATTCCAACTGTGTGTAGGCTCCATCGGACAGTTTCCATCGAAAGTTCCATTGCACAAAATTTGAGATCTGGTAATCAAATTTTCCGACAAAAAAAATCAGTTTGCGTAAATTCCGATCGTGTGTACACAATTCCGACGCACAAAGTGCCACACATGCTCAGAATCAAGCAGAAGAGCCGCACTGGCTTTTGAACTTAATTTTTCTCCGCTCGTCGTGAGTGTTGTACGTCACCGCGTTCTTGACGTTCGGAATTTCCGACAAGATTTGTGTGACCGTGTGTATGCAAGACAAGTTTGAGCCAACATCTCATCGGAAAAAAATCCATGGATTTTTTTGTCGGAATGTCCAATCAATGTCCGATCGTGTGTACGGGGCATAAAAATAATGGACTCTCTCAATATTTATCAAGCAATGAACTTTACAATGAGATTTTTTTTTTTCACCTCCCTACTTTTTTTTTCCCTATTCTATTGTGCTTTAATATTTTACTTTCATTATGTTTTAATTCTTTATCTTTATCTTAAAACCAGAGAGAAGCATTTCAACCTAAAAAAGTTATCATAACATCTGTACATATTACATAATACATATTGATATGTTAATATCAATACATTTGACATTTAAGGAAATGCACAATGGCTTTGCATAGCATAAATAACTGGGTGTCTAAGTATTTGTACACTGATACTTAGATTGGGTAGAATAATATAAGTTGAGGATACCGTACATTGGGGGGTTTTTCCCTAAATTTTTAACAAGGGTGAGTGAAATGTATCACTCTAGTCATAATTTGAACTTTGTTGAATCAGTAGTTTACAATATGCTGAATATGCTGAAGACTATGACATACAGTGGCGGCTGGTGCTAAATATTTTGGGGGGCGGCAAACTCTGCAAGCAACCCCCCCTTCCTGCAGGAGACGAAAGGTAAGGTGGCAATCGGTGGTGCAAGCACCCCCCCTGCCGGAGACAGAGGGCAGACAGGAAGAAGGCGATCAACGCAAGCACACCAATGACCTGCCCCCCGGATGTTAGACGGATGAGAAGGTGGCGGCGGAGTCTAACCTTAACATAGGAGACAGGGGGAATGAAAAGCCGGGCCATTCTCCTCGTCATTCTCCTCCGGGCTGAACAGGAAGTGTGTCCTGACACACTTTTGGCCAGTGTGTCCTGAGACGCGATTGGCCAGTGTGTCCTGAGACGCGATTGGCCAGTGTGTCCTGAGACACGATTGGCCAGTGTGTCCTGAGAAACGATTGGCCAGTGTGTCCTGAGAAACGATTAGTCAGTGTGTCCTGAGAAACGCGTCTCAGGAGCTGTTTCCTGATTGCCTGCGCCCCGTATGGATGGGCTGCCACTGATGACATATACAGATGTAAAGAACCTTCCACCTTTCATGATGAAGATACTGGCAAGAATTTCTACTGCTGTTTTGTCTGGACAGATGCTTTGATAGACATAAATGCCAAGCTGATACTAGCTAAACCATCTTATGTTCTCGTTCAGTGGAATTATAGACTGAATGTTCCTAGTAACTGCTCTATTGAAGGCAATGTGGGGTCGGCCTACAGCAAATTACAAAAGCAACTTGTGGTTGTCAGAAGTTTCATTTTGAATGTGTTATTGCTAAAACTGAATTCCCCCGAGCCTGGAAATTGAGAAATTCTGGATTTATGTGGTTTGGAGCTCCCAGAGCATGATACCAAGCATTAGTTTCAGTGGTGAGAAATGACTCATGTAACAAAGTCAAACCGAAGGCTGGACTGTGACGTCGGCTTGTCTTTATGCAATACTCAAGATCTTCGTGTGATATATGTACTGTAGAAGCTACAAGCTATGAAATAAGGCCTGGCAGCTATAGTGGCCACTGGCATTTACCAACTCCTTTTCCAGTCATGGTCTAAAGTTATATTATCTAACAACTGTTTCATTTTGAGAGGCTGGTGAAGAGAGATGTAACCAGTTTTATATTCCATATTTTATATGAGCCATTGTGAAGCATTCAATGCCTCAAATTACAATGCAACCTGTCTAGTTGATATTATAGGTCTGATTTGTGGAACAGTTCTAATTAGAATCGATCCAAGCGGGGGAATTTAGGTTAGCAGACAAGTTGCATTTTGTAAATCAAGAGGGTCAAAGGAAGTTATCAACTTCATAATCCCAATAATTATATTAATATTAATCATGCCTTTTATATCACAACAATGACGCCTCCCAGGATCATAGGGCTGGCCAGGGACCATCCGGACCCCGGCCAGCTCTATGGAAACCCTGTGCCACCGGATCGGATCTGATCTCTGGCACACCGTTCGCACAGGAAAGCCCTGAGGGGCGGCGCGAGGCAGACGGCATCCCCTCCCACTGCCTGTAAAAGCAATCCAGCAGCTAATCAGCCACATAATGGCTTTCCACGGTTCTTATATATCCAGGTGAGCTTCTGATTTCAGTTTTTTTTTTGTTCGTATTTACATATTTTGTTCATTTGCTTTTTTTTTTTTTTTTCTAGAACTCCAGCTATAAAAGCCCTGAATGCAACTGGACAAGCAAACATCAATGCAGTCTCGTTATATAAGGTTGGATCCATCTTATTCTTTTAAGTGGTGCTAAAAAAAAATTGAATACTGAACAATTCATATGTCATACACTTCTTCTGATTTCATGGTTTTACATTTGAACATAAAGAGATTTGTATATGGTCATTTGTAATTCTCTAGCCTCTACTTGCACTGTAGCCTGCTAAAGATAATACGTAATGTAACAACAGTAAGACTTAGTTTATGATTGCTTTTATAATAAAAGTTGGTACCACCCTCCAACCGCCCCTTAAGCTGCGAAGGCAGCTGGATTGATTTGGGCACATGCCACGGCCATGATGCTTTGCTTCACAGCAAAGCACATATTTTATTCCTGCTGTTGAGGATTTCAGGAAAACTGTGCAAGAAGATAAAAACATGTAAAACTGCAAACAGGACACTACCTGCATGGAGTGTTTATGTTCTCCCTGTTCTTGCATGGGTTTCCTCCAGGTACTCTGGTTTTCTCACAAAAGACATGGACGTTGGTTAATTGGCTCATATCTAAATTGGTATGGGTATGTCTATGTATGCATGTAAGCCATGTAGGGACTGATCTAAACGTATAATAGGTTAGGTGCTGCATAAAATTGTCAGCACTATATGAATAACTGTAATAAATATTAATAAATAATAACTCTCCTTTTCATTGCAGATAGTTAAAAAATAACTTCAGTCCCCATAATGCTGGCCCCACCCCTCACTGGCCATCTTTAAAAGTGCATCACATGTGCAGATGTGCCCATGCCCGGCCTTCAAGATCTGGCATAGACCTCTGGCATATCTGTGAATGTGCAGAGTTTCCCCATGCATGCATAGACAAACAGAGATCCGGCCGGGACCTCCAAAACTGCACCGTCTTCACGCATGCCTGTGGGAAACCCCACATGCAGATGTTCCAAAGAGCTTTCCTAAACACGTAATATTTAAAATAGTTCTAAAGCCATTTTTTTTTTTTTTTTTGGATAGAGTAAGGGCTATTTTTTTGCCATCTGTGTCCCATATTGGAGATTTCCCTTCACTTCCTGTCCCACAGCCAAAACAGGAAGTGAAGGTAAATGCCTCCAAAGTGAGGCAATTTCTGGTAGACACAAGGGTCACCAGAACTAGTGTCCCAATTGGAAGATTTCCCTCTGTTACTGTTCTGGGGAAAATCCAAATTTGGTATTTTCTTTCATTTTCAGTGCTTATGGTAAACCAACAGAGGGTGAATCTCCCTAACATTGGCACAGACAGCAATAAAAACTGACAGGTGTTCTAATCTATCTCCATTCTATTCAAAACTTTTAAGGTAACAGTCTTTTATATCAGTATAATAGAAAAAGACAACTATATGCTCTATTTTAAATTGCCAGTCATTAAGATTTTTAGCATGAAGTGTAATATTTATTCTTTGCATTTCTAACTTACAGGTGCTGTCTGTAGAGCCAGTGCTAAACCAGTAAGTATTATCCTATTATTCATATTATTATTAGTGTAGCAGCCATAACCCTCGATGGGGCGGCCTTGACTTATGGGCTTACCGGTTACCTCCTCTTGGCTTGTTCTTCCATGTCTAGGGGTTCCCAAGGTTAGTACCCAACAACTTCGGACGCTGACACCATAAAAGTCCTTTAGAAAGGTTTTTATTTGCAGGGGTAACATCCAACAAACACAGTCTCGTATGGGAACAGAGGGCAAGGGTGAAGAAACTCAGACACCTTGAACTGATTAGAAAGTCTCTAACACAAAACCCAGAGAGTAGCCACTCGCAGCTGGGCGCTTCAAAGCTAAACAATTTCTAGCCAGAGATTATGGCAGTCAGCACTTTGATCCGGAACTTGCAAAGTCTCTGATTATGAATAAAGTCTCGAGACTTTAAACCGAGACTGAGTTAGGAACCTTTTCTCAGTACCTGAAACGTTTTCTGTCTCCTTGGCAGTACTGCGAAACTGTGGATTCGTTAATGTCCTTAACAACCCAGCAACCAGGCACTTCTTGGGATGCCAGCTTGTTGGCCCTCCTCCAAATAGTCCTCCCCCGGTCGCTTACACGAGCTGCGATGCCCCTCAGCCGGACACCTTGAATCCTCCCTCAGTTACTGCGCCTCGGACCAGCCGGTTCCGAGACTCGGGAACAGATGGATCCTTTGCCCCAGACCAAGCGGGTCTGTGGGGCTAGTCAGCAGAACCATGTTGCGGGACGGCAAACTCTCCCGGGCCCGGGACCCCTCGCGGGGCTACCCCGGTCCAGATTCAGGAACAGGCAGCTCCGGCCGAACCCCGAACACGTGACCTCAGCACCTTAAGTACCCTTCCCCAGACTCCCCAGCGGGGCCAGACGCACCCACTGATTGGCTCCGGGGAATGTTGATACCCAAACCGTCCAACCAGGCCTGATTCTGAGCCTGTCATGTGTACCTTACTGTACCCATGACCAGGCAGAATCCTAGTACAGCCCAGCCAAACTGATGCCAAAGTTAAACCTGCACAATTAACCCTCAGAATCCCATTACTATTCTGAGGAGAAAAACGAAATTTTCACATAGCGGACACCTTGCAAAAGTGTCGCCGCTACATTAGTATTATCACGAGAGCAATTTATTTTACCACACGATGATTTAAAACAAATGCACCATGTTTTCCATATATTTTAGCTATTATGTTCAGGAGTAAAAATATCTATTTATCACTATTATTATTTAGTCAGAAAAAAAGAAATATTTATAATAATACAAATATATTTTGTGGGGACAAGGGTCTGTTTCTTGTTTAGTTAGTGATGGAAGATGATGAATCCTCAGTATTCCTGAAATACTCATCCTCCTCAATGAACATGTACAAAAACGACAGGACTTATTTATGTAATAATTTTTTAATGGCCTTTTATTTGTCTGCTCATTTTAGTATGACCATCTATACAACAACAATGAGTGCTGCTTTTCCTGAGGAATACTCAACTCAAATTAGAAACCTAATATAAAGGTAGGACACTCATTTGTCATTATTATTTCTGATACTAGTCAAGGTGTTGGTGTTTTAATACAAGGTCCATATACTTTACAAATGTCCCTCAGAGTCCCCCCTTATATCACGGACCTCATCAGAGTTCCCCTTACATCAGAGTTCCTGCCCTTACATCAGGTTCCCTATCAGAGAACCCCCCTTTATAATAGGGTCCCCATCATATTCCCCTTTACATCAGAAATGGAGACCATAGGCAGTCTCAATCAGTTCACATTAAAGTGGTTGTAAAGGCAGAGGCTTTTTTTTTATCTTAATGCATTTTATACATTAAGATGTCCCTTGTGTGGGCAGCAGTCCCCCTCAGCCCTTCTAATACCTACCTGAGCCCCATCTAGATTCAGCAATGTTTCAGTAGTGTCTCGGCTGCCCAGGACTCCCCTCCTCATTGGCTAAGAGAGCAGCGCGGCACCATTGGCTCCCGCTGCTGTCAATCAAAGTCAGTCAGCCAATGAGGAGAGTATACAAGTAGATGAGCAAAGATCAGATGTATAGGTAGTGAAAAATCACTTAGCAAAGGACTGGCACTTGTAAACATGACATGTTACCATATGAATACAATGCAGCATAGGAAGTCCATAGAAATTATTTTAAAAAGGCCTTTGGGAAGTGGGTCCAAGGGAAAGAAGGGGAAGGGGGAGGGGAAAGTGAAGGGGGATAAGATAAAGTCCACAAAACAGGGCTGCCTCTGGTAGGGAACTGAAACCAGGTTCCAAAGTAGCTGGACAGAAAAAACAAAGAGAGGGGCGCCTCTGGGTGCAGACGTTTTAACAGGATAATTTTATTGTAAGCATGTGTATAAACAACTTACATTTGGTAAGCTTGATTACGTCACTGGCAAGCGACGCGTTTCACGAGCGTACAGGCTGTGTTGACGTGAAAGCTGCGCTCCTTCTTCAAGCTAACGATGGATGGTAGTCATAACAATATAAATACTAGTAAAGGGGGAGTGGCCAGAGCGGGAGTGTCATGAATGGTTAGGGAAACACAGAGATGGCGATCTCATACATACTAGATTGAGATAATATATTATGCAGCAGAAATAGGAAGAGGAACAAATCATATAACATGATAATATTAAAAATAATATTAAAATATATATAATAATGTATGTGTATGTGGGGTACACGCTTGAATACGTACACCAAAAGACACACATAAGGTAATTTATTAATTGATTAGTCAAAATAGTCAATATTAAGAATCAAAGTATGGACCTAAAGTGCACGTCTAAACACACATATGTGTGCACATATGCATGTGTATGCACACTGCACCACGAGTTCGAGGAGTTCATTATTAGGATGCAGGGAATTCTGAGTTTAATGGTAGGATATAAAATTTGTAGAAAATGTAAGCATATATATGTGTACGAATACACACACACATAACATACATAGACACGCGTGTGAACGCACAATCTATAAGACTAATGCAAAATTTACCCACTGTATTGTTGTGATACTTACACCAGGGAAAGAGGCCCCCTCCACCCCCAATTTAGGTAAGACATCAATAGAGGAAGGAGGTAATATTATACCTGTAAGTGTAATTATAGGTCATTAATAAATTGGAAGAAAGGTTTAGATGGAGTTATATTTATGCATAGCAATAGAAAAAAAAGGAGGGGGAGGGTGAGGGACAGGGTATTTTGAAAAAATTATAATAACAAAAAAATATATTGGAAGGCCGGGTACCGGCCTGAAGTTATGGGAGGAGCCCGGAGGGTATTTAAGCAGCCCAAAGGCCGCCGGTCTTTGTCGGTTTCCTGTGCGTGATATCTGATACGTCAGACATCTTGGACCGACTCGTTCGTGACAAGCGCTCTTGGTGCCGGCTCGTGAGCTCCGTTTTTCGTCTATCCGTCTTCTCTTGTTGCAGTCCCGTGTTCCGTGTTCGTAAGTTGTGTCGCCCCTTCGTGTCGCACTCGTGTCGTCGAGTCGCAGTTTCGTACAAAGAGTCTGGTTCGGCTGTCGCAGGTAGGGCTTCGGCTCCCATGTTTTTACGTTCTCATGCACTGCTTATCATGTCACTAAACTGTGATCTGCGTAGCTCACGAGCCACGCGCTGCTTGTCTCGAAAACCTAAACACTTACTCGCACGTTATGTTGTACCCGATCGGGAGCCATCTACGGCACGCACGTTCAGGGCCGCCCGCCACATACACTCCGACCGATGTCGCATCCGGCACTTAGGGTTCCCTTACACGAGCGGGCTACACAGTCTCCGAATCGTTCAACATAACTCACGCACGGGTGCCGTTCGCACTCACACGTATCGTTCATGTTCTGCCATTATCCGAATTAGTGGCGCTAGCGAGCGTGCCGAATCGCTATCATATTCCGAAGCACTGTTGGCATTCTAGTTGTACGAATCACTTCGACCGTGTCGAAACATTTCACGAATTAGCATGACAATCATTTCATCATTTCAAACGTGGCTAACGTACCAGGCCATTCGGTCATGCTAAATCATTTCGCATCAGTTAAACAGGGCGTTCATGCCATCGCTTCGATCCTGGTCCGGTCGCATCCACGCATGCTCCGATCGGGGCGATCCAGATGCACTACTACCCGGCCTCATTTCGATACATGCGCCAAGGGCGGAATCACTTTACTGGCTGCGGGCATTCCTGATTCTTGCCCCTGTCATGGCATATCATTTCTGTCACTTTACCACGCCCGGTGTGTATGTAGTCACTTCTTCGCACTAATTTCGTGTCGGCGTGCCCTAGGCACGGCCTCATTTCTATACATGCGCCAAGGGCAGAATCGCATCACTGGTTGCGTACATTCCAGATTCTTGCCCCTGTCATGGTATCTCATTTCTGTCACTTACCACGCCCGGTGTGAATGTAGTCACTTCTTCGCACTAAATTCATGTCGGCGTGCCCTAGGCACGGCCTCATTTCTATACATGCGCCAAGGGCAGAATCGCATCACTGGTTGCGTACATTCCAGATTCTTGCCCCTGTCATGGTATCTCATTTCTGTCACCTTACCACGCCCGGTGTGAATGTAGTCACTTCTTCGCACTAAATTCTTGTCGGCGTGCCCTAGGCATGGCCTCATTTCAATACATGCGCCAAGGGCGGAAACGCATCACTGGTTGCGTACATTCCTGATTCTTGCCCCTGTCATGGTATTTCATTTCGGTCACCCTACCACGCCCGGCGTGAATATAGTCACCTCTTCGCACTAAATTCGTGTCGGCGTGCCCTCGGCACGGCCTCATTTCAATACATGCGCCAAGGGCGGAATCGCATCACTGGTTTACGTACATTCCAGATTCTTGCCCCTGTCATGGTATCTCATTTCTGTCACCCTACCACGCCCGGCATGAATGGAGTCACTTTCTCGCACTGAATTCATGTCGGCGTGCCCCAGGCACGGCCTCATTTCAATACATGCGCCAAGGGCAGAATCGCATCACTGGTTTACGTACATTCCTGATTCTTGCCCCTGTCATGGTATCTCATTTCGGTCACCCTACCACGCCCGGCACGAATGGAGTCACTTCTTCGCACTAAATTCGTGTCGGCGTGCCCTAGTTCGGCCTCATTTCAATACATGCGCCAGGGGCGGAGTCGCAAAGAAAAAAAAAAAAAAAAAAAAACTTTGATTCTTGCCCTTGTCATGTTATATCATTTCTGTGTCACCTTACCACGCCCGGTGTTAATTGGTCACCCGCTTGTACGAATTCGCGCCGGCGTGCCCTAGGCCTGCCGCATTTCAAAAAAAAAAAAAAAAAAAGAAAAAAAAAAAAAGGAAAGGAAAAAAAAAAAATAAATAAAAATGGGGGGGAGCTTGAAGTCGGACTCGGTGGCACGTCAACACAGCCTGTACGTTCCTGGGCGTCGACCTTGACACGTTGGCCATGCAGGCCAGCCTTCCGCTCGTGTCAGCCCTCTTTGAGCTCTTCCCTATTGTAGCAGCCGCCCACCTATGGGGTCACCATTGGTCTGGACAGACGGTGGCTTTCTCGACAGACAATCAAGCCACAGCCGAGATCATCAGCAAGGGCAGGTCTAAGTCCAGGCCCGTCATGTCCTTCCTCCGCAGACTGGTCCAGCTATCCCTACAGCATCAGTTCAATGTGTACTGCTCCTTCATTCAGGGTCGTGAAACGCGTCGCTTGCCAGTGACGTCATTTCCTTGTGCCTGGAACTCACTGCGGACCAAGCCTCGTTTTGAGAATCTTCTCCACCGCGGCCGGCTTTCTTCATCTCAGCGGTGTATACAGACGAACAGCCCAGGAGTACTACACCCAGCACAATAATCGGAGACTGATCTGAGGACCCCAGATGGATACTTTTTAATCTACATGCCTATGAAAAGCTTACCAAATGTGAGTTGTTTATACAATACTTACAATAAAATTATCCTGTTAAAACGTCTGCACCCAGAGGCGCCCCTCTCTTAGTTTTTTCCCAGCCAATGAGGAGAGAAAGGGGGCCAAGACGAGGCTTCGTGTCTGAATGGACACAGGGGGCTGTGGCTCGGCTGCCCCCATAGCAAGCTGCTTGCATTGGGGGCACTCAACAGGAGGGATGGGCCAGGAATGCTGAAGAGGGACCCAAGAAAAGGAGGATCCTGGCTGCTCTGTGCAAAACCACTGCAACAGGGCAGGTAAGTGTGACCTGTTTGTGATTTTTAATAAAAAAAAACACAAGATTTTACAATCACTTTAAGAGTATACTACTCATCCTAACTAGGGATGAGCCGAACACCCCCCTGTTCGGTTCGCACCAGAACCTGCGAACAGACCTAAAGCTCGTGTGAACTTTAGAACCCTATTAAAGTCTATGGGATTTGAACGTTTAAAATCAAAAGTGCTAATTTTAAAGGCTTATATGCAAGTTATTGTCATAAAAAGTGTTTGGGGACCTGGGTCCTGCCCCAGGGGACATGTATCAATGCAAATTATTTTTTTTAAAACGGCCGTTTTTTCAGGAGCAGTGATTTTCAATAATGCTTAATGTAAAACAATAAAAGTGTAATATTCCTTTAAATTTCGTACCTGGGGGATGTCTATAGTATGCCTGTGAATGGGCGCATGTTTCCCTTGCTTAGAACTGTCCCTGCATAAAGTGTAATTTTAGCAGGAAGAAAAGCTATTTAAAATCACTCGCGGCTAATGTATTGCCGGCTCCCGTAACACAGAGAACAGTCATTCATTGAAAGTCATTGATAAAAAAAAGTCATTGATAAAGAAAAAAAAAAAAAGGTGGGGGTTTCCCCAAATTCAATTACCAGGCCCTTCAGGTCTGCTATGGATATTAAGGGGAACCCCGCTTCAAATTTTAAAAAAAAAATGACGTGGGAGTCCCCCTAAATATCCATACCAGACCCTTCAGGTCTGGGATGGATTTTAAGGGGAACCCCGGGCAAACAAAAAAAATGGCGTGCTCAAAATCCATACCCTTATCCGAGCACGCAACCTGGCAGGCCGCAGGAAAAGAGGGGGGACGAGAGCGCCCCCCTCCTGAACCGTACCAGGCCACATGCCCTCAACATTGGGAGGGTGCTTTTGGGGTCTGTGACCCCTCAAAGCACCATGTCCCCATGTTGATGGGGACAAGGGCCTCTTTCCCACAACCCTGGCCATTGGTTGTGGGGGTCTGCGGGCGGGGGGCTTATCGGAATCTGGAAGCCCCCTTTAACAAGGGGACCCGCAGATCCCGCCCCCCCCCCCCCCCGTGTGAAATGGTAAGGGGGTACAAAAGTACCCCTACCATTTCACCAAAAAAGTGACAAAAATGTTAAAAATGACAGGAGACGGTCTTTGACAATTCCTTTATTAAAATCTTCTTTCATCTTCTTTCTTCTGGTCTTCCTTCTTCCTTTCTTCATCCTTCGTTTTCTTCATCTTCTTCTTCCATCTTCTTCTTCCATCTTCTTCTTCCTCCGATCCGCTTCTTCTTGCTCTGGTCTTCTCGTCCGGCATCTTCTTCCACGGCGTCGGCGTCTCTTCTTGGGCCGCTCCGCGCAATGGGAGGCTCCCGCTGTGTGAGGCTTCACTGCATCTGACAGCTCTTTTATAACGAAGGGCGGGCCACCTGGTGACCCCGCCCCCCTCTGACGTCATGGGGAAAGCCATAGGGAAGTCCCCGTGCGTCAGAGGGGGGCGGGGTCACCAGGTGGCCCGCCCTCCGTTATAAAAGAGCTGTCAGACGCAGCGAAGCCTCACACAGCGGGAGCCTCCCATTGCGCGGAGCGGCCCAAGAAGAGACGCCGACGTCGTGGAAGAAGATGCCGGACGAGAAGACCAGAGCAAGCAGAAGCGGATCGGAGGAAGAAGGAGATGGAAGAAGAAGATGGAAGAAGACGATGAAGAAACCGAAGGATGAAGAAAGGAAGACCAGAAGAAAGAAGATGAAAGAAGATTTTAATAAAGGAATTGTCAAAGACCGTCTCCTGTCATTTTTAACATTTTTGTCACTTTTTTTGGTGAAATGGTAGGGGTACTTTTGTACCCCCTTACCATTTCACACGGGGGGCGGGATCTGCGGGTCCCCTTGTTAAAGGGGGCTTCCATATTCCGATAAGCCCCCCGCCCGCAGACCCCCAAAACCAATGGCCAGGGTTGTGGGGAAGAGGCCCTTGTCCCCATCAACATGGGAACATGGTGCTTTGAGGGGTCACAGACCCCCAAAGCACCCTCCCAATGTTGAGGGCATGTGGCCTGGTACGGTTCAGGAGGGGGGGCGCTCTCGCCCCCCCCCCTCTTTTCCTGCGGCCTGCCAGGTTGCGTGCTCGGATAAGGGTCTGGTATGGATTTTGAGGGGGACCCCACGCCATTTTTTTTTGGCCGGGGTTCCCCTTAAAATCCATCCCAGACCTGAAGGGTCTGGTATGGATATTTAGGGGGAACCCCACGTCATTTTTTTTTTAAATTTGAAGTGGGGTTCCCCTTAATATCCATAGTAGACCTGAAGGGCCTGGTAATTGAATTTGGCGGAACCCCCACGCTTTTTTTTTTTTTTATCAATGACTTTTTTTTATCAATGACTTTCAATGAATGACTGTTCTCTGTGTTACGGGAGCCGGCAATTCATTAGCCGCAAGTTATTTTAAATAGCTTTTTTTCCTGCAAAAATAACACTTTGTGCAGGGACAGTTCTAAGCACGGAAACATGCGCCCCTTCACAGGCATACTATACACACACCCCCAGGTACGAAATTTAAAGGAATATTACACTTTTATTGTTTCACTTTAAGCATTATTAAAATCACTGCTCCTCGAAAAACGTCCGTTTTTAAAAAAAAAAAAAATTGCATTGATACATGTCCCCTGGGGCAGGACCCAGGTCCCCAAACACTTTTTATGACAATAACTTGCATATAGGCTTTTGAAATTAGCACTTGAGATTTCTCCCATAGACTTTTACAGGGTGCTCGCGGCTTTTAGAATTTGCCGCGAACACCCCAAATTGTTCGCTGTTCGCTGAATAGGCGAACAGGCAATGTTTGAGTCGAACATTAGTTCGACTCGAACTCAAAGCTCATCCCTAATCCTAACTGGGGGCCGAATAAAATCTTATAGCGGGCTATATGTGGCCCATGGGCCATTGTTTGGAGACCCCTGATATAGAGAATCAAATTTAAGGTCTTCTATCTTCTATGTTCATGGTATGTTTGCATAAGGGTTTGAGTTGTTGCATCTTCAGTTATTAGAACAGCTTTGTTTTTGTCACATGGATATCTTTGTTCCTGTATCTTTTATTCCATTAGCAAAACAAATATGAACTCCAGGAAAATATATAAAGAGCGTTTATGCATTCCTAGCCAGTTTAAGTGCCCAAATATGTCTTAATATTCTCTAGGCAGTAGATATGGACTCTAACCTCAACGGGGTATTTTTTTATATAGGTAAAAAAAAAGCCCTTAGGAGAATGTTTTTTGTATTTCCATTATATATTTATTTTCTTGATATTTTAATTCTCCTCAGGACTAAACAATAATGCAAATACTTTTTCAATTCTTTATCCATTTATAGTCAGGTAATAACCAATAAGATTGGACATTAAAATTTCATATTTGCCACTTCCAGCAATCTGGTGATGTACTTGAGCACAGCTGTCAAACACAAGGCCCGCGGGCCGAATCCGGCCCTCCATGCCATTTCATGCGGCCCTCGCACCTCTCCAGCAACTGCAGGAGAGCTCCAGCCCCCCTCTGGTTCTCCTCCCGACCCCTACTTTCTGATTTCAAGCAATGCATCCAGCTTCTTCCAAGCAGCAGAATAAGGAAAGGGGATGCACTGTGATGTAAGGGAGAGAGATGGACTCAATTTCTAAAGGTGGGGTGGCTCTTGACATCTAATGTAAGGGGAGGGGATGTGCTGGACATCTAATCTTACAAATACAACCAGCCCTTTTGAGAGCAATTATAATGCTTATGTGGCCCATGATGAAATTGAGTTTGACACCCCTGTACTTGAGGGTTCTGCAGCTGATCATCAGCTGACTATGCTTTCAATGACCTAAATAGCCTATCTTGAGGATAGTCAGAGGAGAGACCTATCCCGTTCTCTGTTCACTAGCTGCTATGGACCTATAATTAAACAACATCGGTTAAATAGAAGCAGCCAGCAAGTGGACAATCAGTGTTAGGTTTTCTTATTGGAAAGCCCAGCATGCTCCGCTTTTGGACCCATTATATTAAATACATTTTTAGTTATTGGAATATTTAAACAAATATTTAAAAAACATATAGAAAGATGAATTTGTAACCGAAAAATGTAAATTTAAATTAGCTAAAGCCATTAATGTTTCCCTTTTAATCTTTTTTTTCGAACATAGCAGTTGTGTGGACAAGGAGTGGATTTCGTTTGGCATGCCCTACTGTGCCTCTCTTCCTTCTTTACACCATTGCTCCTGGCACCATGTTGTTAAATAAGTGCCAATATGATTTGTGTTTTTCTACAGAATCGAACGTTTAAAATTCTTGCTGTGAAGATCCACCTGAAAACCCTGCATCTATGCATTTTACTATATGGTGCCACAATTGAACCACTCATAAGTGCCTATAGAGTCATGTACTACCAATTTCCAAGTGCCATTGTTTATGTTCTGTTAATCTGCTCTTTGTATTTACGTGTTGCAATGTCTTTTCAGCTGTTTTGAAGTTGTTTATTATTTATATTTAACATCACATTTTAACATTACAAAATACGATTTCAAGGAAAATATATGTGGATCAGAGTGGGGATGAGTAGACAACAAACTATCTTACTCTATTTGCACTCCCACTCCAAAATGGACAGAGAATACCAGATCCGAGATAGGGTCCTTACGTCCTTACTGTAAACCCACAGATGATGCACATAGTGTAAAATTGCTTCAACAGCCTCCATCTTTGGGAAGATGAAATACGTGTCAGTGGCTAGCTTAGTCTCATAGTGTAGCAGTGAGGCTTATGTGAGGCTTATGTATACAAACTGGAAGAAAGAAAAATACCTGTTGCCCAAAGTAAAAAATATAAATCCAAACTCAGGACCCTGCACCTCCTGCAAGCCTGATTTTTTTTTCTTTTGAGTGAATATGAGTAAGTTATAAAATCGACACTTGGGCAGTGTTGCCAACCTAACAGATTTAATTTTACTGACATGACACCCAAAATTTCCTGGCACAGGCAAGTTTTTACTGGCATTTCCAAAAGTATAAAAATTACAGTTTTAGGTACAAATGTCACTATTTAGACTACAAACAAGTACAATATGTAATTAGCAATGTGATTTAAGGTAGATAATAAGGCAAAAAACATATTTCTTATTTTATTTTCGCTATAGTAAGTAAGTAGCTCAGGGACAGGACTCAGGAGGGCAAGAAATTAGAATAGGCAGCACACACATGAAATTGACTCTCACGGTGATACTGACAGCAGTGTGCAGCAGTACAGATTACCGACACATCCCCTACTGAGTCACAGTGAGAGTCTTTACCCAAGCCAGGTGGTCCCTCCAGTCCAAACAGCACTGATGGCCCCTCTCCTGGCCTGCCTTGCTCCCATCCCACAGACCCACACACAAGGCTCTGGCTGCTCTGCTTGGCTCCTTTGCACCATGACATCACAGGACATGCTCAGGCACCGTCTCCACCCGAGCCGCCCGAACACACTGTAGCAGGCACTCGTATGGTCTCAGCTGGCTCTGGGCCGAGCGTCACAGCCATATTTTTTACTCACACCCTTTTTTTTTTAATTCTATTTACTGGCAGGAAAAAATTACCTGTTTTTTTTCCACAAAGAGGTTTTTATTGAAACAGAATAAAATTGCAAGTACAAAACATTGAACATATCCTTGAAAGGAGCATCCATGACATTGTTATATGTTATCAATACAGAGAGTGATGTTACAATCTGGGTCATGGAAAAGGGAGTTGCAGGGTACAATAATCATAAGTAACTTAGAAGGAGTAAAATCACTGTATAAAGAAACAACATTGGAGCATCCTGTGGTGAGACATCCTAATTGAAACAGGTACTGTAATAATAGGTTGTCCACCATGTGGACCACTATCAACAGGTCCATTCATGGTGTAAAGAGGAGCATTGTAAAAATTACCTGTTTTTTACTGGCTGCCAGTAAAAATACTGACGGTTGGCAACACTGCGCTTGGGGTAAAATTCAGGATTTAGCACACTGGAGTATAGCTGATCTTTTATATAAATGTATAAAATATTGTAAAAATAATTGTCTACTGTTCTTAGTGTATTGGTAGTTAGTTTTATATTACAGTTTTTAATTTAACATGTAATTTAGAGAAAAAAAAAGTTAATGCAGTGCAATAAGTATAAAGGAGGCCAGCCTATATTTGTAGGAGGAGCCTGAGAGGGCTATTTAATCCTCCTCCTCCATCAGGGCCAGTGTCGTTGGCGTTTGTAGTCTCTACGAGCTATTATTTAAAGGAAAGACCATCAAAATGCCCCCTTAGCAGCTGATGAGAAATCTGTTATCTGCAATTAGGTTTATTCAAACATTTGAGGGAGGATTTGTTGGTTATTTGATCATCTAGGGTTCAAACAGAATCGGGTTGATTTACTAAAGGCAAATAGACTGTTCACTTTGCAAGGAAGTTGCACTTTGCATAGGGAGTTCCCCCAGAGCTTAGTGATTGAGGTGGAGCTTTGCTAACTTCCATTGTCCAATCATGTGTAAAGTAAAAATTCTGTTTTTTATTTTTCTTGCATATGATTATGCATTCTTTGCAAAACGAAATGTCGCCACATTCACTAAGCTTTGGAGACCCTTCCCTTGCAAAGTGAACAATCTATCCTTTAGTAAATTAACCAAAATGACTTTAAAAGTAGATGTTGCAAGATTGTGCTTGCATTGCCGATATCATAGAAAAACATATTCTCCTGTACCGCGAATGATGACTAAAGTAATACAGGTGCTGTCCTAAACACAACTGCTCCTGGCCAGCTTGCTATTACATCAATGGCTTTATCAGGCTCTCAGTATCTGCACTGTATATAAAAACAGGAGATACACTAGCTGCTGCTTTTTTTCCCAAGGAGAAATTCCACTTCTTGCACCTGCATCATTCCTCTGCAGAATTACAGTTTTTTTAACACCACTTGCAGTAGTTCAACCTAAAAACGTTCTGTCTTATCTGTTTTAATGATGTAACATTGACTGTAAACATTTTTATTTTTTTTTACTTAATGTTTGTTAAATTTATATTTGTGCTTTAGTGTTATTCAAATTGTTATAAATAACAATTAAATAAAATGTAAATGACCTACTTGACAGTATTTGCTATGATTGTGAATCATTGTTGAAATTATTTTAAAGTAAAAAGGTTCCTAAATATGCATTACTTTTAACTGTAGTGTCGTACTTAAGCTCTTGAGGTGATGAGATTTTTAACGTATATACAGTGTTGTGATGAAGGAATATTACTTTATATTTACTGTTGATACTCCTAGGAATCCTGATCCCACGAGCTCTGATATCCAAATTTTAACACGCTCTCCCAATAAACAGCCTGCTCCCACTCCATCCTTCCTCTTTTACCTCATTGTGATGCTGATGATCTTTGCTACTGGCTGGTTTTGAAGTGCTTGTTACCCCAACACTTCATATTCCTGATATGGGCCTGCTGTACCATGTACTTGAATGAGAAAGAATCCTGTTCTCTTTGTATTGCTTTCTTTTTGTGAACTCCCTGATGCTCCTGCTAGTCCCTTTGCTTTCCTATTAAAAACTGACCACACTAAGCAGGAGAGCACAGCAGGGTCAGTTCTCTAGCTATGCTGGGAACTCAGCCTGCTCTCCTCCAATGATCAGACTTGTCCTGACACGCCCCCACAGCATAGCCGTTCACTGGGAATCTCAGTGTGCTGCTGCTTCTCCTCCCCCAGCTCTTATGAAGCTGAGAACAGAGGTAATGTAATAACTTATAAAAAAAAGGGGAAAACTTATTTATAATGTTTTTTTTTATATCTATACAAAAATGTTTTGCTTTTCATTTCTATTTTAAACTGAATGGGTTGTTCTACAAGATGATCGTTTACAATCACTTTCACTGCTCTGTAGGGGACATCCCAGTGTTTAAATACTCTGTGGATAAAAGATTGAACGCCTTTTCTAAGGCCTTATTCCAATTGCTGGCCCTGCCCTGCAATCTACCATTGGGACCATGTCCATCTGCCAAAAACATGTCACAGGATCCTTGTTCAATCCTGACAGACCCTTCTATGCATTAAGGTAAAAAAAAACTGTTATGTGCAGCTCCCCCCGCAGCCACCCCTAAATACTCAGCTGAACCCGTTCTCTGTCCATCGCTGTGCACATGTGCAGCAGCTCTTCTCCCCTCTCCCCACTCTCGCAGGCTTGACTGAGAGCAGTGGAAGCCATTGGCTCCTGCTGCTATCGGTCAAAACCCTTGAGCAGAGAGTGGGGGGCAGGGCTGTGTGTCTGAATAGACACAAAGAGCCTGGCTTTGGAGCGAGCCCACAGAAGTGCCCCCATAAGAAGAGCAGAGGAGCCAGAAGGACCTGAGAAGAGGAGAGTCGGGGCTGCTCTGTGCAAAACCATTGCACAGAGCAGGTAAGTATGACGTGTTTATTATTTTAAAGAGAAAAAAAGGAAGCTTTACAAACATTTCACACCTTTGTTGCTAATTATCACCCTGATACTCATCCTTCCTCCTCCTCTAAAACTCCTTCCTCGCCTACTCCGTAGGAGATGGAAAGCATTCAGGTGATTCTCATTGCACCAACTGGCCTAGGAGGATGTGGCATCCAGACCTCATCAGGCTCCTGGCTGACTCCCCGCGGGCCCTCCTGAATAGTCCAGACTTTTTGTTTGCCAACTTGTTTCTCAGTGGCTGGCTTAAGGCCACGTTCACACCATATGTGCATAAAAACTGATGGAAAAAACATGCAGATTTGACTTGCATAGAATATTATGGGTTTGTTCACACCATGTGCAGAGACATGTGTATTTCTAATGTAGGTCTCTGCAAGGACACAAAGAAAACAATTGTTTTCTATGTATCATGTTCACACTACAACACTGCTGACAAAATATGCACGTGATTGCCAGTATTGTGAGTAGTGAACAAGGCACATAGAAAACAGTTGTTTTCTTACATAAAAACTAGACATGTGCAATTCGTTTCGTTTTTTTTGGGTTATTTTCGTTTGTTCGTTTTAGTACGAATGAACGAATCGTTCGAATCGTACGAATCCGATTAACGAATCGTTCGAATCGTACGAATCCGATTAACGAATCGTTTGAATCGAACGAATCCGAAAAACAACGAAAATCCGAAAAAAACTAATTAGAAACAACGAATGTACTAATGAAGAAAATCCGAAAAACTAAAACGAATGAAAAAATTCGTACATTCGTAACTTTTTTTTTTTGTCGAATTGGTAATTTTCCGTGTCCCTTGGACACAATGGTGCTGCTAAACGTGCTTCGAATGGATTGAACAAAAAAAAATGGTACATTCGTAACTTTTTTTTCGATTTGTAACTTTTTTTTTCGATTCGTAACTTTTTTTCATTTTTTTTTTCGATTTGTAATTTTCCGTGTCTTTATTGAACAAAAAAAATCATACATTCGTAACTTTTTTTTCGATTCGTAACTTTTTTTTTTTCGAATTCGTAACTTTTTTTTCGATTCGTAAATTATTAAAATGTAATAATAGCATACACATTACATAAAATTATGAATTATGCTCCGATTACGAATCTACGAATGTTACGAATGTACGAATAAATACGAATGCGTCCGAAAATTAAACAAACGAAAAAACAAATCAACGAAAAAATAACTCTTACGAATGTACGAATCGTTACGAATACGAACACCGACGACTTACGAATGTACGAATCGTTATGAATCCGAACACCGATGACTTACGAATGTATGAATCGTTACGAATCAACGGAAACTAAAAAAACGAAAAAAAACAAAATTTTTTCGGAAACGAAAAAAACGAAACGAAAATAAACACATTTTTTTGTTGTGCACATGTCTAATAAAAACCCACATCTCTGCACAAGGTGTAAATGAAACCTCAACCTGGCTGTTGAAGCCCAGGTCCTAAGGGACAGGGGCCTATTGGATTTAGTCATTTCTACAATCTTGAAGGCTAGGAAAATGACTTCTCCCAAAGTCTATTATTGCATTTGAAATGCATATTTCTCAGCTCAGCGAAGCTGCCCTCCCTACAATTAGCACAAATAAAAACTTAAGTATGTTTCTTTAGTGCTACGTTTGTGCTGTTTTGTGCCGTAAAAATAGTTTTTTCCAGACTATGACATCACTTAGCCCCCCTACAACAGTCAAAGGACACAAAACCAGGCTGGTTGGTTAGGGCCGCGTTTGTGCTGGTTTGTGCTGTTTAATTATCCGTTCTATCTTTTATCGTTTTTGCGTTTATTAATGATGTACTAAAGGTCACCAAAGCTCACCCACTTTAAGGAAATGTTATTCTTGAATGTGTGCACTGTAATATGTTCGCCAAAGGTCACTCAGCCCCCCTACAACACCCAAAAGACACAAAACCCGGCTCGTTGGTTTGTGCTGCTAAGATTCTTATTTGTGCTGTTATGGTTTTTTAGTTATAACAGTTTTAGGCTATTTTCACACTGGGGCGCTGACGGTAAAGCGGCGCTATATTTAGCGCCGCTTTACCGTTTTTTTGCGGTGCTATTAGGCCGCTAGCGGGGCGGTTTTACCCCCGCGAGCGGCCAAAAAAGGGTTAATACCGCCCGCAAACCGCCGCTGCAGCAGCGTTTTGCGGGCGGGTTCGGAGCGCTGCCCCATTGTTTTCAATGGGAAGGGGCGCTATAGGAGCGGTAAATATACCGCTCCTACAGCGGACCAAAGATGCGGCTTGCAGGACATTTTTCAGCGTCCTGCAAGCGCACCGCTCCAGTGTGACAGCCCTCGCTTTCAGGTCGGTTTGCAGGCGCTATTTTTAGCGCAATAGCGCCTGCAAACCGCCTTAGTGTGAAAGGGGCCTTACTTTTTTTTTTTTTTTACAAGCCCCCCTACAATCAGCACAAATAAAAACTCAAGTGTGTTTCCTTTGTGCTATGTTTGTGTTGCTTTTATTTTTATGATATTAGCAATTGTTTTTTTCCAGACTATGACATCACCCAGCCCCCCTACAGCAGCCAAAGGGCACAAAACCAGGCTCATTGGTTAGTGCAGCGTTTATACTGTTTAAATTTCCATTCTATCTATTCTAGTTTTTGCGTTATTAATGATTTATTAAAGGTCACCTAAGGTCACTCAGCCCCCCTACAACAGCCAAAAGACACAAAACTGTTGGTTATTGCTACGTTTGTGATGGTTTGTGCTGTTTACATTTTATCTTTTATTGTTTTTGCATTATTAATGATTTATTAAAGGTCACCAAAAGTCACTCAGCCCCCCTACAACACCCAAAAGACACAAAAACTGTCTCTTTGGTTAGTGCTACATTTGTGCAGCTGAAATTTTCATTTGTACTGTTATGTTTTTTTAGTTATAACAGTTTTTTGTTTTTTTATCAAACCCCACCCACTTTGCCTCCCTACAATCAGCACAAATAAAAACTCAAGTGTGTCTCTTTAGAGCCGGTTCACACAGGGGCGACTTGTCAGGCGACTTAGCCGCCTGACAAGTCACGCTCCATTCTGTACAATGCAACCGTTCTAATAGGAGCGACTCAAGACGCTCCGACTTAAAGAAAGGTTCCTGTACTACTTTGGGGTCGACTTCATGCGACTTGCATTGACTTCTATACAGAAGTCGTTTTGCAAGTCGCCGCTGAAGTCGTGTGCAGGTCGCCTGAGGCAGTGGCGCTGCAAGTCGTGCTGCCTCAGTGTGAACCGGCTCTTAGTGCTGCGTTTGTGCTGAAAAATTTATATAATTTGTGTTGCTTTTATTTTTAAGATATTAGCAATAGTTTTTTTCTAGATGATAACATCACCCAGCCCCACTACAACAGCCAAAAGACATGAAACAGGGCTGGTTGGCTAGTGCCATTTAAATCTCCATTCTATCTTTTATCATTTTTTTGTGCTGCAATGGGGCCGGTTTGTGCTGTTAAAATTATTATTTGTGCTGCTTTTGATTTTTTAATGTAACAGTTTGTGTTTATTTGATCAAACCCCACACTATTCTTTTTTGCTGCCTTTGTGTTAATTTGTACAAAAATAAAAATTTGTGCCAGTTTGGTTTTGAAGATTCAGGCAGTCCCAAACATGAGTTACAAACAAGATGTAGGTTTTTTTCTTAAGTTGAATTTGTGTGTAAGGCCCCTTTCAGACGAGGCGGACTCCGCTTGCACGGAGCCCGCCTCTGTCCGTCGGCTCAGCGGGAGATCTGTCCGTTGATCTCCGCTGAGCCGGCGGATAACAAGCTTCTCTCCGCTCACTGAGCGGGGAGGGGCTTGCGAGCGCCGCTGATCTCTATGGAGAGATCGGATGAAAACGGACAGTGTGTCCGTTTTCACCCGATCTCACCCGATCCGATCCGCCAGCGACGGATCTGGACGTGTGGCCATACGTCTGCTTTTGGCGGATCGGACCGGATCGGATGTCAGCGGACATGTCTCCGCTGGCATCCGACGCTCCATAGAGTAACATGGAGCGCCCGTTCAGATCCGCCGTCAAAACTGACAGGCGGATCTGAACGGGCCGTCCGTGTGAAAGGGGCCTAAGTTGGAACAGACACATTTTTTAAGTAACTCCAGCCAAATTTTTTTTTATAAGTTTTGGATAGCAATAACACCCCTGTTACATTTGTTTTGCTGTTTATGCCCCGTTCAGAAGATTTCACCTCCCTTTCTGTCCCTGTGACAATGTTGTGGAAACAAGGATTGGTGATAAAGCTCCAGGGAGACACCCTTTTACCATAAAAACTCTTATGCCCCGTACACACGGTCGGAAATTTCGACCACAAAATACGATCGTTCGGAACGAGGTGATGTGCTAAACGTACGACGGGACTACGTAGAGGCCAGTAGCCAATAGCTTTTGTCTGCAAATTTTTTCTGAGCATGCATGACGCTTTGTGCATCAGAATTCTCTGCACACGATCATAAAAAGTCAGATCGGATTTTGTTGTCGGAAAATTTTAGATGCAGCTCTCAAACATTTTCCGTCGGAAATTCTGACAACATAATCCGATCTGACTTTTTTCGTCTGAATTTCCGTGTGTGCAGGGCATTAAAGAAGTGAATTCCCTTCCTAGAGGTAGATTTCCTCTCACTTTCTGTTGTCTCCCTCTATTTGTAAGTACGAGTTGTATGCAGGGGTGAACTGACCGATCGGTGATTCAGTCGCCGCCCGAGGGCCCGGAGCCATTAGGGGCCCGTGCCCGGCCCAACAAGAGGGTCCTTGAAGCGGCTGTAATAATACAGCTAACGGCGCACTGCTCCCCGCTGGCCCCTCCTTCCCTCCCGTACATGATGGACGGGAGGGAAGGTGGGGCCGGCGGGGAGCAGCACGCCGTTAGCGGTATTATCGCAGGTGCTTCACTCACCCGATGCCTGTAATAATACCGCTAACGGCGAGCTGCTCCCCGCCGGTAGTGCGCTGTTAGCGGTATTATTACAGGCATCAGGTGAATTTTTTTTTACTGGAGGGTCGCCATCAGAGGGAGGGGGCAGTACAGATGTATGGGGCCCGGGCCACACTTCAGTGTGCTCTCCCCCCCTCCCCACACTGTCCCCCCTGTATGCACTCCCTCCACACTGTCCCCCCTGTATGCACTCCCTCCACACTGTCCCCCCTGTATGCACTCCCCCCACACTGCCCCGTGTGCTCTTCCCCCCCCACACTGCCCCCCTGTGTGCTCTTCCCCCCCACACTGCCCCCCCTGTATGCTCTCCCCCACAGTGTCCCCCTGTGTACTCCCCCCCCACACTGTCCCCCTGTGTGCTCTCCCCCCACACTGTCCCCCTGTGTGCTCCCCCCCCCACAGTGTCCCCCTGTGTGCTCTCCCCCCCCATAGTGTCCCCCTGTGTGCTCTCCCACCCTCCACAGTGTCCCCCTGTGTGCCCCCCGACAGTGTCCCCCTGTGTGCCCTCTCTCTCCCCCAGTGTCCCCCTGTGTGCCCTCTCCCAGTGTCCCCCTGTGTACCCTCCCCCAGTGTCCCCCTGTGCGCTCTCTCCCCCTCCACAGTGTCCCCCTGTGTGCTCCCCCCAATGTCCCCCTGTGCAGGTGTGGCTTGGGACGCAGGGGGCCCCATCAGATCTTCTATTGCCCGGGGGCCCCATCAGTTGTCAGTCCGCCTCTGGTTGTATGTAAGTAATTCGAAGACTACAAGTAGGTTGGACTTGATGGACTTGTGTCTTTTTTCAACGTCACCCACTATGTAACTGTGTTACACATTATATTTAATCAAACCCCACCACGCCCACTTTGCACCCCATGTGATTAAATATAAAACCAAATATAGCATTTGTTCTTGCTGATTTATGCTGCAAAAATATTTGTGCTGGTTTGGTTTTGGAGATATTGTGCATTATATTTGATCAAACCCCCTCCACATGTTAGAATCACGTGCTAACCATTCTTCCTTCTCCTGCTAACCATTTCCCACTTTCCCACAGTCTGAAACCATTATTTCAGATACAAAATGAGAGTGCTATGTAAAACAAATAACTTTTTTTTTCATGTATGCTTGAATAAATGTAAAGAAGAATTCCAAGTTGTACTTTATATTTATTAGATTTCTGCATACAATATATAGAGGGCAAAGGACATAATAATTGGTGTCTTGTTGTTTAACCACTTCAGCCCCGGAAGGATGTACCCCTTCCTGACCAAGCCCTTTTTTGCGATACGGCACTGTGTTGCTTTAACTGACAATTGCACGGTCGTTTGATGTTGTACCCAAACAAAATTGACGTCCTTTTTTTCCCCACAAATAGAGCTTTCTTTTGGTGGTATTTGATCACCTTTGCGTTTTTTATTTTTTGCGCTATAAACAAAAAAAAAAATGCGCCAATTTTGAAAAAAATTCAATATTTTTAACATTTTGCTATAATAAATATCTCAAAAAAACATAAAAAACAACAGATTTCTTCCTCAGTTTAGGCCAATATGTATTCTCCTACATATTTTTGGTTAAAAAAATAGAAATAAGCGTATATAGATTGGTTTGCCCAAATTTATTTTTATTAGTAATGGCAGCGATCTGAGATTTTTATCATGACTGCGACATATATAACATATATATAACATATTGCCGACGTATATCTGCGTGTGCTGGTCGTTAAGTGGTTAACCACTTACGGACCGGAAGATTTTCCCCATTAATGACCAGGCCATTTTTTTCGATACGCCACTGCGTTGCTTTAACTGACAATTACGCGGTCGTGTGATGATGTACCCAACAAAATTTACATCCTTTTTTGCCCACAAATAGAGCTTTCTTTTGGTGACATTTGAACACCTCTGTGGTTTTTATTTTTTATGCTATAAACAAAAAAAGAGAGACAATTTTGAAAAAACAAAACAATATTTTTTTTTACTTTTTGCTATAATAAATATTCCCCCCCCCCCCCCCCCCCCCCAAAAAAAAAAATGTGTTACTTTTTGCTATCTGGTGGTGATCTGCGATTTCAGATCGGACACTTTTGACACTTTTTTGGGACCATTGACCTTTATACAGCGATCAGTGCTATAAAAATGCACTGATTACTATGTAAATGTCACTGGTAGGGAGGGGGGTATGTAAACACATAAATCCCCGTTCTGACAGGAGCGGAGAGACAGATCTGCTGTTCCTAGTAATCAGGAACAGCGATCTGTCTCCTCCTCCAGTCAGTCCCATCCCCCACAATTAGAAACACACATGAGGGAACACATTTAACCCCTTAATCGCCCCTAGTGTTAAGCATGCATGCAAACACGTGAAAGAGGAGTGCAAGTTACACAAACACTTTTTGCTAGTCAGGAAAAAAAATTATTCTAAACTGTAATATCCATATTGTTATAATAGCAAACATGTTTACTTAGAAGTTGATTTACTAAAGGGAAAAGGACTGTGCACTTTGGAATGTGCAGTTGCATTCTACAATTACAGTTGCTCCATAGATTAGTAAATGAGCAGAAAGTCTGCTGGCTTCAATCATCCAATCATGTACAAGCAAGAATGCACTTTTTTTTTTTCTTGCACGTGTTTGGGTATTTTTTGCAAAATGAAGGTACATTTACTAAGCTCTGGAGAAAATGCACTGGCAGATTGCAACTGCACTTTGCAAAGTGCACAGTCTATTTACCCTTAGTAAATCAACCTCATTGTTCCTTGCTAGGCCCCATACTCAGCCTAAAGTTTATTTTTGTAATGCTTCTCCTCTATACCGGGCTCTGTAAGCGCTGCACACAGTACCCTGGGGGAAGGCACTAAGGCTTGATTCACACCTATGCATTTTTAGTGCTTTTTGCATTTTGAAGATTTGCACTACAGCCCATTTACCATGGTTTCCTATGGAACATGTTCTGTAGAGCAAATCTGCAAAATGCAAGAAGCACTAAAAATGCAGAGGTGTGAATCAGGCCTAATACAGCCTCAAGTGTTACTAAACCCAGGAGCCTTCATTCACTACAGTACATCTGGTCTCCCACAGCAGCACAAACGTAGCACTAACCAACGAGCCCCGGTTTCGTGTCTTTTGTGTGTTGTAGGGGGGCTGAGTGACCTTTGGTGACCTTTAATAAATCATTAACGCAAAAACGATAAAAGATAGAACACAGATTTAAACGACACAAACCAGCACAAAAGCAGCACTAACCAACCAGCCTGGTTTTGTGTCTTTTGGGTGTTGTAGGGGGGCTGAGTGACCTTTTAGTAAGTCATTAAGACCGCAAAAATTATAAAAGATAGAACGGAGATTTAAATGACACAAACCAACACAAAAGCAGCACTAACCAAACAATCCAGTTTTGTGCCCTTTGGCTGTTGTAGGGGGTCTGGGTGATGTCATAGTCTGGAAAAAACAATTGCTAATATCTTAAAAATAAAGAAATCACAAATGTAATTTTTTTTATGGCACACAGGTAGCACTAAAGAAACACACTTGAGTTTTTATTTGTGCTGATTGTAGGGGGGCAAAATGGGTGGGGATTGATAATAAAAGACAACTTGTTATAACTAAAAAACCATAACAGCACAAATGAAAATTTTAGAAGCTCAAACCAGCACAAACATAGCACTAACCAACGAGCCCGGTTTGTGTCTTTTGACTGTTGTAAGGGGGCCTGGGTGACCTTAGGGGATCTTTAATAAATCATTAATATGCAAAAACGATAATAGATAGAACGGAAATGTAAACAGTACAAACCAGCACAAACATAACACTAACCAATGAGCCTGGTTTTGTGTCCTTTAGCAGTTGTAGGGGTACTGGGTGATGTCATTGAAAAACAATTGCTAATATTCTAAAAATAAAAGCAGCACAAATGTAAATTTTTACGACACAAAACAGCTGTCAGGTCACCTGAGACCAGATGCACCCCGTTGGGGTCAGGAGTGCACCGCTAAGGTCAGGGGTGCCCAACCTTTTGAAGATCGA
The DNA here is from genome assembly GCA_028564925.1 of Lithobates sylvaticus. Classification (NCBI taxonomy): domain Eukaryota; kingdom Metazoa; phylum Chordata; class Amphibia; order Anura; family Ranidae; genus Lithobates; species Lithobates sylvaticus. The sequence goes on along the minus strand of CM053026.1, from coordinate 512,258,374 downwards.
GGGCCACTTAAGCCAATTGGTAACTGGTCGCGGGCCACAATGAGCGGAGAGGGAGGATGACAGGTCCGTGTCCACGGACACAGCCCACTCTACTCTATGGGCCCTCTGATCCAATCCGATTCGCCCAGACGGAAGGGGCAGATCCCTTTCTATTTTTTTTAGGTAGGCGGTAGTAAACAGATACAAGTCCGTTTACATCTGCTGCTCCATAGAGGTGAATAGTAAGTCTGATTGGGTCGGACCAATCATGTGAAAGGGGAAGCCAAACACACAATATTGCACGGCAAGGCAGGCTTGGAGATTACGGTGTTAAATAGTGGTTCCTGTTGAGGATAGGGTGGAGCCACACTGAGGAAAGATTCCTTAAGCATGCAGGTGTGAGCGTACAAGCCTCAAGGCTGATATACAGACCAGGTAAGAGACAGACAGGTCATGAGAGTATTACTGCAAGGTCATGACAACAGCACAAACATAGCACTAAAGAAACACACACAAGTTTTTATTTGCGCTAATTGTAGGGGGAAAAGTAGGTGGTGTTTAATATAAAAAAAAAAAAAAACTTTAAACTAAAAAACCATACTACCACAAATAAATTTTTTTGCAGCACAAGCCAGCATAAACGTAGCACTAACCAACGAGCCTGGTTTTGTGTCTTTTGGGTGTTGTTGCAGGGCTGAATGACCTTTAATAAATCATTAGTACCGCAAAAACAATAAAAGATTGAATGGAAATTTAAACACAAACGTAGCACTAATCATGGGTTTGTGTCTTTTGGGTGCTGTAGGGGGGCTGAGTGACTTTCAGTGACCTTTAATACATCGGATATTTAAACAGTGCAAACCAGTACAAACGTGGCACTAACCAACCAGCCCAGTTTTGTGTTCTTTGGCTGTTGTAGGGGGGCTGGGTGAGGTCATAGTCTGGAAAAAACAATTGCTAATATCTTAAAAATAAAAGCAGCACAAATGTAAATTTTTACGGCACAAAACAGCACAAATGTAGCAATAAAGAAAAAATGTAGCAATAAAAACACACTTGAGAATAGGAAATATAACAGGCTGAAAAAAGGAAATATGTTTGCTCGTGAGAGGTCTTGCACCTTCTGTATTTCTTAATATATGCAGACAGATTCAGTAAGAAAGGAAAAAACTCTCTTTAAATTTTCAGCATCTCAAATGAAGATGTCCCTGTCTCCCCTTATTTTTTTAATCTTTATTTAAGACAAAATATGACAACAGCAGCAGCAAATAAACTGGTGCAAAGCACCGCCATGTTGTATGCAATGTGGGCGTCCACAGAACTTTTTTTGGGAAGGAAGTGTCAGTCAACAGCGGCTGCAGGGGAGAAAGCACTTGGCGACTGCTGATAAAGCCTGATGAGGTGATGTCACCCATAGGTTCCCATGCCACAGTCCCTATTGGTGCTCCCTCCTCTCCCCTGCATACACTGTAGGATCACACAGGTGAGATAACATGACCAGATTGGAGCAGGTTAGTCAGCATAGGTGTAAGGGGCAGGGGGCAGTTTTTATGGCTAGCACAAGCTGGAATTCTACTTTCAAACTACCCTCCCTATTGGTGGCTTGTGGCAGTGTTAAAGCAGAGCTCCACCCAAAGGGGGAAGTTCCACTTGTTTGCACCCCCCCCCTTCCACTGCCACATTTGGCACTTTTTTTGGGGGGGGGGTACCTGCAAAAAATGCTGCAAGCGACCACGGCAAGTGAAGGTATAAATAAACATGCAATTAGGCAATCGATCAATTACAAAAAAGAGATTTAAAATTCTATATGGGCACCACAGGCTTCCGCATGGGGGGGGGGCAATGGGGGAAAGTGCCCCTCCTGGAGCAAGGTATCCGCACACATATTACTCAGGGCCGATCCTGGGTGAGTGCCCAAGGTGCACCTCGCCCAGGCAGAGGCATCTCTATGGGGGGCACAGGGTGAGGCCCGCACTTAGGTGACACCCGGCAGAGGGGTGACACCAGTGAATCGGTCACAGCCGGCTCTTTTCCACGCTCAGTCCGCCAGTGAACACAATCGGCTGCGCTGTGACAGTAGAGATGCGAGCTGCGGGCTGTCAGCGTATCTCCCCCGCTTGCCCCCCACCTTTTCTCCTGTCAGCAGTGGAGAAGAGAGAGCAGCTCTTATCTGGTTCGCTGCTCATCTGTGGTGTCCGGTTTTCTTTCCTCCCCATTGGCCACACCGGAGGGTCAATCAAAAGAGGCAAGGTGGGCATCATGGGACATGTACTCCCAGAAGATTAGCAGTCTCTTTGTAGTCCAGAGGCGGCAGACTTCAGCCCCCAATATGCACTCTGCTGGGGGGGGGGGGGATTGAGAGCCTAGAACCCAAGAAGAAGCTGAGTGACTGCTACAGGAAAAAGCAAGAACTGTGCTGGAGGAAGCCAGAGAGAGCCACACTGTACCTGCACCACCAGAGAGAGAGCCAAGCTGTACCCACACCACCAGAGCAAGCCACGCTCCTGCCCAGGACCCCCAAAGAGCAAGCCACACTGCTGCCCAGCACCACCAGAGAGGGAGAGCCACACTGCTGCCCAGCACCACCAGAGAGGGAGAGCCACGCTGCTGCCCGGCACCACCAGAGAGAGCCACGCTGCTGCCCGGCACCACCAGAGAGAGCCACGCTGCTGCCCGGCACCACCAGAGAGAGCCACGCTGCTGCCCAGCACCACCAGAGAGAGCCACGCTGCTGCCCAGCACCACCAGAGAGAGCCACGCTGCTGCCCAGCACCACCAGAGAGAGCCACGCTGCTGCCCAGCACCACCAGAGAGAGCCACGCTGCTGCCCAGCACCACCAGAGAGAGCCACGCTGCTGCCCAGCACCAGCAGAGAGCCACACTGCTGCCCAGCACCACCAGAGAAAGAGCCACGCTGCCCAGCACCACCATAGAGAGCCACGCTACTGCCCAGCACCACCAGAGAGGGCCACGCTGCTGCCCAGTACCACCAGAGAGGGCCATGCTTGTGCCAGCACCAGCAGCAGAGAGCCACGCTGCTGCCCAGCACCAGCAGAGAGCCACGCTGCTGCCCAGCACCAGCAGAGAGCCACGCTGCTGCCCAGCACCAGCAGAGAGCCACGCTGCTGCCCAGCACCAGCAGAGAGCCACGCTGCTGCCCAGCACCAGCAGAGAGCCACGCTGCTGCCCAGCACCAGCAGAGAGCCACGCTGCTGCCCAGCACCAGCAGAGAGGGAGAGCCACGCCGCTGCCCAGCACCAGCAGAGAGGGAGAGCCACGCCGCTGCCCAGCACCAGCAGAGAGGGAGAGCCACGCCGCTGCCCAGCACCAGCAGAGAGGGAGAGCCACGCCGCTGCCCAGCACCAGCAGAGAGGGAGAGCCACGCCGCTGCCCAGCACCAGCAGAGAGGGAGAGCCACGCCGCTGCCCAGCACCAGCAGAGAGGGAGAGCCACGCCGCTGCCCAGCACCAGCAGAGAGGGAGAGCCACGCCGCTGCCCAGCACCAGCAGAGAGGGAGAGCCACGCCGCTGCCCAGCACCAGCAGAGAGCCACACTGCTGCCCAGCACCACCAGAGAGAGGACCGTGCTGCTGTCCAGAACCACCAGAGAGGGCCATGCTGGTGCCAACACCACCACAGAGCCACGCTGCTGCCCAGCACCACCAGAGAAAGACTGAGCCACTGCCAGGGTACAGACATCCTACACTACTGATCAGAGTCAGTGAGTGAACGTCCAGCCGGAGGGATCACTGCTGCTGTTACGCTGAGTCTGGTAAGAGGGCATGTCGGCAGTGTTGGACATCTTACTTTAAAAAAGTAATTAGTTAAGTTACAAATTACTTCTCCCAAAAAGTAATTGCGTTAGTAACTCAGTTACTACATTGGAAAAGTAATTAGTTACGCAGCAAAGTAACTGACTTTTTTTTTAAATATTCTATACGTGTAACTAAGGGGCGGGTCTAGTATTACTGTAACCAAGGGGCGCATTTATTATTATTGTTATATATCGTGTAACCAAGGGGCTGCTCTATTATTACTCTAACCAAGGGGCAGATCTGTTATAGCGTGTAAGCAAGTGGCGGGTCTATTATTATTATATCGTGTAAGGGGCGGATGGCTACAGAAGAGGGCGAATGTTAAATTAATGGACAGAGCTCGATATATAACAACAATAATAATAAATGCATTACAGTAATACTAGACCCGCCCCTTACTTACACGATAGACGCGCCTTTCAGAGTAGCACGAGCATCAGGAGCGTGCGGCATCGCCTCATACAATTACATGTTAACTGCACCTGCGCGGTGTAGAGTTCACTCAGAGCTGTTTAGGTTCGGCAATTTTCGGAAGCTCCGTAGTCCTTCATACTGCGCAAGCCCTGCGCCTGTGCAGTACGGAGGGTCCTTATCCGGCGGGGGAACTTTTTCAGCAGGACACCGGAATTGCACTACTGCCATCTAGTGGCGGTAGATGTAATTGGGGTAACTAAGCCAAAGTAATGGGAACTGAGTTACCATGAGGGGAAAAGTAATCAGTTAGATTACTCGTTACCCTCTAAGTAACTGCGTTAGGTAACTCAGTTTATTTTAACTCAGTTACTTACATCACTGCATGTCGGCCATTATCCATTACTGCTCTTAGGGACTTAGCCATTGGAAAGTGCCTAACCTGCTATCCTCAAGGACTTGACAGCCGCAACACGCGTTAACAAGCTCCAATGCTGGGCTTCTGGCCGAGCTGTTGGCCTAAAAATAGGAGGGGGTGACACCATGTTTTACTGCATCAGGTGACACCAACCCTTGTGACGCCACTGCGCCTAGGCGCCACAAGCTGCCGCAAAGGGGGGGAGCTGAAGCTGTGGCAGTCACTTACTGTTGCATTCAACAGCAGTGGCGCCGCCCCGACTCCCTAGACCAGGGGTAGGGAACCTTTTTGGCTGAGAGAGCCATGAACGCCCCATATTTTAAAAAGTAATTCCGTGAGAGCCATACAATATGTTTAAAACTAAATACAAGTAAATGTGTGCATTTTATATAAGACCAACAATTTTATAGTACAATAAGTCTCTGAATTAAACAATCAGGTGTTCTTTATTAAGAGATAAATCGCAGAACAAAGAAATACGGCAAAGTTGCCGAACATGACATGACCTCTGAATTCTTTTTAATAACGTTGTTATGTTGTTGCTAGTGTAAAAAGAGAGTGCAGCGCTGAAATTTTGTGAACGGTAGTGATACCTATAAACAAAAATTCCTCAATAGTGTAAGAAAAAACACAATTCTATGTGATCCTTGAGAGAAAACACGAAATTACAATCTGTGAATAATTAGAAGTAAACAAAATGTCCCAAAGTGATGGAATATGGATGACGTCAAACCAGGATGACCTTAAATCGAATCCTCTGGTGCACACATTTGTGGAAAAATGGGAATAGATGTACGTTACCGGAACTGGTGGACTCCCTGTCAGCAACAGGGAGTCAAACAGGCATAGAAAGGCTCCAAACGACTAAAGAGCTTGATGTTCCAGGATGGACTGATGGACTCTGTGGAACCTCTCACGACTTCACCAACCGGATATAGAGAATCAAAGTATGGATGTCTTGTATGAAATCTGGATCCTCGTAAACAAGACCGGAACTCCTTGATGGCCACTCAATAGGCGAAGTATGTTGAGCCAGTAGTGGACACCCACTGAGGATACAACAAGGGCTCTCTTGGGGTGCTCTCCAAAGGTATTGCGAACATATGGGAAAAACAAGAGGAAGACCAGGAGGGGACTCCAATGGTGTAGATCAATCAGGTAGGTTTTTATTGAAAAAAAACAAATAAAAAACAAAAATAGTATAAAAGTGATCACATTTAAAAGCAGTGTGGGAATGGGTATGACCTCGCCCGACGCGTTTCGTTTGTAGTAGACTTCAACTGGGGCATATAACCATTCCCCTACACTGCACATATATATATAGATATCCAACATAGTTATCATCCAATCAAAATGTTAACATGTGATTAAATTATTACATCCTCTGATAGGGCCAGCACTGATCATGTGATGAGGGGTGTAGCCATACTAGATACAAATAACCAATCGGATATAAATATGGCTAGATAAGGCCAGGTGATAGGTGAAAAAACATCTAACCACACCCCTACTGGTCTAGGTAGGCACATGTAGAAATGGCGCCAAAAAAGGCCATTGGACAATTGCACACGGCCAATAAACAAAGCACACAGTCCTCGCCGAATCAGAGGTGACAAAACCAATCAGAAAGCTTGTATATCACTGGACATAGATAGTAATGGCTATAGGCAACCAATGGCATAACATGATATACATATCCAGATAATGTTGGGCTTGATGACCAATGGTATAGTGTAATATACATATCCAATAATGCTAGACCTGATGTACATCCAATGGTAAATGTATATACATATGAGTCCAATCTGACCTCCAATGATCTAATATGAAGGTGGCAGCGTCAGCGCCGCACATCGCATCCTAAGTCACAAGATGACACCAATGGGAAGTCTTCCGGTCATGTGACCCGTCAGGTGAACCAACGAGGCAGCGTCAATCGCGCCGCACATCACGTCCCGACGACGGTGCCCTAACACGTCAATCAGGGAGAAAGTATCTCCGATCATGTGATGAGTCACATGACCAAGCGAGACCCGGATTCGACACAGGGGCCGCATGCGTGCGTCGTGACGTCACATAACAGTGGCGGCCACAACGCACTGAAGGGAACCCAATGAAGGAGGAAGACAAAGCGGTGGAGCCGCTATTGTACATAGTGCCCTACACAGCAGACAGCTCCACAAGACTCAAAACGAGTGCATCGTGGGGGCTAGTCTCCATAGAAAACAAACTGGGGAAATAACAACCATAAGGATGAATGTAGAAAATGATAAAATAAATAAAAAGCCTTTTATTCCATAGATGTTTCTTCTAATATCATCATTAGATGATTATGACAGCGACATCTAGTGGTAGGGGGTCCTGATGGCTGTGGACAGTGAATTTAGAATGAAGACTGAAAAGCTAATAGGCAGAAGCGCCATCTTGTGTATATAGGACACATTACACTGAAAAACCTTTGGTCTAGAATACATAGTGGTATAAACACCAATGGAACTGAAAATGCAAACAAAACCTCCCTGAGAGTATGTGACATACCTCTACTTATATATCTTATATTTCGCCCTCAGTGAGACACACATAAGATATAAAAAATAGAAAATAGAAATAAGAATAAAAATGAAAAAATAAAAATGAAAATGAAAATAAAAATAAAATTAAAAATAAAAATAAAAGGACCGAAGCAATCATGAATCTAAAAATATGTATGTGGAATAGGTTGAACAAATGGAATTTATGATAAATTGATAAACGAGTTGATGTCCCACTCGGCATTCAAACCAAATGGCGAGTAGGTACGAAGCTCGTATATCCAATATGTTTCGAGACGAGAAACGCCACGCACACGGGATTCTCCTCTTCAATGTGGGACAAATTGATCAATAATCAAAAATTGCGTTCCCATAGGATCGCAGTCATGACTTTCTAGGTAATGACGGGGAACACTGTGGTTGGTTTTACCACGTTTGATGTTATTAATGTGTTCGTTCACCCGAATGGAGAATGTTCTTATTGTGCGCCCAACATATTGCCTCTTGCACAGACAGGTTATGAGGTAAACAATATATTGAGTCGCACATGTAGTAAACCGCTGCATGGAATAAATCCGTGAGGTGGTAGATGACTGGAAAGTTTCACTCTTTCTTCTGCCACTGGTATTGTGCAAACAAACATTACACTTCCGGCAGGGAAAGTATCCCTTACACTGAAAGAAAAAGGAAACTTTTTTGGGGGGATCAATAACATTAGGGGCAGTCTGACCCTGAATTGATCTAGCACCCCTAAATATATCTGGTAGGGCAGAACCAAGAACTTTGTCGTTCTGGAGTACTCCCCAGTGTTTTTTTATGATCTCTTTAATCTGCATAGATTGCACAGAGAAGGTGGTAAAAAAGGACCACTTGAATTTGGTATCGGTGGTCCTTTTGGGTTGTATCTCCAGCAAAGTGCTACGATCCAACTGTTGGATACGATCGATTTCTCCATCGAGATCTCCCGACTTATAACCCTTCTCCACAAACCGCCTTCTTCAATACAGCGGCCTGCCTAGAGAAGTCCTCCACCCTAGTACAATTCCTCCGTAAACGGAGGAATTGAATACGTGGTACGGATCGGAGCCACTGGGAATGGTGGCAACTGTCGACCGGAATGTAACCATTCCGGTCGGTGGGTTTGAAATATGTGGTAAACTCTAAGTTATGGTCTACCACCTTGATCTCGAGATCCAGGAAGTTGACCAAAGTAGAGCTGGCCTCATGACAGAGACGAATGCCCCTATTGTTGGAGTTAAGTAGAGATATAAAATCGTCCAATGATTCGCGGCTCCCCCTCCATAGGAGGAGGATGTCGTCTATGTACCTCGCCCAGAAAACCAGCTCAGGTCTCCTGAGGGCATAGATGACATCCTCCTCCCACTTGGCCATGAACAGGTTCTCGAGGCTGGGCGCAAACTTGGCACCCATAGCCACTCCGCGAGTTTGCAGATAGAACCTGTTCTGGAACCAAAAATAATTGTGCTGAGCCGCGAACCTGAGCAAGTCCATAATGAAATTGCGCTGTATTAAGGGTATAGAAACATTCTGGGACAAATAATACTCTACTGCCTCAAAACGTAATGCGGGATGCACGTATAAAGTGCAGCCACATCCGCCGTCACCAATAGCATGTCATCTAGATAGGTGACCAGTTCTAACTTTCTAATAGTGTCGCCGGTGTCTTTCAAATAAGAAGGCACCAGCTTGGCAAGGGGTTGAAGATAGAAATCGACATATTTCCCTATCCTTGCCGTAACGGAGTCAATCCCGCTGACTATTGGTCGTCCTGGAGGATGGACGGGATTTTTGTGTATCTTAGGGAGGTAGTAGATTGTGGGAATCCTTGGTACTACGGGTATCAGAAAACTCTTCTCCTTTTTGTCTAGAATCCCCAAAGAGAAGCCTTCCTCTACAAGAGCAGTCAAATCCCTTTTAAAGGGAGCGGTGGGATCGTTGGGAATGGGAGTGTATGTATGAATATCACCCAAAATAGTGTCCATTTCTTTTATATAGTCATCCTTATTAAGAACGACTATACCCCCGCCCTTGTCTGCAGGCCTAATGATTACATTCTTTCGTTCACATAATTGCTTCAGTCCTGTTTTCACATGAAAGTTGGTGTGTACCTTCTTATTGGGTAGTCTTTCTAGGTCCTGTAAAACAAGACTGCGAAAGACCTGTAAGGAAGGAGCCATCACACCAGGGGGGTTGAACAACGAAGGGTTGGATAGTCCTGAATGGACCTGACCATCTGGTACTCTAGGAGTGTTATTGGAAGGTATGGTAAGAAAATGTCTTTGTATATTAAGTTTGCGGATACATTTTTGAATGTCGATGAATGTAAAAAACTTGTTCAAGGTCCTCGGAGGGACATACTTTAGACCCTCGTCTAGAACAAGTTTTTCTTTATCGGACAGACTAACGGTGCTCAAATTAAATATGCCAGAACTGGTCAAGTTCTTTTTCTTTTGGCTTTGGACCCGCCAACCGCCTCGGGTCCCTCGTTTCCTTTTGGGTTTCCTGGGTAGTCTTGCGTGAACCCGGGAAAACCCGAAGGATGAGGACGTACATCTACATTTTGATTGTACCCATATGGAGAACGGAGGTAGGGCTCTTCCTCCCTCTCCATATATCCATATGGGTCTTGATGGACGTTATTCCTTCTATTTTCTGGAACAGGGAATGAACGTGGAATTTGGCGAGTGGGAGTTCTATAGTTATTCTCATAGTACCCATGATGGTAATCGTCCCTTTGGCCATACCAACCAGTGGAATGTCCTCTGGGGCTATTGTAGTAATGAGAATCTCTATATTGACCTTGATGGGCCCCTCTACTTCTATTGGGGGGGCCCCTGCCTCTAGAACTTGGGGGTGGGTATCCATTTGAATTTTGTGGCTTACCACGGGGTTCAGGACCCCTAGAAGGTACTAATTTAACAGATTGGGATGCAGGAGGTGGTCGTATAGACCCTTCTGTATAATTGGGGTCATACGTCAATCTCCTGTCTGAAATAGGGATGTCGGGCTGTGTAACCTCCATTTCTGGATTAGAATTGGCAGAAATTACCTTTTTCTGCCAATTGAAAACTGTTTTGGTTTTATAGTCCGTAACATCCCTATTATACTTTTTCAGTTTTTTTGTCCTTTGGTCTCTCTCTTCTTTCTCTAGATGTTTTTTGAGACTAGTAGAAAGAGAGATGTACTCAGAGGACATTTTATGTGGACCAAGTTTTTCTCTAAGGTCTTTAATCTCTTTATCGATGTTGGTGAGTTTGAGTTGCTTTCTCTCAATCAAAAATACAAGGAGCTGGATGCCTACTTCGTTAAAATAACCAAACCAAGTGTCAGTATCCATATCGCCCTGTCAGTATCGCAACATCGCCATGTTGTTGCTAACCAATGATGAATAAAGTACTTCTTACCATTAATGCGACTTCTGGTGCTGCATGGTTTTGCTGATGGCTTTGTAGTCTGGTTGATATGTGGTGAGTTTAAGCCTCATGCAGGTGTTGAGACTTCAATCAGTTAAACGTGATTGTAGGTTGGTCTTAATGTTCTTTTTTTGAACCGATTAATCGACTAATTTCGATTAATTATAACTGTAATGTTGTCATCTCCCCCACTGTAATATCCACATCTCCCCCACTGTAATATCCACGTCATCTCCCCACTGTAATATCCACGTCATCTCCCCCCACTGTAATATCCACGTCATCTCCCCCCACTGTAATATCCACGTCATCTCCCCCCACTGTAATATCCACGTCATCTCCCCCCACTGTAATATCCACGTCAGCTCCCCCCACTGTAATATCCACGTCATCTCCCCCCACTGTAATATCCAGGTCATCTCCCCCCACTGTAATATCCAGGTCATCTCCCCCCACTGTTAATATCCCTGTCATCTCCCCCCACTGTTAATATCCACGTCATCTCCCCCCACTGTAATATCCACGTCATCTCCCCCCACTGTAATATCCACGTCATCTCCCCCCACTGTAATATGCACATCTCCCCCCACTGTAATATGCACGTCTCCCCCCACTGTAATATGCACATCTCCCCCCACTGTAATATGCACGTCTCCCCCACTGTAATATGCACATCTCCCCCCACTGTAATATGCACGTCTCCCCCCACTGTAATATGCACATCTCCCCACATCTCCCCCCACTGTAATATGCACATCTCCCCCCACTGTAATATGCACGTCTCCCCCAAGTGTAATATGCACGTCTCCCCCCACTGTAATATGCACCTCTCCCCACATCTCCCCCCACTGTAATATGCACATCTCCCCCCACTGTAATATGCACGTCTCCCCCCACTGTAATATGCACATCTCCCCACATCTCCCCCCACTGTAATATGCACATCTCCCCCCACTATAATATGCACATCTCCCCCCATCTCCCCCCACTGTAATATGCACATCTCCCCCCACTGTAATATGCACATCTCCCCCCACTGTAATATGCACTTCTCCCTATGTCTGACTCTGCTTGCTTACCACTAGCAGGCAGATCCAGGAGCAGATGAGGCGGGCGGTGATGATGTCAGCGCGCCGCTCACCTAGGCAACCGCCGGGTGTACCAAGATGGCCATGGCTCCGGAGCTAGGCCGAAGGCGTGGCCTTTCCTATGGGCTCAATCCGCGGATCGGCACACCACACGATCCGCGGATTGAGAAGCGAGAGCCAGATGTAGCCATCAAAAGAGCCACATCTGGCTCGCGAGCCATAGGTTCCCGACCCCTGCCCTAGACTCTCTTATTGCATCGTCCGCTGGCCTCTTCTGCCCGCTGCACTGGTTGCTAGACTTGCCTGCCGCCTTTGCCTCTAGCAACAAGTGATGTCACGTCATGAGGCCAAGGCGAGACCACAGAATTCAGAGCGGAGGAGGAACTTCTTGCCTGGTAAATTTTGGCTCCACCCACCACCTCCACCTCCTCCATCTTCTCTGCATGGCTCAGAGCCTGAGGGAAGGAGGGAGCACACCTGAAGAGCTGAGTGTGAGCTGTTCACCTGCACCAGCACCTGCCTGAGGTCCATGTTCTGGAGCTCATCTAACAGTACTACTTGTATAATTATGGTCAAGGTGTTAAATTAATTATTTCATGATAGATATGTGGGCGATATTATTGCTAACCTTCTAAAAATAATTTTTACCTGGCTGTGATGCTGACCCATGGGTCTGAATGCTTTCTAAGCCAGAGCCTGTATGCACATCAGAAAAGTTTATGGAAAGTTAAAAATTCTTATCTGCTTACCTCCTCCGAGTTAATGGATATAAATATTGGAACAACAGAGCCATGGTGCTGGCATTTTCATAAATAAGTCAGTAGTGGAAACCTCTAAACACAAAACCTGGTTAGAAATTTCTAATCAGACAATGGCAGCTTGATCCTTCTATTAAGCTTTTGCATCAGGTTTCTTAAACCTTTGCATGCCGGCGATTTGTGATAATGACTAATCCCCCCTCTTCAATAAGGGGCGCACCGCTCTATTCACACTACAAATCCCATAATCCTAAGACTAGTCCCTAGTTAGTCCATCTTGAAAGCAAGAGGGTGGCTATGTTCCTTCATACAGTGGGACAATGGAAAACGAACATAGTTACACACTAACGAAGTTAGATCACAGATCACAAAATAATTTTCAGAGTTAAGAGGAAAGATCATTTTTTTTAAACCAGGGTTTAGTGTCACTTAAAATTATCAGAGTCAACTTTCTGAATGCAATCAAGGCCAATTTTGGCTAGTTATAACCAAAATGTATAATTGAATCTAGATTTCTATTCTTGCATAACAAACAGTATCAAAATAAACAATGCCATATAAAAAGTTTTAATTAAAAAGGACAGCTGTATTTATGAACCTGTAGGTACATTCGGTGCTTGACCTTTTAGTATTAATAGCGTCTTAAGCACGGTTACCTGCTTACTCACATGATTTGCTTCACATGGATAAACAGATATTAAGACTGCGACCTAATTTTTTTTTTTTTTTTGAACACTGCATCAGACAGGTAAATATACACTGTGAAATGAAAGTGAATACTTTCATGTAAGCCTAGGGGTTCAAGTTTTTTATAGGAACTGGGTTTGTAAAATCACAAATCAAAAAACTGTTTTTATGACAAATTTCGTATATGAATGTACAGTATGTATATTCAAAAGTATTGAAAATAAGCCTGTAGACCAGTGATGGCGAACCTTTTTGAGCCCGAGTGCCCAAACTGAAATAAATACATTGGTTTTGTGTTGCAAAGTGCCAACACGGCAATTCGCGCGAGAGAGAGAGGGGGGTGTGAGAGAGAGCGAGAGGGGACAGCGAGAGTGAGTTGTGTGAGAGATGCTGAGAGAGAGGGCAACAGAGAGAGGGAGAGGGGCTGAGAGAGAGGGGTGTGAGAGAAATGCTGAGAGAGGTGAGCTGAGAGGGAGGAGGAACAGAGAGAGGGAGGGTGGACAGAGAGAGAGAGAGAGAGAGAGAGAGAGCGAGAGAGAGAGATGGGGGACAGAGAGAGAGGAGTGTGAGAGAGAGAGAGAGAGAGAGGGGACAGCGAGAGTGAGGGGTGTGAGAGAGATGCTGAGAGGGGGGGCAGAGAGAGAGGGGTGTGAGATTTGCTGAGAGAGAGGGGAACAGAGAGCGAGAGGGGGAACAGAGAGGGAGGGGGGCTGAGAGAGAGGGAGGGGGGCTGAGAGAGAGGGGACAGAGAGCGAGAGGGGGGAACAGAGAGGGAGGGGGGCTGAGAGAGAGGGAGGGGGGCTTAGAGAGAGGGAGGGGGGCTGAGAGAGAGGGGACAGAGAGAGAGGGGTGTGAGAGAGGCTGAGAGAGAGGGGCAACAGAGAGAGGGGTGTGAGAGAAATGCTGAGAGAGGTGAGCTGAGAGGGAGGAGGAACAGAGAGAGGGAGGGTGGACAGAGAGAGAGAGAGAGAGAGAGATGGGGGACAAGAGAGAGAGAGAGGGGGAACAGAAAAAGAAGGGGGACAGAGAGAGGGGTGAGCTGAGAGAGAGGGGGAACAAAGAGAGGGGACACAAAGAGGGGGGGACGGAAAAAGAGGGGGCTGAAAGAGAGGGAGGGGGGCTGAGAGGAGAGACCTCTAGCTCTGTCCTGGACCCTCTCGTGTGCCCACAGAGATGGCTCTGCCAGCTGTGGCACGCGTGCCATAGGTTCGCCATCACTGCTGTAGACTATTAAGAAACTGTAATTTATAACACATGCTGCAAACTGACCAGAAATTTAGGTACAGGCTGATGGGCACTGTGAGTAACAGAAAAGAATGCATGTAAAAGGGAGGCAAAAAGGTGCACCAAAACTTTGATGGTTATTGATATTTATTTTGAATGTCAAATTTCATATACAGGTATATGTAAATCAAAAGAGCATAAAGGAGGAATTTTAGGTAGTATAATAGTTGTAGAAACATAAGATATTTATTATTCAAATGTCACCCACAACAATAAAAAATGTTGCATGTGGATCCAAAAGGCTACATAATTGTACAATCAAAAGAAATCTGGAATGTGCGGCTACACTTCACCTTTTATTGATCCTTCATGCAAAAGACATCACAGATGGTAAAAGTTGACACGTTTTGCGCTGTGGCTAGCGCTTACTCACAACCTCAAACAACAATAAAAAATCTTGATTGTGTATCCAAAAGTCTACATAATTACTGGTATATCCTTTTCCTAGGCTATACGCTTAGATCTGTAATTAGGTTTTTAATAAAGTTGGTAAAAAAGAAAAACATCCGTCAGGTAACAAATATATTGCACAAAATATAGTCTAGCTTGAAATCACGCTTATACATTTAAGTCCAAGAACCACAGTAGAAGGTGGGAAAAAAGGATAAATATCTGTGCATAGAGTATGTGGATCAAGGCAGTAGATAGTGGGGGTCACACCCATATCCCTTCAACCTCCCCTCCTGAATCTGTCATTGACTTTGCCCTTGAGCCAGACATCTTACCTGAGGAGAAGGTGATATAGTTGACCCCCTCTTCTGGGGAATTGGATCAAGATGACATGCCTTTAGCTAAGATTTCATCCAATCTTAAGGATACCATGGCTACCCTTATTGACATTTTATGCTCCTGCTTAGCATTAGAGCAACATGGGTCTGCTCACCCCAAGGTATTCTCCCTTTAAATGCCTAAATCAAATATTACTATGGGTCTACTCTCTGGTTGAGCCTGTATGGGACTGGCCTTATACACAAAGTATTTTTACTCCTCCAAATTGGTTCACTCAGCCATTGTCCTATTGAAGAATGTTTTTTGTGTTCCTGTGGTATCTGTCATTTCTGGTTTTAACAAGACCTTCACAGCCCTTGTGGAACATAACCCTGTGTTTAAGGACCCAGCAGACAAGAGATAAGTGGCCCCCTTTAAAGCTCTTTTCTTTGGAGGGCCCACCAATGCAACCTATGATTGCTTCTATGGCAGTAAGCCAGACAATTTCTGTCTGGACTAAACTCATGGCCCGACATTCCTAGTTCCATTGGAACAAATGCCTAAGTCCACAGTCAATTTGACTTTTTACTTATAGCCCAATGCTACTGTGTGAATAACTTGGCAGACACGCTTTGCCGGATCTCCTGTATGGTTCTTTACTCCATCCACATGTGTAGGATCCTTTGGCTTAACCGCTGGTCATCTGAGCTCCCATGCAAGAAGTGCCTTGAACGGTTACATTTTTAAGGTGAAGTAGTGTATCAAGGAGATTCTCTCCCAGAAAAATGTTGTGCCTTTACCACACTTGTGCTTAAAAAGATTCTTTCCTTTACTCTTTGTATTCAAGGTCCAAAACTAAGACCAGGATGTGCAATCATAAGAAGATATGGCCCTTCAAAACAGCCAAGTCTGTTTCTGAGACTTCTTCCCAGTAATAGGGCACCCCACATCTCAGAGTGGGGAGATGTCCATTGACCCTCTGGACAATCTACCACACTTATATCCAGAGTGCCAATTCTAAACTGCAGTATCACACTCTGCCTCATATTTTCTTTATGCTTTCAAACTCACGCTCTCCCTTTTGGTGGGTGGATCTGCCTGCTGCTGCACAGCAGTTCCTGTCTCAAGGGGTCACCAACCCTGTGTCAGCAGAATGCTTCACACAGATTTTACTTTAATATGTCACAATTATTATACCAAATGGAGGAGTCAAGCCCATTCTGGATCTAAAGACTCAATTTGTTCCTTTTTTTTTTTTTACATGGAAACTTCCAGGTTGGTCAGTGCTTCCCTCTCTCCAAGGGATTTTCTAGTCTCCACCGACATCCGGGATCCTTGTACATTCCTATCTTTCTTGGTTATCAGCTCTATCTGTGTTTTTCATTGGGTAATATGAACTATTAATAATTTGTCACCCTCCCCCTTCCATGACCTCCTGAGTTTTCACCAAGGTGCTTGTTCTCATCATGACTCTGCTCCGTGCTTAGAAAATTCATGTTGTTGGTTACCTGAATAACCTGTTGTTAAAAGACCAGACCTTACTGTCTCTGTAATCCCACATTCACCAAATGGTGCAGATTCTACAGAGCTTCAGTTGGATCCTCAGTCTGAGGGAGTCATTGCTGGACCAATCTCACAGATTGGAGTACCTGGGTCTGACTTTAGACACAGTCCTTTGCAGAATCTTTTTGCCCCCAGACAAACTTGTGTCCCTCTGCCCTCATGTCTAGGCTCTTCAGGCCCAAAAAAGCCCTAGCTTCATGCCTGCATGAGAATTTGGGGCTTTGTGGTTCACTTTGAGTCTGTGCGGTACTCCCCGTTTTAGTCCCTATCCCCTGTCCCTAATCCATGGCGGATTTACATCCTGGCCCTGAGTTAGGAAAGCCATGGGAAAGTTAGGAAAATGTGGAAAGTACATAAAAAAACAGATGCCAGCCTGTCAGGCAGAGGCGCAGTCCTGGAAGCCCTCTTGGCGTAAGGGACTTGGTAGTCTTCGGAGGCCTGCTCCAAGCAATTCAAATATCCCTTCAACATTGGATTCCTCTATTGCAAAGGCACCCAACAAGAATCCAGACAGACAATGCCATGTCCATGGCCCAAATCAACCATCAAGTAGGCACCAGAAGTCGTACCACTCAAAAAGATGCTGACATTATTCTCACTTTGTAACACATTCTGTCCCTATCTGCCATTCACAATCCAGGTTTGAAAATAGTCAGGTAGACTTTCTCAGTTGTCGTTGTCTGGATCTGAGGGAATAGACTCTGACAGTCTACCGCCATAGTGACCCACACGGCCACTATGGGACCCGTGGGGTGGAGGAGGAATGCATACTGACGGGGGGCGAGCACCGCCCGCACGGTCCCCCAGCCAGGGGAAGTGAGGAGAGGAAGAGGCGAGCTGTCTGTACAAGCAGAGAGCTGTAATAGCTTTCATTTGAATGTCCTGTGTTCCCGGGGCTCACCGTCATAGCCCCACCTCTTGGCCCAGCGCCGTTGATAGACAGAACGCCGGTCCAATGCGGGACATGTGACGTCATCAAAGGCGCCGGGCCAAGAGGTAGGGCTATGTGATGGTGAGCCCCGGGAACACAGGACATTCAAATGAAAGCTATTACAGCTCTCTGCTTGTACGGACAGCTCGCCTCTTCCTCTCCTCACTTTCCCTGGCTGGGGGACCATGCGGGCGGTGCTCGACCCCCCCCACTCTGAGGCATCCCAACGCTCGCCAATGCCATTTGAGGGCTGCAGTATGCATTCCTCATCCTCCCCTGTAGTTCCGCCATTGGCTCGCCTCTTCCACTGCACAGATGAGGCTGCATTGTTCACGGGTCACGCTGTATTGGGCACAGGTGAGGCTGTATTGGGCACAGGTGAGGCTGTATTGGGCACAGGTCACGCTGCAATGGGCACAGATGAGCAGGGCCGGATTAACATAGGGGCTATTGGAGCTGTAGCTCCAGGCCCCTTTCTCAAGATAGGCCCATTTGCCCAAAAAAAAAAAAAAAAAAAAAATCAAAAAAAAAATATTTATTATTAAAAAAAAGATCGTCTTCGAGGGTTGTAGCTCGTCGATCAGGAGTCACAGAGACCCCACATTTGGGGGGTAGGTAGCTAAAGACCTACTCCAGCACTGGTTAAAATATGGGGCTGCTATATATGGTTCCGGAGATACAGGGCTGCTTGCGCAGCCTGTCAGAAGCTCCATACAGAGCGGCCAGTATAAATACGAGCTGGAACACTCTGCAGCAGACTGAGAGGATGAGATCACAGTGCTTATAATAATTATTTGTATATTACTTATGGTAATTAACCCCTCGCCACCCAGGCCAATTCTGACACTTCTCTCCTACATGTAAAAATCATCATTTTTTTTTGCTAGAAAATTACTCAGAACCCTCAAGCATTATATATATATATATATATATATTGTTTTAGCAGACACCCTATGGAATAAAATGGTGATCTTTGCAACTTTTTATGTTACACGATATTTGCGCAGCAATTTTTCAAACGTTTTTTTTTTGGAAAAAAACTGTTTCATTCATAAAAAAAAAACACTAAAGTTAACACGATTGTTTTTGTGTACCAAGTGATGCTTTACATTTTTTTTTACAGGTTACATGTTTAGAGTTACAGAGAAGGTCTAGTGCTAGAATTATTGCTCTCGCTCTAACGATCGCAGCATATGTAACCTGTGTGTATCTGGCTCTGATACTAACCAGTGTCTACCCAGCCACTGACTGACTAGTATCTCTCCCCAGCCTGTACCCACACACCCTCTCACCTGCTGACCTGTGAATGGGGGAATCATTCCCGCAGTGTTATTGTGTTCTGCCAGTGAATACAATGATTAGTGTTGCTAGTTATAGCTGGCAGGACCGATTGTTTTAGGGAAAACCTGACAGGCTGGTTGTACTCAAGTCGGTTAATAGGTTGACTTGTGTAAAACCAGCTAACCCATACATAGATCGACTATGGCTGGTCACTGCTTAAGATTCAATCCATGTATGGCCCGCTTAACCACTACACAGTCCCTAAACATCCTTCCACAAACATTTACATTTTTCCTTCCCAGATTACTTCATCCTCCTCTCCTATACATAATGCCCACTGTCATACTCTCCACACTTCTCTCCTGTACATACTGCTCACTGTCATACCCTCCACACTTCTCTCCTATACATAGCGCCTGCTGTCATATCCTACACACTCCTCTCCTGTACATACTGCTCACTGTCATACCCTCCACACTCCTCTCCTATACATAGTGCCCACCGTCATACAATCCACACTCCTCTCCTGTACATACTACTCACTGTCATACCCTCCACACTCCTCTCCTATACATAGTGCCCACTGTCATACTCCCAACACTCCTCTCCTGTACATACTACTCACTGACATACCCTCCATACTCCTCTCCTGTACATAGTGCCTACTGTCATACCCCCAACACTCCTCTCCTGTACATACTACTCACTGTCATACCCTCCATACTCCTCTCCTGTACATAGTGCCTACTGTCATACCCTCCACACTTCTCTCCTATACATAGTGCCCACTGTCATACCCTCCACACTCCTCTCCTGTACATACTATTCACTGTCATACCCTCCATACTCCTCTCCTGTACATAATGCCCACTGGCATACCCTCCATACTCCTCTCCTGTACATAATGCCCACTGGCATACCCTCCACGCTCCTCTGCTGTGCATACTGCCCACTGTCATATCCCTTCACACTCCTCTGCTGTACATAGTGCCTAATGTCATACCCTTCACACTTCTCTCCTATACATAGTGCCCACTGTCATACCCTTCACACTTCTCTCCTGTACATACTGCCCACTGTCATACCCTCCACACTCCTCTCCGGTACAAACTACCCTCTGTCATACCCCCACACTCCCCTCCTGTACTTACTGCCCACTGTCATACCCTTCACACTCCTCCTGCTGTACATAGTGCCTTCTGCCATACCATCCGCACTCCTCTCCTGTACGTAGTGCCCACTGTTAGACCCTCCACATTCCTCTCCCTCACCTGCACATACTTCCCACTTTTATACCATCCATACTCCTCTCCTATGCCTCTTACCCACAAAAACAGTTCTTTAAACTTATACTGAATATCCTCAATGTTACCAGCTCTATAATGGGCACACTTTTGTTAGTTCAACTAAAGGAAATCTTCTCAGTCCTCATATTTGTTCTGCCCATTATTAGTACTTATTTCATTTTGTAATTACTATTGTGGTGTATAGAGGAACATGGGGGATGTCAGCTACTCTAAATATACCACTTGTAAAAAAAGTGTCCCTGAAAATATTTTTGAAATGTTGGCAACTATGCACTTAGGCACTGCCCAAGGGCCACAGGGTCAGTAGGGGGCCCCATGAGAGGCTCCTGTGCTATTAAAGCGGTAATAAACCTTTATAACATTACAACTTTTTAGAGGCCCTTAGGTAGGTTATGCCATAATGTACAGCATAATGCACAGCATATTAGCACATTAGGGTACACTTAAATTGTCAGACTGAGCCCTCCAGTGCTGTGCTGTGATCAATCCGGCGGGGCCCGGGCGCTTCCATCTGCACACGGTCTTCCTTTCCGGGTTCTGTGCCTTCGGTCACTTGCCTTGGCCGGGCTGCGTTGATGTCATTCCCACACATGCTCATGTGCACCCTCTTTCTCTCATCCCCCCTCTCTCTCTCATCCTCCCTCCCTTACCCCTCACACCTCTATCATTCCCTTTCTCTTTCTCTCTCATCCTCCCTCTCTCTCTCTCTCTTAATTTAATTTGTTAGAACAAAAAAATGTTTGCATTTTTACTTATTTATGGTTTATAAAAGGCCCCACCAAAATCCTCAGTACCAGGCCCATGGTGTTCTTAATCTGGCCCTGCAGATGAGGCTGAATTGGGTACAGGTGAGGCTGAATTAGGCACGTGCAGGCCACGCTGCATTGGGCACTGAACATGCTGCATTGGGCACGGGTGAGGCTGCATTGGGCACGGGTGAGGCTGCATTGGGCACGGGTGAGGCTGCATTGGGCACGGGTGAGGCTGCATTGGGCACAGATGAGGCTGCATTGGGCACAGATGAGGCAGTATTGGGCACAGGTGAGGCTGTTTTGGGCATGGGCCTACCACTCTGCATTGGGCACTGAACATGCTGCATTGGGCACAGGTGAGGCTGCATTGGGCACAGGCCACACTGCATTGGGCACAGGTGAGGCTGCATTGGGCACAGGTGAGGCTGCATTGGGCACTGGACACGCTGCATTGGGCACAAGTGGGCACAGGTGAGGCAGTATTGGGCACAGGTGAGGCAGTATTGGGCACTGGCCATGCTGCATTGGGCACTGGCCACGCTGCATTGGGCACTGGCCACGCTGCATTGGGCACAAGTGGGCAGAGGTGAGGCAGTATTGGGCATGGGCAGACCACGCTGCATTGGGCACAGGTGAGGATTATTGAAGCGCTAACACCAGGTGTTTGGAGTATCTTTATCTGTTGATAAACTTTCTGGAATCCATATATTGCTATTGTGGTGTAGGATCTGGGCCTTTCTTTCTTTCTTTCTTTCTTTCTTTCTTTCTTTTTTCCTCATTCATTTCAGACTCAAACCACACCCCCTTTGAGCCACGCACTTTAAACCATGCCCACTATTTAATTTAAGCCCCGCCATTTTTTTGGGGGGGGGGCATACAACATTTTGCTATGGGGCCCTGTGATTTCTAGTCACGCCCCTGCTCTCTGTACAGAGATATTTCAAGCTCTTTGCCACAGGTGGGGGAGGCTGGGTGTAAATCAACTCCAAACTTCATCACTAGGTCCAGGGCCCCCTCAGGCCATTCTGGTGATCCCCTGGGAACAGTTCAACCTGATCTATGTCATTCCTTCTATCCAGATTCTTTCACATCTACTCCACAGGATCAGGATGGAGAGCATTCCTGTGATTATCACACTGAATTGGTCCAGGACAGGCTACTCAGACATATTCAGATTCCTGGCAGGCTCTTCATGGGCCCATTCAGATCTTCAGTTCCAAGGACCAGTGTTCCACCCTGATTCTCGATCCCTGAGTTTAATGGCATGACTGTTGAAGCCACAGTCCGGAAAGACAGAGGCCTATTGGACTTGACATGGGATTGACTTCTTGCAAAGTTTACCATCTCAGCTGGAAGGCCTATTTTATTTGGTGTAAGTACTTAGCGAGACCTATTCTATCCTTCCTCCAGTCTGGTCTGGATCAGCCTCTAGCTATAAGTACCATCAAGTCTAGGCCTTGTTCGTTCTGTTTCAGAGACCCTTGGCCCTCTCACTAGTAGGGATGAGCCGAACACCCCCGGGTTCGGTTCGCACCAGAATCTGCGAACGGACCAAAAGTTTGCACGAACATTAGAACCCTATTAGTTACAATGGACGCGAACGTTCGAAATCTAAAGTGCTAATTATAACGGCCAATAAAAAGGTTTGGGGACCCGGGTCCTGCCCCAGGGGACATGCATCAATGCAAAAAGAAGTTTTAAAAACGGACGTTCTGGAGCAGTCATTTTAATGATGCATAAAGTGAAAAAAAAAGTGAAATATTCCTTTAAATATGGTACATGGGGGGTGTCTAAAGTATGCCTGTGAAGTAGCATGTGTTTCCCGTATTTAGAACTGTCCCTGCACAAAATGACATTTGTAAAGGAATAAAAGAAGCCATTTAAAACTGCTTGCGGCTTTAATGTCATGTCGCAGATGGCTGGATTTGATGACAACAGGGCAGAAGGGCAGATACAGATGCAGGTTTATACTGTGCTAGTCTCACACAGCACACACACTAACTCCTGCAGATGGCTGTATTGGTAGAGAACAGCACTTTCCCCACACGCAAATGCCTGAGAAGAACACACTATCCCTGCCTATTCCTCTTTCCCTACACTTTCCCCACATGCAAATGCCTGAGAAGAACACACTATCCCTGCCTATTATTCCTCTTTCCCTACACTTTCCCCACACGCAAATGCCTGAGAAGAACACACTATCCCTGCCTATTTTTCCTCTTTCCCTACACTTTCCCCACTCAGGAATGATTGAAAATAGTTTAGACTGTCCCTGCCTATAAATCCTCTATCCCTCAACTCCGGAACACACTACACAAGGCCGCCGGCCCGGCGGACTTATATAGTGTGGGGCGTGTACTAAACCCCCTGAGCTATAATTGGCCACAGGCATCCTGTCTGTGGCTAATTATTGCTCTCCTCGCTGCTGGCTCTATGATTGGCCAAGCATGCGGGGTCACAGTGCATGCTTGGCCAATCATCAGGGTTGTCAGGGATACCCTGTGGCAGGACAGGCACACGGACGTGCGCGCGTGCGCACACATGTTCCCACGAGAACAGGCCGCACTGGGCAGCGGCGCATGAACGTGCGCAGTGACACACGACAGGCACGCGTGCGCAGGAATGCACAACAGGTGCATGTGCACGCGCGCTAACTCAACTTGGTGCCAGTTCCCCTTTAAAAGGACAGCAGCTGCTCCAGTGCAGTGCTGTCTGATCTGCAGCTCTACCTGAGTCTGATCCTGTACCTGCTGTTGTTATCTGATTCCTGCTACGTTTGACTACTGCTGCCTTCTCCTCTCCTGACCCGGCCTGCCTTGACCCTGCTATTTCTGAACCTGCTGACCTTCTGTTGCCAAATCTCTGCCTGCCTACTGACCACTCTCTGCCTGCTGTTACTACCTGATTACCTGTGTTTGACCCGGCTTGTCTCACCTGCTTCAGTCTAGTCCTGATCCAGTCTCTGCCTAGATCCAGGGATCGCTGACCTACACCTGTTACCACTGCTGCTACTGCCTCACCAGTCCAGTTCATCAGGTGGATCCTCTCTACTCATCTGTATCAGCTACCACGGATCATACAGGCACTCCTACCTCGCTGCGCTCCTGTACCACTGTTGCAACCCCAGTGGTCCTCGAGCCAGGGCTGTAAGGGAGGTCTCCTTCTACAGTTGGGCTCTGATACCAGGTACGTTACAGTATCAGACAGCCATGACTGAGCCTACAGAAGGAACCTCACAGATGGAGGAAGTGGGCCACCACCTCTCAGCCCTTACACAAGCTGTTCAGTCCCTACATGAGGGGTATCTTAAGTTGGAAGGACAAATTCAGGCACTTCCTGTCAGCTCAGCTCCAGTATCCTTCACTACACCCCCACCTGAGCCCAGAGTCCCCATTCCTGAGAAGTTCTCTGGGGAACGCAGCAAGTTTCGGGCCTTCTGCAACGCATGTCACCTGCATTTTTCTTTGCAACCTCGGACTTTCACGCTGGAATCCACCAAGGTAGGATTTATAATTTCCCTGCTGCAAGAGGATCCTCAAGCCTGGGCTCACCGGTTGCTGGAAGGAGACGACATACAAACGCATACCATGTCATCTTTTTTCGATGCTATGTCTCTATTGTATGACGATCCACTACGCACTTCCACGGCAGAAGCCGCGCTCTATGCACTCCAGCAGGGCCACAGAGCAGCTGAGGACTATATTGCAGACTTTAGATGCTGGAGCGCAGACACCCAGTGGAACAACGCAGCGATGCGGCACCAGTTCCGCATGGGTTTATCTGAGAAGTTAAAAGATGAACTTGCTCGAGTGGAGATACCTGATACCTTGGAAGGACTTATCAGTCTAGTAATTCAGATTGACCGATGACTCCGTGAGCGCCAATCAGAGAAAAGCACCCAGCGGAATCACCCTGTATGGATGACACCCAAGATCCCAGTTCAGCTCCCTGCCAATTCAAGTTCTGTCTACCCTGCACCTGCCACTCCCAGGCCCATGCCACTCGGAGTAATGCGACACACATTATCCCCAGAGGAGCGTTCACGCCGCCGGCAGAGGAATCTTTGTCTTTATTGTGGAAGAGCCGGCCATTATGTTCATGGGTTCAAAATTCAGCAGGTTCTCTCCCACTAACCTCACAATGCTGCCTGCCCAGGCGAACCATCTTACTCTTCCTCTGCTGGTCCAGCTTCCAGGAAAGACTATTCCAGTTAACGCTATTGTGGACTCCGGAGCTTGTAGTTGCTTCGTTGATTTAAATTTTGCCGCTCAGCAACATATTCCCTTGCGGCCAAAAACGCATGGACTATGCGTCTTTTTAGCTGACGGCTCGCGTATCAGATCTGGGCCAGTAACCCAAGAAACACCTCCTTTGCCTGTTACTTCCTCATCTCAACATAAGGAACTATTGACTCTTGATGCTATCACCTCCCCTTTGTTTCCGGTCATCCTGGGCCTACCTTGGCTCCAGGCCCATAACCCCCAGATCAACTGGGTGTCCGGGGAGATCACGTTTTCATCATCCTATTGTCAAAAGCATTGCCTGCCAGAACCTATAAGCACACCAGCAACCCTACTCTGCATGGACTCTGATCAAGATGTTCTTCAGTCTGTACCTAAAGCCTATCACCAGTACCTTGATGTCTTCAGCAAACAGGGAGCAAACAGGGAGCAGATACCTTGCCGTTTCACCGCTCATATGACTGTCCTATTGACCTCTTACCAGGAGCTGCGATCCCGTTTGGACGTGTATTCCCATTATCAGAATGGGAACAAGAGGCATTGAAAGAATATGTCGATGATAACCTCAAGAAGGGGTTCATCTGCCCATCCACCTCCCCGGCCGGAGCCGGGATATTTTTCGTATCTAAGAAAGATCACTCTCTCCGTCCTTGTGTGGATTATAGGGAGTTAAATAAAATTACGGTAAAGAACCGCTATCCTCTGCCCCTCATGACTGAGTTGTTCCAGAAACTGAGATCTGCACTAATTTTTACTAAACTGGACTTGAGAGGTGCCTATAACCTGATACGCATTCGAAAAGGAGATGAGTGGAAGACGGCCTTTCGTACCAGATTCGGGCACTTCGAGTATCTGGTCATGCCCTTTGGGCTTTGCAATGCCCCGGCCACCTTCCAACATTTCATTAATGACGTGTTCCGAGATTTACTGGATATCTTCGTAATTGTCTACTTGGACGATATCTTAATCTTCTCTGGGTCCCTTGCTCAACACCGAGAGCATGTCGGCATCGTCCTAGGCCGACTTCGCCAACACAAACTATATGCAAAACCGGAGAAATGTGAATTTGAGCGGCAGAGCATTCAGTTCTTGGGATTAGTAATTTCTACAGCAGGAGTTGAAATGGATCCCCAGAAGGTGTCCGCCATACTGGAGTGGCCTGTACCCACAGACAAGAAGGGGGTACAACGCTTCGTAGGTTTTGCGAACTTTTATAGAAAATTCATTAAGGGGTTCTCTGCCATAATCACCCCAATAACACAACTAACTAAACAAAACCTGCGATTCTGCTGGAACTCTGAGGCGCAGAGCGCCTTCGAAACGCTAAAAAAGCTTTTCACCTCGGCTCCTATCCTCAGCCATCCTGACCCGTCCTTACCCTATATCCTTGAGGTGGATGCCTCCGAAACAGCAGTGGGGGCAGTTGTCTCCCAACGGCAAAGGGTTAAGGCCTTAATGCACCCTGTGGCCTTCTTTTCACGGAAACTTTCTCCAGCAGAGAGAAATTACTATGTAGGAGATCGTGAACTACTGGCCATCAAAGCAGCACTGGAGGAGTGGAGGTATTTGTTGGAGGGCGCTAACCATCCCATACTAATATATACCGACCATAAAAATTTAGAGTATTTAAGAACTGCCAAAAGACTGAAGCCACGACAAGCTCGATGGGCTCTATTTTTCACTCGTTTTTCCTTCCATATAACGTACCGACCTGGATCAAAAAACACAAAACCGGACGCTCTATCCCGTATGTACGATGATCCCAAGGACTTATCAACACCAGATACCATCCTACCTACAGGGAACTTCCTACTGTTGCAAACGGATCTCTTGTCTCAAATCAAACAGGCTTCCAGGAACATGCTCAGCCCCCCCGGAGTCATGCTAACCTCTAGAGATGGTCTGCTTTGGAAAGAAAACAAAATTTTTGTTCCTGAGAATGTGCGAGTTGGGGTCTTGAAGATGTTCCATGACCATCCGCTGGCAGGCCATTTTGGCATACATAAGACCCTTGAACTTGTACGACGTACATTTTGGTGGCCTGATCTAGAAACTTTCTGTAAGAAATATGTGAACTCATGCTCTGTTTGCATTCAGAACAAGACAGCAAGAAGTAAGTCCTGGGGCCTGCTGAAACCTCTACCCATTCCTGATAAACCATGGAGGATGATCTCCATGGATTTTATAGTAGAACTTCCACCGGCCGAGGGATGCACGGCAATCTTTGTAGTAGTGGACCGATTAACCAAGATGGCTCATTTCTTACCCTTAAAGAGTACCCCATCTGCTATGGAGACGGCCCGAGTATTTATTAAGGAGATCGTCAGGTTGCATGGGGTCCCAGCAAACATTACGTCTGATCGTGGTGTACAGTTCACCTCACGTTTCTGGAGAGCTTTATGTAAAGCGTTGAAAATTGAGTTGGCATTGTCCTCAGCTTACCATCCCCAAACCAATGGGCAAACAGAAAGGACAAATCAAACGCTCGAACAGTACATCCGTTGTTTCACTTCCTTTACTCAGGATGATTGGGTATCTTTACTACCACTGGCAGAATTTGCCTACAACAACGCCAATCACTCAGCTACAGGTCAATCCCCTTTCTCTTCTAATTA
This sequence comes from Lithobates sylvaticus, assembly GCA_028564925.1. Taxonomy (NCBI): domain Eukaryota; kingdom Metazoa; phylum Chordata; class Amphibia; order Anura; family Ranidae; genus Lithobates; species Lithobates sylvaticus. The sequence continues at coordinate 512,230,572 of CM053026.1, read as the reverse complement.
TGGTTTCCATTTATCATTTCTGCCTGATTTCATTTCAGAATCTACAGTTCCGGCAGTACAAGATACCATGGATTTCCTCAACCACAACAACAAGATCTTGCAGGAAGCAATGGCCAAAGCACAAGCCAACAACAAGAAGGCTTTTGATAAAAAGAGGAGAGGAGAACTGAACCTGCAGCCGGGTGACCAGGTATGGCTTTCTACAACCAATCTTAAGTTAAAATGTCCGTCTAAAAAGTTGGCACCCAAATTTACTGGTCCCTTCCCGGTGAAGAGGAGGTTAAATGAGGTATCATATGAACTTTCTTTACCTGACTCATTTAAAATTCATCCTATATTTCATGTTTCACTACTAAAACCTGCAGTACCTGATCCCTTCCCTGATAGAGGACCCAAGCCACCGGAACCTGTTCTGATTGATGGGAATGAGGAGTTTGAAGTAGAGGCTATCCTGGACTGCCGGAGAAGGCGAAATCAGGTACAATTTCTGGTTAAATGGAGAGGATATGGCCTGGAGGATAACTCCTGGGAACCCGCATGCAATATCCATGCAAGAAGGTTAGTTCGTGCCTTTTTCCTTGCTCACCCTGAAAAGAAGAGCCTGTTGGGCATCCGGAGGCTGCCCCTCGGGGGGGGGGGCAATGTCAGGGATACCCTGTGGCAGGACAGGCACACGGACGTGCGCGCGTGCGCACACATGTTCCCACGAGAACAGGCCGCACTGGGCAGCGGCGCATGAACGTGCGCAGTGACACACGACAGGCACGCGCGCGCAGGAATGCACAACAGGTGCATGTGCACGCGCGCTAACTCAACTTGGTGCCAGTTCCCCTTTAAAAGGACAGCAGCTGCTCCAGTGCAGTGCTGTCTGATCTGCAGCTCTACCTGAGTCTGATCCTGTACCTGCTGTTATCTGATTCCTGCTACGTTTGACTACTGCTGCCTTCTCCTCTCCTGACCCGGCCTGCCTTGACCCTGCTATTTCTGAACCTGCTGACCTTCTGTTGCCAAATCTCTGCCTGCCTACTGACCACTCTCTGCCTGCTGTTACTACCTGATTACCTGTGTTTGACCCGGCTTGTCTCACCTGCTTCAGTCTAGTCCTGATCCAGTCTCTGCCTAGATCCAGGGATCGCTGACCTACACCTGTTACCACTGCTGCTACTGCCTCACCAGTCCAGTTCATCAGGTGGATCCTCTCTACTCATCTGTATCAGCTACCACGGATCATACAGGCACTCCTACCTCGCTGCGCTCCTGTACCACTGTTGCAACCCCAGTGGTCCTCGAGCCAGGGCTGTAAGGGAGGTCTCCTTCTACAGTTGGGCTCTGATACCAGGTACGTTACAAGGGTTATATAAAAGGATGTAACTGCAGCCTTTTTTTATTGCCAGTGTCTAATCACCTGAAGGTTGCCACATATAACGCAATTACAATGACTAAAAATCCTTTGTCCTGGACTGTACTCCAAGAAACATATTTTACTAGTGAGTCAAAAAAATTTTATAACTTTCTTTAAATGCTATACTTCTGAAATTTCTCCTGTATGCCTTCTTTTGATTGGGAAAAAATGTCTTAATTTTTATTTATACAATAGGTCTTGCATTTAAAGTATATCAAAAGCCAAAAATGTGTTTTCCACTTTGGATAAAGTAGAGTATGGTTGAAACCCCTCTTATGTTTTATATTGCCATCTGTCTCCAACTTGGGATATTGTTCTTTGTTTTCTGTCCTATGGAAGCAGCAGGAAGTGAGAAAATCTCTCCAAAGTGAGGGGGAATAAAAACGTACCAATACTGGCATTTACTAATTATAGCAGAAAACATCTAGCCACAAGATTCTCATGGCTTTTAAGTTACCAATGTTTTTGTACTTAATATGCTTTTTTAAATCAAGCTTACTGTCAGGAAATTAAAGGTCAACTTATGGCTACCTTTCCCAGAGGTCTTCATATCAGGAAGTGATCCTCAGTGATCCAGAGAGTGGCACTGAGGTGATTATATCAGCACATTACACTGTGGGTAAATACACTGTGTGGCAGGTTCACAATGCCCTGCACTACCTGTATATCATTACTCTTTTGCGTTGGATAATGTTGAGTGAAGACATTTCAGAATTACCGTGGGGACAGTGCCAGAAAGGAGATGTTGCAGCTAGAGTTGCTTTTTTAATTTTAATCCAGCTGGGGCACCTTTTGTGATATAGGTAGGAGTCAGGGTTTAGGCTTAAAATCAGTACTGCAGAAGCTTGAATTTATTTAGGGTAATGCAGGTATATGCAATGCACAGACAACAACTTTTGTGTGCTGCACTGCCATTGTGGCTTTTTCAAAGAGGTTAGTGACCCAATCTGTAAGGTGTGAGGTATCTATGGTGCGGCATCGGCTTCTCCTGCATCTCCTTATGGCGGCAGTGCGTCTCCTCCCTCCTCCACCTAGGCCAATAGGATCGCTTCTCCTTTCAGCCAATCAGGAAACAGGCTGCTTCATTCGCTATTGTCACATAACTGGGTGGGATCAGGGCGCAGAGCGCTCCAAACCCATCCTTTGGTTGGAGCCTATTAGAGCCTCTAATGACCTGCTTCAAAAAAAAAAAAACACCATTTGGAATCCATGCGTCCGGCACCCCGCATGTAGATTAGGGGCCAGACGCATGGATAGGGGGGGCGGCACCTCTGCCACCACTAATCAGCAACTAAACACTCTGCAGCAAGACTTGCAAGGCATTAAAAGCGTAATATGCCTCTTATCTAACTGCTACCATTTTTGGTTAAAACTGACCAACCAAATGATGAATGTTATCGTATGCTGAAATTACAGTGTTCTTTTTCAGCCATGCAATGCTTTTCTTCCATTACCAGTAGAAGCAACGCTTACTCAGTGTGGCACTACATAGCTATTAGGGAAAAGTCTGCAGAGTATTTGTTTCAGAGCCCTGTATAATCCTAATCCATTACAGATCCTTTCAGTGTATTAAGAGTCACGTGGGCTAACATAGCTCTGCAGTTTTGTAAATAAACCAAAGGTGCACTTTGCCCAGCAGATGAAACCCATAGTCTCAATAATGACTTTTTCAAGATTATGCTGGATATTTCTTTCAGCTACGCAAATTTTCTCTTACAGCATTGGGGATCTTGAAAAAATAGTGCTGGTGTGAAAAAGCTTATAGAAAGGTATGTTTTTTCTTGTCATTTATTTAGACAGCACTTGACAACAACAGAATAGTTAATTGTTAAAATTATTAGGGCAATTTCATTATTAATGCTTATGGGCTTATTTACACCACAATCCCTGCTTTTAGTGTGCAGTTCCGCATGTGTGTTTACATGCATTTGTATTGTGTTTGAAGTGTTTTTTTTTTTTTGTCACATTTGCAGTGTATTTAGCATTATTTATGATCTTTTTTTTTTTTTTAAGTAGTGGCATTTAAATGCATTTGCAGTGCGGTCAGTGACCTAACAAATCAGTTCAAATTTCACACAATGAATGATGAACACTACATTTACAAGAAGTATATACCACATCAAACTATATTTTTAGTTTGTGTTTATTAGATTTACTGTACTGTTCTGGATTTATCAGTATTATATAGTTTCAATATATCATCTATTAGATTTATATCATATTCAAAGGTGAAGTTGAAATCAATTTGTATTTTTTCCATGACATTTGGATGGTCCTGATTGGTTTAGAAACAACCCCAAGAAAACAAAAGGGCAGCAAAATGTCCAGATTTTGCTATGTCTTTATAAACCAAGCCTCACATGATATCATTTTTGTAAAAATGATGGTGGTGTTCAACAGAAACATATGCATTCATAATATATTAACATAGTTCTTTCAAAAATAAAATATATTTGTAGTCTCCTGTAACAAACAGAAAATAGAAAAATCTAAATCTATTGCAAATTCGTTTTTAATAGGATTAGTTCCCAAGAGAGAATTCAAAATAGAAAATATTCTGACATTCTCAAGTGCTTCCAATTGAGCAAGGTTGGCACTTTTTCTCCATGGTCTCCTTGTAGCTGCACAGGCTACAGTACTTCTGCAGACTATAACTTAAATAGATATTAGGTTATTTATTACCAGAATGAATAATGTGGGAAAAGAGAAGGTATTGGAAAAAGAGAAAAGTTTACCGCTTATCTTATGTTGTAAAGGCGTTAACGTGGTCCACAATCGTAAACTAAGACAGAATTCATAGAACATACCACTAGTTAGTTCCCTTATAAATGCGACATATTGTAGAAATGTTAATTAATATTTTACCAATTTCAATGCTAAAATAATTACCTATATACTGTAACATACACTACATGTCCAAAAAATGATGTACACCGGACCATTGCACCTATATAAGGCTGATGGGCATCCCCTTCCATAACCATGGGCATGAGCACAGAGATGGCACCCTTTATAGCTATAACAGCCTCCACTTTTCTGGGAAGGTTTCCAACAATATTTTGAAGTGTGTCTGTGGGAATTTGTGCCCATTCAGCCATAAGAACATTTATGAGGTCAGGTACTAATGTTGGGTGAGTAGACCAAGCTTGCAATCTGTTCCAGTTCATCACAAAGGTTTACAGTTAAGGTGATTTCAGGTCTCTGTGGAGTTTCCCAAAACTCATCAAGCCATGTCATAATGGAGCTGGGTTTCTGTGGTACCATCATGCTGGAACAGAATAGCCTTAAAACTGTTGCCACAAGGTTGGAAGCATACAACAGCTAAAATGTGTTGGTATGCTGTAACAATAACAGTAATGTTCACTGAAAACACCTAAATGTGGGTGTCCACATACTGGAAACAACTGGAGGGGTGTCCATATAGATGTGATGATCAAGTGTCCACAAAGTTTTGGCCATATAGTGTAAACACATGTGTTCATTTCAATTTGCAGAATAGGTGCAAAAATAATACAATAAAAGCATAAAAAATGGTGAACTTATTAGAACAGTTGACCATTTAAATATCTAATTTTATAGGAATTTAAAAAAAAAACGAATCTGGCTCTTTAAGGTGTAATGAAAAAAGGTAACATAGTTGAATGTCATATAATTTCACTCTGCCATTACTATTTTCAAAGAGAAAATATATTCTGTGATTAAACTACAACTCTTTTTTTGTTATTTGGTGACTTTTTAGAAAAGACAATGGGATGTGGAACATCCAGTACCCCTCCCCCACACAACCACTCCATTCGAAAATCTAAAAAAGGTAAGCTTATATTATACTGTAAGATTACATTTGTGGGTCAATTTATTGCAGGGCCAATGCTGTTATAGTTTAATAACGTTATGTTATGTTTCACTTTGAGTAGGTATCTACACAAATAGAAGTGATGCATCAATTTAGGAATGGTTGGACCTTTGGTTCTTTTAATGTTTGAGAAACGTTTTAAGAAAGAATTTAAATGGGTATTTAGAAAAGACAACACTCACAAAATGGGCTTTAAGATTTCATTGACATTGGGTTACTTAAGCATACATTCAACTGTGCTCAAACCAATAAAACAGCGCTGGCAAACAAAAATTGTGACAAAATAATAAATGATCCCACAAAATTGACAAACATCAATAATGTGTGTGAAGTGGTTACATGTCTGACACAAACCAATCCCATAAAAAATAAACTAGCATCACATAATATGTGTGATAAATTATTACATAAGTGACATGATTGAATAATAACCATAAAATTATTTCATAGATACCAAAATTGAATAAGTGATAAACCACATTTAGGTTGTGGTTCATCACTTATTCAATTTTGGTATCTATGAAATAATTTTATGGTTATTATTCAATCATGTCACTTATGTAATAATTTATCACACATATTATTTGATGCTAGTTTATTTTTTATGGGATTGGTTTGTGTCAGACATGTAACCACTTCACACACATTATTGATGTTTGTCAATTTTGTGGGATCATTTATTATTTTGTCACAATTTTTGTTTGCCAGCGCTGTTTTATTGGTTTGAGCATTTTCTGAAGGTTATAGCACTTTCTTATCAGGAGCTGCACATTTTTTGTGTTTTCTTTTTCTCGTTCAATATTGCACACGTCTATTCCAGCGCCGTTTCTTTGTTTATATACATTCAACTGTGGGTTATGTTGGCTTGCACACATGCAGAAAGTGTGAGTTTGGGACATACACCCACATGGATGTCAAATTAGGAGCAGCGATTTTGTCCGTGCAGCCGTCACAAGACACTAATGGAACTGCCTGCACAAGAATGTATAGGACACCTGTGCATACCGTGCGAGCAGACACAGCCCTTGTACAAGTGTATGCTTAAAGTAGAACTAAAGGGAAAAAAAGTTTTTTTCTCATTTTGGTTAGAGCAAAGGAGGGTTATAACCCCTGTCCGATTTTTTTTTTTCTCCATCTGTGTCCCATTGGGGAGATTTACTTTCACTTCCTGTCCCATAGCCAAACAGGAAGTGAGAGGAAATTAATATATATATTATTTTCTTTCAGTGGAGGACAAAGTCACCAAAGGGTCTCTGTATGAAAACACATTTTAGGCATCCCTTTATCCTACTGACCAGGCACAAACACTTATTTACTAGATAGATAGGTTTATAGTATGTCATTCACAAACCCATATAGGCAACAACATTTTCAATGTCAATATGGATTAACAAAAGCTATTTTGGTCTCAGACTGTGCAAAAGCTTTAATTTCCGTGTGACATGTAAAGGTTTTGCATACTCCCAGGATAAAGGTAATTTTATTCATGTGATGTTTTTCCAGGTTTGGTACAATCATTTTTACTTTGCCTTTGGCCCACTTGCATGTTAGAGAGAGGTTTTTAAACCTTGTCTCAAAGACAAAATGTAATATGTGCAGCTGTTTCATTATAATTTACATTTATTACTCATTAAACCCATAACTATAGTTTTGTTAGAGGTTTAATATAATAGGAGCTGCCTGTGTGTAATTCACACATTTAAAGTCCATGCTCCAGCACTGTGAAGTTCCTCTAGAAATCTCTCCCCTTGCTGCTTCTCTCCTCTCTATTACTGAATTCAGTTTGAGCGGCACATAACTCTGGTTCTACAGATACCTTCAGCTGAGGCAGGTGCTACAGGTACAGTTTAGAAGAGAGGAATTAAAAATATCTAAATATCCCCTTATAGGCATCTTGAGATCGCAGGGACCTAAGGGATTGATAGCCAAAATGTATACACATCTGTTACAGAAGAAAATAGAAGGTGAACCACTGAAAATAAGGGATAAGTGGCAGGCGGCTATCCCAGACATGAGCGATCATGAATGGGATGAAGCCTGCAATTCCCATCTGAATGTATCCCCCGCAATGAACAACAGGATAATACAGATGAATATAATATATCAGACGTACTTGGCTCCAAATAGACTGTACAAAATGGGGAGGCTGATTGAACCAAGATGTACTAGATGTGGGCAGGGGGGGAGCAGACTTCCTTCACGTAATGTGGTACTGTGGTAAAATAGGAAAATATTGGCAACAGGTAGCTTTGAAAATAGGAAAAGTCTTGAATAAACCATTTATGGCTACGATGGAATTATGTTTGTTGGGGATATTAAGGGAAGAGAGAGACAATAGAGACAATAATACCTTCTTAAGGGAGGTACTATTTCTGGCAAGAAAACAAATAGAAAAATGGATTCAGCCATATCCCCCGACAGTAAACCAATGGGTGAGAGCAGTAAATCAGGTCCTACCCTACGAAAAAATAATGTATGAACAAAGGGGAAACGGGCGAAGATATGAAAATATATGGGCAAAGTGGAATAGAACATGGTTAACAGTGGAAATAGGAACACCTGAAAACATAGTATAAGGTGACCATAGAGGGTGAGAGAGAATGGAATGAATGAGAGGAGAAAATGTAATTATAATTTGTATTATATAAAGAAATGTAAAAGCATATAAAAATGTACAATGTAAATTATTATGTAAGGAAAAATTTGGAATAAAGAGTTTTGAAAAAAAAAAAACTCTGGTGTGGGAGAAATTCAGCAGGGGTAGTTTAGAATTAGACAGGAATAATTTGAATTAAAGTTTAAAAAATAAAAAATCTATTGTGTAAATTCTTATGTGTAACTTTTCTTTTCTGCCTTTCCACAGCTCAATCCATCAATCAAGGTATGGATATTTGTTACTGACTATAAGCATGTTTTTAAAGAGCAATGTCCATACATTTACTGTAGATCACACAGTGATTCTTTCTACTTTAGTCCATGTCAGGTGGGCTATTTGCAAGAAAAACGGAAATGGAAGGCGCGCACACCTAGTGCATTACCAAAGTTAATTTAATAAGAAATTTTTATATAAAAGTGGGTACTCACAAAATACAACTGACAAAAGGCCATAAACACAGTGCATGGACATGCACAGAACACGGGGTACAGCTAACGGGTTTCGGGGGCGCACCCCCTTCCTCAGAGCTAGACCCTGGGCTATTTATCTGCTTGCATGCAATGCAGGACAAAGGAAGGGTCACTGAAAAAAACTTCCCTCTTCCTAGTAGTACCTTAGCTCACTCCCATGCTGCTCTTGACTGTTGAGACTATAGAAGAGAAGGAAAGCCTTGTGCAAGCTGCAAACTGACTTGTATGAGCTTACACAGGGCTAGGGAATCCTTTCTTGGACCCATGTGACAATGCTAGGCCAATCATGTGACACCTAGCACTGGCACAGGGGAAAAGGGAAAGTCAGTCACCCACTGGCCCATACCTGGAAGTACCTGGTGTTTCTCCACTGTTGCCAAAGCACAAATGAAGCAGCAATGGAGCAAGAAAAGGTGAATACATGCTACTGGGGATAGGGGGTAGACAAAAGTAAGGTTCACTATACATGGACAAAAGTAAGGTTCACTCTAATGTAAATTATAAGGCAGCAAAGAGGTAATCTTTTTAATGATGTTCTTACTCAATCTCCCAATAGAATGATTTCCTTTATACAGCTATACACAGTGGATGTACAGAAAGCTGCATCAGGAAGGGGAAGACTTTAATTCCTGCATTCATTCAATGAATACACACTAAATGGACAGGCTCAGGGAGGAGGATGGAGGGCAAGCATAAAATCCACTCACTAGGCAAAATCTACAGACAGTCCCCACACATTAAGTCATTAGGAGGAGAAGCTCACAAACAGTCACTACAGAGCCTGGTATCTAGGATAAGGTTTGCAAATAGTTTTGCAAATAAAGCTCAAAGTTTGCAACTTGATAGCAAACCAAGCTGTAGTCCAATGGGGGCTCTTATTTTACAATTCTGACCATTTCTAGGAGTTATTCAAGCCAGCACTGCCATTGGAGCACATGTAGCAATGCTAAAATACAAAAAAATAAACAGTATCTCTTCCTACACAGAATTGTCAGCTCTCACTAAATGCTCCAACAAACACAGACAATATGGCTGCCGTGAGCCCGTCTTTTTAGGAAAAGTGTGCTGGGTTATCTATTCCTTCAAATTGTTGGCTCTTGTGACTCGGCTGACAAAGAAAAAAACTTTTGCATTAAAGGTTGTGTTTTTTTTTCTGGTGGCGAGCCTGCAACGTTTTCAGCTAAACATTTGAGATTTGTAACAAACTCTTGGTAGTGTAAAACCCTAACTGCATTCCTAGTCAGGAAGAGGGGTGAGTAGAGACTAGTCACTCATCAGGAAGAAAGGTGGTGGGGGCAAAGTCCACAGACATTCAATTCAGAGCAGAACAGGAAGGTGAAGGTGAAGGTGAAGGGGGAGGGACACAATAAACCATTTAATGATAATTTATGCATTGTTGTGGGGGTGCCATTGAGGGCCTAGTAAAGGGCCTAGTCCCTTTTTTCATTGTGGTATGTTAATTTATCTATGGGCAACAGAAATTAAAGATGTATATCTGGTATCTCTCTATGCCAGTAACTAGGGCTACATTTACACTTGCATTCCAGCATTTGTTTAAACAGAGACCATATACACTATATTGTCAAAAGTATTGGGACACCTGCCTTTTCATGTGTGTGTACTTTAACCTCCCTAGTGGTATTCCCGAGTGTGGCTCGGTGTAAATTTTCAGTACCAAAAGCGGTAACCCCGAGCCACACTCAGGATTGCATTGCAGGATCCAGGCAAAGTTACCTTGTCCCCAGGATCCTGTGATGTCCCCCCACTGTGTGTGCGAGCCATATCTTCCCTCAATTCATCAGTGCCAAGCTCCGTTACCTGCGAGCATCGCGACGCATGGGGACGGAGTACGGCGCCAAATTCAAAAAGTTAAAAACATACAATACATACAGTACACTGTAATCTTACAGATTACATTACTGTATAAAATTATTTCACATCCCTTTTGACCCTAGTGGTTTGTCCAGTGCCCTGGAAACTGGAGATTGTCCATAGCAACCAAAAAGTGTCCCTTTACATCAAAAGCAGTTTTAGACCAGCTAGAAAGCAGCGATAATAAATTAGAATCACTTGCAGAATTGAGCAATAGTGATTTGTGGGGAAATTCGTCATCAAACACCGAAAGTAATGACAGCGACAATTCTGCAACTAAGCAAATTTCAGTGTTTTTGATTTGATTACATTTTTGAATAATATTATTATTATTTGTTATATTATTTGTTATAATTATTTATAGTTATTTATTATATTATAATTTATGATTTTGTGTTTCAAACTTTATCATACCCGGGATGTCTACTAGACTCTTATTTGGACAGATTTAAGTGAGTTAATCCTAAGAATTACAGGCCTACAATATAAAACGCCAAATTTCCGCGCAAAACATGAGCATCAAAAATCTGAAATAATCATACCGCCAGGGAGGTTAATGGCTTCCCAGTCTTAGTCCGTAGGGTTCAATATTGGGTTGGCCCACCCTTTACAGCTATTACAGCTTCAGCTCTTCTGGGAAGGCTGTCCACAAGGTTTAGGAGTGTGTCTATGGGAATGTTTGAACATTTGTGAGGTCAGGCACTGATGTTGAACGAGAAGGCCTGGCTCAGTCTCCGCTCTAATTCATCCCAAAGGTGTTCTATGGCTGTATAATGTAAACTATAGATATATAGCGTAAAACCATTTAGAGAGAAACATGGTGGTATAGAGTAATAGCCGCCCAACGCAGTTCCACCGCACCTGGTGTGAATGGACCCCGAGTCAACAAATACCCCTCATTCAGTACAATGTCCCCATTTTGCTCTCCGTACTTTAGGAGCATGTACTGTATGTATGCCTTGCTTCCAAAGATTTTGTGTTTCAAGTCAGGCTTGTTTTATTCCATAGCTCATATAAAGTTTTCTCTGTTGCTGTTCCAGGTGTGTGGTTTGGAGATAACAGAGTCATGATTGCCTCTCCCTAGTATGTTGGCATATCCACATCAAAAAGAATGCTTCCACCACTTTCATATGGTTCATGGTCGTGTGGTTCATTTTCTCTTCAACACCATGTTGTTCTGGATTGTATGGTACAGTTGTTTGGCACATAATTCTATGCTTCCTCAGAATAGCATATGTTTACAAGTTGTGCCATCATCTGTGTAGAGTATTTTAAGCATTTTGGCTTAATTGGGCTAGATATTGTTTCTGTGTAACAGGTAGGTATCAAAGGAAAATTGCCGCTCCAGGTGAAAAACTCCAGGCACAATGAATAGTGTGAGACTCCTCACACGGGTGCACGCCCCGGCTCACCTGCCGTAGAAGACTGAATAAGGAAAGAAATTGGCTGCACACCGACATTCTTGAAGTCCTTACAAACAATAACAGTAAGCTACACTGTGCGAAACTAGTCCACCTCTGTTCCCGCTACTGCAACCGTGGTGTGTGTCATTTGTATGGAACATTCAATAAATGAACTTCAAGAATATCGATGTGCAGCCAATTTCTTTCCATATAACAGGTAGGTATACCTGCAGCAGTCATCAGTAAATGTGAGAAAATACCTTTTCTTTCCTGAAGTCTGAGCTTTGATAGAACCACATGGATCTGAATGAACTAGGTCCATGGGCTGTCAAGCTCTGGTGTTGATACTTTTGGGAAAAGAATATCTGGCCAATGCTTCGATTATAAGACTAGTACATTTCATTGTTGCTTAACAAGCTTTGATAAAGACAAAAGGTTACTTTCAAGAGTAGAAACAAATACTGTATTTTGATAGGTATCTTTTTGGTGACTGAGTTGCATGCTGATGTGATTTTTTTAGAAAAAGTGGGATAGGCCTGCTTAACTCTTGTGGCTTTTGGTTGTTTATTGTGTCTCTTTTTGCTGATTCATTCTAGCATTACAAATTTAGCAGTTTGCCTTTCGGTGACCTGTTTTTTTGCACAGAAAACATTGTTGTGTTTAATGCTGCAGATTCTGTTGTAGGAACGATGTCATTGTTTGCAGTTTCAGTTTTTCGCTGATGTTCATCTGCAAGCTTGTATAAACAAGTAAGCTCCTCATCTGGGCAAGCATCATGGCATCAGGGACCGGTTTTGTGGAAAAAATTGGGGGGGGGGGGGATTCTTTTGGTGGTCGGCTGCCACCAGATGCAGCATGTCACTTGCCACCATTGCCTGCCACCAGATGCAGTGTGTCACTTGCCACTCATCGACTGCCACCAGATGCAGCTTGTCACTTGCCACTGTTGCCTGCCACCTGATTCAGCATGTCACTTGCCACCATTGCCTGCCACCAATTGCAGTTTGTCACTTACCACCGTTGCCTGCCACCATATATAGAGTGTTACTTGCCACCGTCACCTGCCACCAGATGCAGCTTGTCACTTGCCACCTGTCCCCTGCCACCAGATGCAGCGTGTCACTTGCCACCTGTCGCCTGCTGCCAGATGCAGCATGTCCCTTGCCACCTGTCGCCAGATGCAGCTTGTCACTTGCCACCGTTGCCTGCCACCAATTGCAGCTTGTCACTTGCCACCATCGCCTGTCACCAGATGCAGTGTGTCACTTGCCACCATCGCCTGTCACCAGATGCAGCTTGTCACTTTCCACCTGTCGCCTGCCACCAGATTCAGCTTATCACTTTCCACTTGTTGCCTGCCAACCGGATGCAGTGTTTCACTTGCCACCTGTCGCCTGCCACCTGATGCAGCGTGTTACTTGCCCCTGGTCGGCTGCCACCAGATGCAGCTTGTCTCTTGCCACTGTTGCCTGCAACCAGATGCAGCGTGTCACTTGCCACCTATCGGCTGCCACCAGATGCAGCGTGTCACTTGCCACTATCGGCTGCCACCAGATGCAGAGTGTCACTTGCCACCTATCGGCTGCCACCAGATGCAGCGCGTCACTTGCCACCTATCGGCTGCCACCAGATGCAGCGTGTCACTTGCCACCTATCGGCTGCCACCAGATGCAGCGTGTCACTTGCCACCTATCGGCTGCCACCAGATGCAGCGTGTCACTTGCCACCTATCGGCTGCCACCAGATGCAGCGTGTCACTTGCCACCTATCGGCTGACACCAAATGCAGCATGTCACTTGCCACCAGTGCCTGTCACCAAATGCAGCATGTCACTTGCCACCAGTGCCTGTCACCAATTGCAGCTTGTCACTTTCCACCTGTCCCCTGGCACCAGATGCAGCTTGTCACTTTCCACTTGTTGCCTGCCAACCAGATGCAGCGCGTCACTTGCCACTATCGGCTGCCACCAGATGCAGCGTGTCACTTGCCACTATCGGCTGCCACCAGATGCAGCGTGTCACTTGCCACCTATCGGCTGCCACCAGATGCAGCGTGTCACTTGCCACCTATCGGCTGCCACCAGATGCAGCGTGTCACTTGCCACCTATCGGCTGCCACCAGATGCAGCGTGTCACTTGCCACTATCGGCTGCCACCAGATGCAGCGTGTCACTTGCCACCTATCGCCCACCACCAGATGCAGCTTGTTACTTTCCACTGTTGCCTGCCACCTGAGGCAGCATGTCAGTGGCCACCAGTGCCTGTCACAAATTGCAGCTTGCCTGCCACTAGATGCAGCGTGTCACTTGCCACTGTCTCCTGCTACCAGATGCAGTGTGTCACTTGCCACTGTCGCCTTCCACCAGATGCAGCGTGTCACTTGCCACCCCTCACCAGCCACCAGATGCAGCTTCTCCCTATCCTGCCACCAGAATGTCACTGTAACCTGCAACCAAAAATATGAATTTAAGGCCAATTTGTAAGGTTTTCTGCAGTGGAAGAACTTACTCACTTACACCCTCTTCTTGCAGCCTCTCACCATCCCGTAGCGACAGAGTTGTTACTGTGTTCTGTCCTCTCCTAGAGTGAGAGAGTGGAACAGCAGTGATGTGGGGCAGGGGTGGTGAGAGATGTCATCTCTCTGCTTCGCTCGCCATACCTCGATTAGTGCAGCAGTGATAGTGTGTAAATGTAGATAAAATACTTTCTTGTAAACAGAGCTAGTCTCAACTTTTTGATACCACCTTGTATGTAACTCACATATTTTCAAAATAAATTATTTCTCAAGCATTGAGATATTCAAATCATTCCCTTGGCTTTATGCTGACATGTCATCTATAATTTTAACTTTATAGCACTGATGTTAAATATAAATAACGATTCCTGCGCTTATCCCTCTACCACTCACAGTAAACCAATTAATGCAAATGGATTCACAAAAAAGCTGCAACCAAATAAGTCCGAACACAAGACTAAATAGGTAATAATTAAGAAATAGGTGCACTAATCTGATACCAAACAAATAATGGTGATAATCAAAAAACAATGATTGATAACTTAACCAAACATAACTAAACTGGTAATCATTATGACATATATGTGAATAAAAATAAATATTGAACACACTCTGTAAAAAAAGTAATAATCTTTCAAGAAAAATGTGTCCATACAGAAGTCCAAAAAAACTCTTATGAAAAAAGTTAATATCAACACTTTTGTGATAGGAATACTGATATTTCATCAGTTTTTTCTAACGCAATCCAGATAAACATGGTGTTCAGATAGATCCCTTCACCACAAACACTCGCCTCTTACCAGAAATAGTGGATCTCAGGTAATAGAGATCAGATGCGCTTGTTTAAATTCCAATGGACATGTTACGTGGAAACGCGTCGGTCAGAGCCACTATCTGTGATGTCATCCCACACAGGCTGGTGCCGACCACCGTCATGTACTGGGAAAGGAGACTCATCTGGGACATCGGCGACCCCCATTTAAATACAAATAGTAGTGGGTGGCCTCCGAAGTCACAGATGTGTCCATATACCATATGTCACTACTGATTAGTAATATGCGGTGAAGCAATATAGCTAATCAATATTAAACAAAAAATTATGCCCAAAAAGATCAATACTGATCATACATATCTTAAAAGGATTAAATAAATGTACAAGTACATAAAAAACAAAAAATAAGGACATTTTAATTAATTGGACACAAAAAAATAAGACTAGTCGGTCATAAGACTATACAAATACAATTCATAAATTACGCCTTAAATGAATCAATGATACAAACACAGTACATAAAAATCTAAAAAACGTTAAATCAACACAGCGATGTGTACAGCGATGAAATATCGTCTGTCACTAATAATACATCATCCTCAATAGTCAATTCAGAGGTTTATCTTACTATTTGCATAGTATTGCCTAAAAAGGCTGGAGTAATGTTAAACAAGGGCTGTAAGAACACATCAACATATTTACCAATCCGTGAGGTGACAGAGTTATTCCCACTAACAATAGGTCTCCCGGATGGATTATTCAAACTCTTGTGCACCTTCTGCAGATAATAAATGATGGGAATCCTTGGTGTCACCGGTACCAGGAACTCCTTTTCCTTTTTGTTTATCAGGTGGGAATCAAACCCCACTGATAGCAACGTAGCACTGATTTTGCTTCTAATGTAGATATAAATATCCAACTTCCATACCACGGTTTTAAGGCTGGTGGCTGCCATAAGAAAACTAGGCGCAAATATTTTTGATGTTGAGATATTGGGTATACAGTATCTTTTTTCACTATTTCCTTATTTGTTTTTACCTTATTTAAGTCAGTGCTGCAACTTAAAACAGATCAGATTTTTTTTTTTTTTTTTTAAAGGTTTTCCATTTTGTCTGTGTTTTAAAGTTGATCTCCAGACAGATATAAAAGACAAAAATCATTGCAGCTCTATATTCATAAATAAAAAATGAATGAAAGTTGCATAATTACTGGAATCAACTTGATATCTGCCTCTTGTATTCCCTTGTACAATAGAGCTCAGCTTTAGTTGATTGAATACTGAAACTAATATTAGACAAAGTAACACGCCTTTCTATCATTTGCCTTACAGGTTCTATGGCACCGGCAGGAACTGGTATGTTTTCAGAATATATTATAGAGAACAAATGTAACAAACATGTTTACCAAAGATATAGCAGCTGATTAGACATGTGCACAACAAAAAAATTTGTTTATCTTCGTTTCGTTTTTTTCGTTTCCGTTGATTCGTAACGATTCGTAAATTCGTAAGTCGTCGGTGTTCGTATTCGTAACGATTCGTACATTCGTAAGTCGTCGGTGTTCGTATTCGTAACGATTCGTACATTCGTAAGAGTTATTTATCGTTGATTCGTTTTTTCGTTAGTTTAATTTTCGTTTATTCGTTTATTCGAAATTCGGACGCATTCGTATTTATTCGTAACATTCGTAACATTTATAGATTTCTTAATCGGAGCATAATTCATAATTTTATGTAATGTGTATGCTATTATTACATTTTAAGAATTTACGAATCGAAAAAAAAAGTTACGAATCGAAAAAAAAAGTTACGAATGTACGAATTTTTTTGTTCAATCCATTCGAAGCACGTTAAGCAACGCCATTGTAGGACACACGGAAAATGACGAATCGGGAAAAAAAAAAAAGTTACGAATCGAAAAAAAAAGTTACGAATGTACGAATTTTTTTGTTCAATCCATTCGAAGCACATTAAGCAGCACCATTGTAAGGGACACAGAAAATTACCAATTCAACAAAAAAAAAAAAGTTACGAATGTACAAATTTTTTCGTTCATTTTCGTTGTTCCTGTTTTTGTTTTTTGGATTTTCTTCATTCGTACATTCGTTGTTTCTAATTAGTTTTTTTTTTTTCGGATTTTCGTTGTTTTCGGATTTTCGTTGTTTTTCGGATTCGTTCGATTCAAATGATTCGTTAATCGGATTCGTACGATTTGAACGATTCGTTATTCGGATTCGTTCGGTTCGAACGATTCGTTCAATTCGAACGATTCGTTCATTCGTACGAGAACGAACAAAAAAAAAAGAAACACTAAACGAATTGCACATGTCTACAGCTGATGAGCACAAGCAGATGATGATTCATAGGTTCTGCAATTTAACCTGCTGCTTGCTCTTTTTCTGATATTTTTCATCTTAATGCAATTCAGCAAGATTTACCTACAATGCAGAGAGATCAAGTAAAATGATTAGACTTAAGCCTGGAACACACTACTAGTTTTTTTTTTTTTTTGTTCAACCCAGCTGGCTGACCAAAAAAAACAGACAGCTTGGGAGGAGCCGATGTACTAGCATTGAATTGATCTCCCCCGCTGAGCTATTGTGTTCTGACAGAGGGGGACGCCCCCTGCTAAGCTATTGTGTTCTGACAGAGGGGGACGCCCCCTGCTGAACTATTGTGTTCTGACAGAGGGGGACGCCCCCTGCTGAACTATTGTGTTCTGACAGAGGGGGACGCCCCCTGCTGAGCTATTGTGTTCTGACAGAGGGGGACGCCCCCTGCTGAACTATTGTGTTCTGACAGAGGGGGGCGCCCCCTGCTGAGCTATTGTGTTCTGACAGAGGGGGTCGCCCCCTGCTGAGCTATTGTGTTCTGACAGAGGGGGACGCCCCCTGCTGAGCTATTGTGTTCTGACAGAGGGGGACGCCCCCTGCTGAGCTATTGTGTTCTGACAGAGGGGGACGCCCCCTGCTGAGCTATTGTGTTCTGACAGAGGGGGACGCCCCCTGCTGAGCTATTGTGTTCTGACAGAGGGGGACGCCCCCTGCTGAGCTATTGTGTTCTGACAGAGGGGGACGCCCCCTGCTGAGCTATTGTGTTCTGACAGAGGGGGACACCCCCTGCTGAGCTATTGTGTTCTGACAGAGGGGGACGCCCCCTGCTGAGCTATTGTGTTCCGACAGAGGGGGACGCCCCCCACTAGAACACACTGTTCAGCGCTCTCAGCCATCAGATGCCGATTGGCAGACCTTTTTCAGCCATGCCCCTTTGACAGAAGCTGGCCATTCAGCCTATCAGACCGGCTGCACACACGGGCCAAATGTCAGCCGGTTTCTATTGAAGCGACCGATGCAGCCCGACATCCAGCCCGTGTGTACTAGGCTTTAGGTGCTGCAATCTTGTGGCCCACCTGAAGGCAAGGTTCAATGAAGGTCTAAATGGAAAATGTGTTTTGCTCACCTGCAGGAGAGGAATATGTAACTTTACTCAATGGGCAATACTGATCTGTATAATGTATAATTATTTACGGGATTCTCTGTGACCAATATACAGTATATGATTCAATGTTCAGATTAAATTTTTTAAAAACAAAATTCATAGTTATAATATGTAGCATTTTAAAGAATTTGCTGTCAATTTACAATGCCAAGGCTGGACTGGGAATTAAAAGCAGCCCAGAGAGCTCTAATAACTAGAACAACTAACCCTACTAGGCATGGTGGGAAAGTGATGTCTGGCAGCTTTATTAAACACAAAACCAAAAATTTTATAAATTGCAACTTTCATTCATTAAATGTGGTGGCATTAAATGTGGTCTTATTTCAGTCTTCTTTCTATCTGTTTTTACCTGGTGATCTGGCCAGTAACACACCTGCTTTATTAGGGCTGGTTCACACCACAAAAACGCACTCCAGATCCGTTTCCGAATGCGCTTTTTTAACGTGCGTGCATTTTTTTCAGTGGTATAAGACTAGAAAGAGGGACAGCGGTTGGAGACTGGAACAGAAAGTTTTGGTACCCATAGAGGGACAGTTGTAAGCTTTGATGTCCCTTGTGTAATACATGTGAAACATGTATAATATGATGGTAGATTATCTACTGATAGTTAGATAAGATCATTTATTTTCCATAAAAATATCTTCTTGGCCTGCTTATTATAGTATATAGTCTGATAGGTGTAGGCAACCTTAACGAGGTGGAGATCTACCTGTACAACATGGGAGAAGTCAAAGATCACCAAGCACAGTGTCACCTCCTCACACCTGATTTAAAACCTCTAATTGTCATACTACTGTATCGCAATCGCATGCATTGCACGGCAATCATGGGTTTAAATCGGCTTCATACTGATCTGAAGATCTCCTCTTTCCTGCTGCTGGCACCACTCTGGAGACCGCTAGCCGGGATAACAAATGAAGTGCAGTTGGTATCACTCTGCATGAGACAGGAGCCAGCACTACAGGGGAGGCATCGGCTTACGCGGCTCTTGCTCCCTACTACAGCTCCAACTTTACAAGTAATTCCTCTTCATTGCACTCTGTTTGATGCTCTGGGATGGTAGGTCAGTAAACCCAGACTGTGATCTACCAGTCACCTGGCCGCGGTCTACTGGTTGCTGACCCCCAGTCTATGAACACTGCATAATACTGTGGTAACTACCGTATTTTAATCCCTACTTGTGTTCATGTCTATTTCTGTTTTAAAATTTAAAATATATGCATAGCCAATGTTTTTATTTTAGTTTCGAAAATAGGATGGAAGTGTTAGAAACCCTGCCAGTTTATATTTTTCCTGTCTGTGTCCCATTTGAGAGATTTCCCCACACTTCCTGTTCTCTGTGAGGGGATTTTTCCCCTTTACACAGTTGTCACATGAACAGGTGTTCCTTTTGGAAGATTTCCCTCAGGTTTTTTATTGTGAATCCTTGTCTCCTCGACAATGGGCAGGGGGACTCTAGCAGGGACAAACACAAAAATAAAGACATGACAGAGGTTGCAACCCTTCCACACTCCTATACACCTGTATAGTGTAGAGGGAATATCTAGCTGTGATGCTCCAGTATGAAACATGTTAATGGCCATTCTTAAATTGTGAAGCTTTCAAGTCGGCTGTCCTCATCCAACGTTGGTACCGGCGTTATGTGGCCCAGTTAGAAGTCAGAAGGAGATGTACTTGGAGTATCTTCCAGTCCATAGAATACACAGGAGAGCAAGACCAGATCAAGGTAATAGAGAAAGATCTAAACAATTCAGTGGTATGCTATAAATTAACACTACTAGTTAAAGTGTATGTAAACCCCCAAAAATGTAATATATCGCAGGCCACCATCTGCTCAGCGGGGATCATTGGGCCAATTCCTCACTGAGCAACTGGATTCTGTTAGGGGCCTTACTTTCAAAACCAATATGATAATAAATTATCCTAAATCAAATAGATATGCCTATATACAGATTTATTTATTTTTATATGTCTTTTTTTTTTATGTAGGGCCACTCATACTTGTGTTATCTAGGAAGTAGACATGTTAAGGTGAACGTGCCTGCTCACCTTATCATTATCATTGTTTACTTAGCAATAAGCCTTATTAATGCCTTGATGACCCAGATTTCCAGGTATGATTCATTCAAGAGACTTTAATCTTGTCAACACACTTCTGAGCTCAGCCAAAGCTGGTCGGTCATACCCTGTTCGAAATGTGGCTGGTTCATCTGGGACTAGCCAAATTTCAATCGGCGTGTGGCCATGCCCACTTAACAGAAGTTGATCATTGAATGACCTCTGTTGAAGGGACATGTTGGAAAAAAAAATTATCATCCATAGCTGTGGGTAGTGCTGTCAGAATACAATGTTACGGCGGGAAGGGAGGATTCCTTCAGGATGGAGGAATCTGTTGGCTGAACAGAAAAAAATTAGTATGGGCAGTTTAAAATGAATAAAGATGGCTTAGATTGATGTAATGTATTGTATTTAATTATAAAACCCACTCCCTGCTGTAGAGAATAGCATAAATATGAAAAATAAATGTGAAAATTAAAATAAGATTATATACTTTAGTGTTACATTGCTGCTGCATTAAAAACCCCCAATGTAAAAAACATAAATGTGAATAATAAATCTCCACACAATACAGTGCTATGTGTTAAAAATAAAATACAAAAATGCAAACATTAAAAAAATTACATACCAATCTCAGTACAAAACACCCCATGACACATTGTAACTTTGTTTTTAAAGTGTATTATTTTTTTCATTATTATTATTAATATTATTATTATTACTTTTATTATTTGGTAAAGCATTAAGATAAGTACTAAATGAACTATGGAACTTATAGAAAGAGTCAGGTTAAGCCTGTGTCTATATTCTAGTTCATGTAAATGTTTTCCTTCCTGCTTATTTTCTCTAACTTTTGTTTTAATTTTATGCAGCTTTATGATTTCTTCAACTTTCTCATGGACCATTTCACTCCAGATAGTAAGGAGAGTAAGTTTCTCGTCAATTAAATTGAAGTGTATGTGACTTTGACAAGCAAGACATTTTCTCCCCAGATCTGTTAAGTAGAGGGTCCCTGCAGAAACCTTTGTGAATTAATAGATGCTTTGTGGGAAAAATCTTTTATTGGAGGCATCCTACATTTAGCGGCTCTTGTCAATGGCTAGTTTTGGAAAGAAAAATATGTAGCAATAGCTTTCTGTGCTCCATGTAATATGGGTACATGTGGGGATGGGGGCTCATATATAAAAGCAGAGATTGGTGTGAATGGTTCAATGTCCTCTAAGAACTCTAGGACACTGCTGATTATGCTTTAGCTATAGGAATATTTTTGACCGAAGAGAGAGAAATAATAAGCTGCCATGCAACCATTTTAAATTGTGCATGGTTCTTGTATATAGTGAGCTTTATTGTGGTTCTAATGCTTGGATCATTCTCCAGTAAAAAACACATGACCTCTTGTACAATCCCATCTTCAGACATATGGGTTGATAAATACATTGTAATTAAAAATAACAATGAGACTTAACTAAATGGATAGCCAGAATATTTTGTGTATTGATGTGCTATCTTGCCATATTACACCCTTTTTTTCAATTGTTATGTGACATTCTAACTTCCAAAAGGGAATTTTATCTGCCGTATGTTCACTGAAGAAGAAAACTTGAAAGACACTGAGTTGGAGAAATACTGTGATTATGAATCTATTGAGGTGCCAGTGTCTTACACGGGTCCTAAACTGACCTTTCCTTTAAAGCCAAGCCATGCAGCGGCCTTAGTGGAGTCTTTCAAACAGCAGCAAGTAAGTATAACTTGATCACTTATTTTAGTGCATCTCAGAATGCACCATTTCAACATTTATTTGTAGTATTCTGTATTCATTTTTGTATAATACATTAAAGGATAAAAGGTCTCTGAAAGCTAAGTTAGCAGCCTCACAAGCCTCTACTCTAATGCGGCGTACACACGGTCGGAATTTCCGATGAAAACAGTCCGATGGGAGCTTTTCAACGGATTTTCTGACCGTGTATGCCCATCGGTCTTTTTCTGTCGGAATTTCCGACGGACTTTGAATTGAGAACCTGTTCTCAATTTTTCCGACGGAAAACCTTTCTATCGGATTTTCCGATCGTGTGTATGCAATTCCGACATGCAAAATTCCGACAGATGCTCGGAAACAATTTGACGCATGCTCGGAAGCATTAAACTTCCCTTTTATAGTGCTGTCGAACGTGTTTTATGCCACTGTGTTATTGACCGTCGGAATTTGGTGTGATCGTGTGTAGGCAACACAGCTTGAGCGGAATTCCGTTGGAAAAACCGTCAGTTTTTTCCAACGAGAATTACGATCGTGTGTACGCGGCATTATAGTTCAGCTATGGATGAATGGTTGCAGTCCTCCAATTGCAGCATAGGAGGACTGCACCCAAACAGATCCTTCCTCTTAACCACTCTGTTTACAAGTTAAAAACAAGTTTTTTTGCTAGAAAATGACTTAGAACCCCCAAATATTATACTTTTTTTTTTTTTTTTAACACCCTAGAGAATAAAATGGCGGTCATTGCAATACTTTTTGTCACATCGTATTTGTGCAACGGTCTTACACTTTTTTTGGAAAAAATTAACTTTTTTGAATAAAAAAATAAGACAGTAAAGTTAGCCCAATTTTTTTTTATATTGTGGAATAGCGTCAAACTTTTACCTATAAAAATCTCCATATGCAACGTTTAAAATATTCTACAGGTTGCATGTTTTAAGTTACAGAGGAGGTCTAGGGCTAGAATTATTGCTCTCGCTTGAACGATCGTGGCGATACCGCACGTGTGGTTTGACCACCGTTTTCATATGCTGGCGCTACTTACATATGCGTTCGCTTCTGCACGCCGAGCTCATCGGGACGGGGTCTTTAAAAAAAAAAAAAACATGTCTTATTTATTTTACTTGATTTTATTTATTTTTACACTGTTTTACAAAATTTGGGTCACTTTTATTCCTATTACAAGGAATGTAAACATCCCTTGTAATAGAAAAAAGCATGACGGGTCTTAAATATGAGATCTGGGGTCAAAAAGTCCTCAGATCTCATATTTGGACTTAAATGCAATAAAAGAAAAAAAAAAATTGTTGTCATTTGAAAGAATGACAACAAAAAAATGTGCCTTTAAGACCTATGGACGGAAGTGAAGTTTTGACGTCCCTTCCGCCCTTCTACGGTATGGAGAAGGGTAGGGGCCATCTTCCCCTCACTCATCTCCATACCCAGCTACTGACAAGTCCCGATCGCCTCCGCCACTGCTGACGGCTCCGGTAAGAGGCGGAGGGCACAGGAGAGCGGCGGGAGGGGGGGCCCTCTTCCGCCGCTGATAACGGTAATCTCGTGGCAAATCTGCCACAGAGACCACCATTATCGTTAACAGGACCGCTCACTGAAAAGATGGATACTTCGGTTATGGCAGAAGCTGCTGCCCTTACCGAGATATCCATCTTTAAATTGCCGACGTATATGTACAGGAACCGGTGGGCAAGTGGTAGTGCTACTAAACACACAACAGTAAATTCAGTCTGTTTATGCAGTAAAGTATATATAAAAACATGCAGTAAAGTATATATAAAAACAACCGACTGCTGCACTTAAAAATTCCCTGAATACTGGAAAGTAGGCAAAAATTAAAATGTGCGCTGTGAGTTAAAAGATATCAAACTCTATCAATAGTGACCACCGTGATAGTCAAATCAATGTGGTGAATTATCTTGCTCAAACTAGCAAATTGGTAACAGTGAATAAAAACAAAAAATAAAACAAAAATGTGTCATCCATGTAAAATTTGTCACTTAGTGTCCATATTGTTCATTACTTAAAATCTACTGTGCAATATGTTTAAGACACCAATGTGATATATCAACATAAATGTCCAAAAACGAATAAATAAAAAAAAATTGTGTCCAAACAATTTTTCAAAAAAAAAAAAGACAAACAGATGAGTAAAGGTGCACTGTTCTCAGTTATCCTTCATAACAGTGCACCTTTACTCATCTATTTTTTTTTATTGGTTTAAACACAATTTTTTATTTTTATAGTTTTTTGGACATTTATGTTGATACATTGGCCTCTTTTAGACATATTGATATATAGATATTGATATATAGATTTTAAGTAATGAATAATATGGACACTAAGGCCAACGGTCTTCCCGATGGACTTTTGGCAGAGTTCTGACGGACTTAGCCACACACGAACGGACTAAGTCATTCGAAAGTCCGTTCGTTTTGAACGTTATGATGTAAACGGGACTAAAAAGAAGTTCAATAGCCAGTAGCCAATAGCTTCCCTTGCGTCGTATTTGGACCGTCAGACCAGCATACAAACGGTTTTCCCGATAGGAGTTGAGTCCATCGGACAGATTTGAAATGTTCTATTTCTAGGTCCGTCTGATTTTTTTAACGAAAAACAATCGGATTAGCCCACACACGATCGGATTGTCCGGACTAATTCCGTCGAACCTAGTCTGCCAGAAAGTCCGGTCGTGTGTACGCGGCATAAGTGACACATGTTATGTGGATAACACAGGTTTGTTTTATTTTTGAGCAATATAATTCACCACGTTGATTTGACTATCACTGTGGTCACTATTGATAGTTTGATATCTTTTAACTGACAGTGCACTTTTATTTTATTTTTTTATTTTTGTATATGCAGTAAACCATGCTTGTTTTACTCACTGTGGAACCTAAGGGGTTAATCCTCTGCATTGTGTAAAAAAAAAAAAGGCTGTTTATCATGTCTTCTCTGTCCCTCCCCTTCTGCCATAGTCCCCAAATCATCTCCTGACAGAACAGAGCATTGTTCTGTCAGTTTGGTGTGTATTGCTAGAGTTTTTTTTTTTTCTTGGGAGGGTGCATGTGATCAGCACAGGGCCAATCAGCACTGTCCAGACAGAGGGTCAGGGCAACTGCAGCCTTACAGGACAACCAGAGTAGAATGAAAACTCCTCCTGCAAGCTTTAACCAGACACTGATAGAAATCATAAGACTACTCCAACTACTGATGAAAAAAGGTATTTGGCAGTCTGTACTTACTAAAACTATTGCATTTTCATATTCTGTGTACTATTGGATACCAGATATAGTGAATGCAGGGCCCTGGGTTTAGTAACAGTTTAAGTTCCTAGAGATATAAGAAGGCAGTGGTGCTGATTTACTAAAGGAGTAGACACTGTTCACACAGGAAAGTGAGTGTTTTCTTTGTAAAGTGTTTTTTTTTTTTTTTTTTTAAACCACTTGGGGCCCACGCTATAGCCGAAAGATGGCTACAGCACGGGCTTAAAATGCAGAGAGGGTGTACATGGATTTCCTCCCATGCTCGTGCTGCCCACGCACCCCCTGCATCCCCCTTTAGGACTCGGCTGATTACAGATCGGAGTAAAAGGCCGATCAGCTGATAACATGATGTAAACAGAAGCCGGTCATCTTCTTGCAGCGTGAGGAGAAAAGAATAAAGCCAATTACTGGTTTCTGTAACAGGGACATCAATCCCGCACAGTGACCACCAGTGCTGCCAATTAGTGCCCACCAGTGCCACCTATCAGTGCCCATTAGTACTGCTAATTAGTGCCTACCAGTGTCACCTATCAGGGCCCATCAGTGCTGCCAATCAGTGTCTCATCAGTGCTGCCTATCAGTGCCACATACCAGTGCCCATCAGTTCCGCCTATCAGTGCCACCTCTCAGTGCCCTTCAGTGCCGCCTATCAGTGCAGCCTCATAAGTGCACATCAATAAAGGAAGAAAATTACCTGTTTGGAAAATGTTATAACAAACTATGAAAACTGTTTTTGGAATTTTTTTTGTTTAGCAAAAAAATTAAAACCCAGTGGTGATTAAATACCACCAAAAGAAAGCTCCATTTGAGTGAAAAAAATTGACTGCGCAATTGTCATTTAAAGAGTGACAGCTAAAAATTGGCCTGGGCAGGAAGGGGGTATATGTGCCCAGTAAGCAAGTGGTTAATACCTAATTGTGTGCTAGTAAATATTCAACTGCACTGTCACTGAATACCACTAAATTGAGGTATGACATAGCACGTACTGCTGCACTAGACATATGGATTTTTTTCCAAATGGTAAATTGCAAACTCCAAGCAAAACATAAAATAACATAAAAATAATTCTTTGAAGTGAATTTTCGCTTCACTATGCCAAAGGAAGATTCCCTTGTAATGTGAGCAGCCAATTTGCCTTTAGTAAATCATTCACCTCTAAAATCAAGTGTTTGAAACTAAGAAACTGTTCTTGGTTGTATTGTTATCTGATTCTCTAACTTTTCCTCCTAGTAGCAGCTCCACGCTCGTTATGTGCTACATCTTTTAAATGAGACAAGAAAGCATCTCAAACAACTGCCAAATATAAAACGCATCATGACAAGTTACAGCAAAGAAATAACTATTTGTGGTAAGAAAATATTCTTAAAGATTGCTTTTAGTATGCTTGCTTAGCTCAAGTATTAAAGTGGAGCGTAAAAGTACACGATAGTTCTCATTCAACAGTCCAATGTTCCTCGCCAACATCAGAATCTTCTACCTGGCTTCTTCCAGCTGGCAGGCTGTGGCCTTCTTCATTGGCCGGCATTGGATGACGTCACTCCTGCACATGTGCTGGAGTACAATCCTCCCGAAACGAGTGCTGTGCTGGAATGTAAACTGCAGCTCAGTGTACATTACAAAGCAGACCGTGAGCAGGCAGGTAGGTGTCTTTTATTGCAGAAGAGACATTTGCATGCCTCTTCTCCAATAAAGAGCCTGCCTGCTCACTGTTATTGAAAGTGGGGCTTAGTCCCGCTTTCAATAAAAAAAAAAATGGTTACAAACAGATGTTTTATAATTAATTTCACTTTCCCCATAACTATTACAACTGTCATTGTTCTACAAGAGGGGGGGGGGGGGGGTATTTAAGGTGTATTCCTACTTTTGCAGTCAAATTTGAGAACCCCCCCACTACATGTTTGTGTTCTCATTCACACAGCATGGCTAAAAATTATAAACACTTGAGTCCCCAGGCCTTTTTCTCCTCAAATCCCCTTGAGTCCCAGAGCAGTTTTTTTGTTTTAGCAATGTCTTGGTTTCACACATTACACCTTTTAACTTTTTTGCATTTTACCCTAATGTAGTATACCTAGTTTTTTTCGGGGCAGATAGGCTTTCATTTGGTAGCAAATTTGGATACACATATGCTTATTTACTTGGTTTTTATTGTGAATGAATTGGAATAAAGAATAAACATTTTTTACATAATTTGTGCACCCCCATATAGTTACCACAAAATATATTCAACAAAGTCTGCTGATTAAAATGATATCATATTAGTGTGATTTTTATGTAACATACTCACAGAGAGCGTATGTGTGTTATAATGTATGCATGGGGGGAAAATTGGTTTTCGTAATTGTTAGCATAATATTGAGGTAAACTGTGTTACTAAACCCCGGACCCTGCATTCACCATATCTGGCCTCCCACAGTACACAGAACATGGAAATGCAATCGTTTAAGTAAATATAAACTGCTAAATACCTTTTTTCATCAGCAGTTAGAGCAGTCTTGTAACTTATATCAGTGCCTGGTTAACGCTTGTAGGAGGAGTTTTCATTCTGCTCTGACTGTCCTATGAGGCTGCAGGACCCCTGACCCTCTGTCTGGACAGTGCTGATTGGCCCTGTGCTGATCACATGCACTCTCCCAAGAAAAAAAAAACTCTCTAGCAATACACACCAAGCTGAGCAAGTGCAGCTTGTACCCTACCCTCTGTTCAGGAGATGGATTAGGGAAAGTGGAAGAAGGGGAGGATCAGAGAAGACAGGATCAAACCTTTTTAAACAATGCAAAGGATTAACCCAAAGGGGTGTTGTGTTAATGGGGTGTTGTGTAGTAAAATTTGAATTAAATTAGATTTTCAACTCCTGCGCTTATGCCTGGTACACACGATTTGATTATCAGACAAATGACCTTCCGCTTTTTTTTTTTTTTTCATGCTAGTCTCATATTGAAAATGAACAGTATACTACATTTATGACAATTCTATGACAATGATAGAATAAAAAATCATAAGTAATGTAATGTGCTGTAGTGTATTTGTATTGTATTTTTGAATGACAACTAGACTGATTAACCACTTTCAGACCGGACCCCATTTTCCTGGCTTAAGACCAGAGCACTTTTTGCGATTCGGCACTGCGTGGCACTAACTGACAATTGCGCGGTCGTACGACGTGGCTCCCAAACAAAATTGACGTCCTTTTTTTCCCACAAATAGAGCTTTCGTTTGGTGGTATTTGATCACCCCTGCGGTTTTTATTTTTTGCGCTATAAACAAAAAAAAGCGACAATTTTGAAAAAAAAAACATTATTTTTTACTTTTGCTATAATAAATATCCCCCAAAAATATATAAAAAAAGTTTTTTTTTCCTCAGTTTAGGCCGATACGTATCTTCATATTTTTGGTAAAAAAAAAATCGCAATAAGCGATTATTGATTGGTTTGCACAAAAGTTATAGCGTTTACAAAATGGGGGATAGTTTTATAGCATTTTTATTAATATTTTTTTTTTTTTTACTCGTAATGGCGGCGATCAGTGATTTTTTTTTTTTTGGGACTGACATTATGGCGGACACATCGGACATTTTTGACACATTTTTGGGACCATTGTCATTTATACAGCAATCAGTGCTATACAAATGCATTCATTCCTGTGTAAATGACACTGGCAGTGAAGGGGTTAACCAGGGGGGTGGGCAGTGTAGGGGTTAAGTGTGTCCTAGGGACATGTTGATAACTGTGGGGGGGTTGCCTGTGTGTGACAGTCGCTGATCTCTGCTCCAATCACAGGGAGCAGAGATCAGTGTCACTTGTTGCTAGGCAGAACGGGAAGATGCTGTTTACTTCCGCATCTTCCAGTTCGTCCTCCCCGTGAGACGATCGCGTGTACCCCCGCTGGACCGGACTCGTGCCATTCTGCCGACGTATGTGTGTGCGCCGGTCGGGAAGCGGTTAAAATCGTAAGATCTGGTATTGTACGAGAACATTTTTTGTTTGTCCCATCGGATACTTTTGCATGAATTGTCATGATCGGCTCTCGAAAGCTATGTACTAACGATCAGATTATTGTTCGATCGCTTTGAAAACTTTCTTTTTCATACGATTTTCTGATTGTGTGTACAAGCCATTAGCATTGGACCCCAGCTATCACCAACTGTTGGCTGTTCTAGCACTAGACTCACAGGAACTGCTAAGTCGAGTGTCATTTTAGAACTGCACCAGGACACATGACTCCCTGCAACATTTAAAACAGTGCCCAGGACTCAAGTGGTTAAGTATTTGATTCACAAATGACTCTGGTATATTGGACAGTAATATACAGTTAGCTAAAGAAAGATTTGAACCTTGAAAAACTGGTTCTAAAACTACTAAGAAGATTCCTCCTCGCCTCTGGCTCTTGTGACATCTTTAGCAGTTAAGATTTACCCTTAATTTCTGTCTCCAGCACATTAGTCACCAGGACAAATAGTTATAAATCAATTAATCAGGCGTTACCAATCTTGCCAGTGGGGACTCTAACCGATTCCAGGCCGCCCACTGTCGATTGACGGTGGCAGAATGGCTTCCCTGCACGAATTGCCGTAGCTGTACGGCGGCCGCACTCTAAGAGGATTAGGAGGCACACCCGCTGCATCACTGAGGAGCCTGTGTGTGTGCCGGTGGCCACGATGTCCGCCAGCGCACTTGCGGTTGCTCCTGACAGAGCAAGAATGGGGATGTGTGTGTAAACACACACATCCACATCCTGTCAGGGGAGAGAAGACAGATCGTGTGTTCCTAGTATATAGGAACACTGATCAGTCTCCTTCCCTAGTCAGTCCCATCCCCCCTACAGTTAAAACACACACAGGGAACATATTTAACCCCTTGACCGCCCCCTAGTGTTAACCCCTTCCCTGCCAATGACATTTATACAGTTATCAGTGGCTATTTAAAGCACTAATCGCTGCATAAATGTCAATGGTCCCAAAATAGTGTCAAACGTGTCCAATCTATCCTCCGCAATGTCGCAGTCACGATAAACATCAGATTGCCGCCATTACTATTAAAAAAATGCCATTAAATCTATCCCCTATTTTGTAGACGCTATAACTTTTGTGCAAACCAATCAATATACGCTTATTGTGATTTTTTTTTTTTACCAAAAATATGTAGAAGAATACATATCGGCCTAAACTGAGGAAGAAATTTGTTTTTCTTAATTTGGGATATTATAGCAAAAAGTTAAAAATATTGTGTTTTTTTTCAAAGTTGTCGCTCTTTTTTTGTTTATAGCGCAAAAAAATAAAAACCACAGAGGTGAAAAATAAGGACATTTTGTTTGGGCACAATGTCGCACGACCGTGCAATTGTCAGCAAAAGCGATGCAGTGCCATATTGCTAAAAATGGCCGGTCAGGAAGGGGGCAAATCCTTCCGAGACTGAAGTGGTTAAGGGGAAAAAAAACGTTGCCAATGGACTAACCCCAGGGTGGGCAACCCGTCAAACTCAGGCTACCTGTCAACTGTGCCTTCTCTCTGTCCTCAGCCTCCCTTGCGGCGTCTTTAGTCCTCCTTTCACTCCCCCGCCTCTGCCTCCGCCACAGTCATCAGTGAACAGTGGGAAGCGAGAGCCAGCAAAGCTCAGGACGGAGGGCGGGGGGGAGGAGCTGGCCAAGTTAACTTTTCAAGCTAACCCGCAGGTAGTTGCTAGGTCCTAACTAACCAATCACCAGCTTGTTAATATGAAAAGTCACTCTGCCAGCTCCTGCTCCCGCCCGCTGTCCAGAACTGTGCTGCCTCTCAGTCTCCTGTGTGCACAGGTAGGATGCAATGGGAAGAATCCCTGAATTCTGAGCGCAACACACTCCTGATCCCTGCATTCTGAGCGGAACGCACTCCTGATCCCTGCATTCTGAGCGGAACGCACTCCTGATCCCTGCATTCTGAGCGGAACGCACTCCTGATCCCTGCATTCTGAGCGGAACGCACTCCTGATCCCTACATTCTGAGCGTAATGCTTTTTTTTGTGTGCGTTTTGAACATGGTGCAGGAAACACACATGGAAAATGCCTTTGCATTTCTGGTGTGAACCTGCCCTAACAGGACACCATGCCCGGTGATTTTTGACTTCATCAGTGTTGTTCAAGTTGATCTCCATCTCTCTAAGGTTGCCTACCCCTGGTCTAACCCTTTTCCACTCTATTCAAAACTTAAAAAAAAGTTTTGCTTACCATACACTTTAGGGGTTTTGAGGCATGGTTAGGGTTACATTTAGAAAATATATCTCCGTGCAATAGGACATGATGAGCAAATTAGGATAGCTAGTTAACTTGTGGTGTGGTGGGCCAAGGCACTAAGCAGGTCCCCATCAGGAACACCTGCCATAAACTATGGATTTTGCTGTGTGATGCTTCCAGATTAGACTCTTCAGTTTCCTCACTTGCAAAAGCTTATATAGGGAACAAAGGGTTCCTCCCTTCTCTACAAAGCTCCATTGAACCTTTAATAGAGAGGGTAACATTACTACATTGTATATTATATACAGTGCCTTGAAAAAGTACTCGTACCCCTTGAAATTTTCCACATTGTGTCATGTTACAACCAAAAACGTAAATGATAAATGTTTTTTTACATTTTTCACAAATAATTTGAAAAGTGTGGTGTGCATTTGTATTCAGTCAATACTTTGTAGAACTACCTTTCGCTGCAGTTACAGCTGCAAGTTTTTTTGAGTCATCTAGAGAGTGACATTGTTGCCCATTCTTCTTTTCAAAATAGCTCAAGCTCTGTCAGATTGAATGGAGAGTGTCCTATGAACAGCAATTTTCAAGTCTTGCCACAGATTCTCAATTGGATTTCAGTCTGGACTTTGACTGGGCCATTCTAACACATGAATATGCTTTGATCTAAACCATTTCGTTGTAGCTCTGGCTGTATGTTTAGGGTCGTTGTCCTGCTGGAAGGTGAACCTCTGCCACAGTCTCAAGTCTTTTGCAGACTCTAACAGGTTTTTTTCTACGATTGCCCTGTATTTGGCTCCATCCATCTTCCCATCAGCTATGACCAGCTTCCCTGTCCCTGCTGAAGAAAAGCATCCCGACAACATGATGCTGCCACCACCATGTTTCAGTGGATTTAGGTGGATGGCCATGTCTTGGTAGGTCTGCAGTTGTGCCATACTCTTTCCATTTTTGGATGATGGATTGAATAGTGCTCCATGAGAACAAACCTCTGAGGGCTTCACAGAACAGTATTTATACTGAGATTAAATTACACACAGGTGAATGAATGAATGAATGATTTGTATAGCGCTGCAACTGCAAACTGAATCGCCTCGAGGCGCTTGACTGCTCTTGTTGGGATGCCATGTTTAGAAGAGGTGGGTCTTGAGTTTTTTCCTGAAGGCCTGATGGTTTTCTTCCATGCGGATGTTGTTCGGTAGAGCATTCCATAGCCGGGGTCCCTGTACTGCGAATCTTCGTTCTCCCCTCGATTTGTAGCGGGCTTTGGGGATGAGAAGGCGATTTTGGTTTGTTGATCGAAGGCTGCGATTTGGTATGTATTTTTCTATTTTCTCACAAAGGTATTGAGGCGCATTTCCTTGTGTACATTTGTGGGTGAGGCAGAGGGACTTGAATGTGATCCTCTCTTTTACCTTGAGCCAATGGAGCATCCTTAGGGATGGGGAGATGGATTCCCAG
The DNA here is from genome assembly GCA_028564925.1 of Lithobates sylvaticus. NCBI lineage: Eukaryota > Metazoa > Chordata > Amphibia > Anura > Ranidae > Lithobates > Lithobates sylvaticus. Next base: position 512,197,374 of record CM053026.1, on the reverse strand, counting down.
GGTTTCTTTCCGGTGACTAATCTTGCTGTGTTTTGGACAATTTGAAGGCGCGCAATCTGGTAATCCGGTAATCCTATGTAGAGGGAGTTTGCGTAGTCGAGACGCGAATTGATGATCGTTCCTACTACTACCGATTTTTCCTTTTCCGGGATGAAGGGGATGAGTCTGCGTAGCATGCGAAGGAGATGGTGGGATCCGCTGATTACGGATCCTATTTGTGCCTCCATTGTCATCTCTGAATCAAAGATTACTCCGAGGCTTTTGGCTTTGTTGCTTGGAAGGATGGTCAGTCCCAAGATGGTTGGTGGTGTCCAAGGGGTCTTCGTCTTTTTCCTTTGGTTTGCGTCGAGGAGCAGTAATTCTGTTTTTGATCCATTTAGTTTGAGGGAGCTAGTGGTCATCTATCAATGTGAGACATTTTCCTAGTTCCTGGTATTGGTCTTTTTGTCCGGTGATCCGGAAGTACAGTTGAGTGTCGTCCGCATATGAGTGGAAGCACAGATCCAATTTGCTAATAATTTTGAAGAGTGGTCGGATGTAAATGTTGAACAGTACTGGTGACAATGGTGATCCTTGAGGGACTCCATAAGTGATTGCCCGGGTTTCCGAAGTGAAGGCTCCTAGTTTCACTGTTTGTGACCGGTTTCCTAAGAAGGAAGCGAACCATGGCAGATCTCCATCTGTAACTCCTGCCACTTCCTTGAGGCGGCTGAGAAGCATGTTGTGGTCCACTGTGTCGAACGCCGCACTGAGATCCAGCAATACCAGAAGACACACGATTCTCCATCATCCGCTGCTTCTAGGGCGTCATCCCATATTTTCAGAAGTGCCGTTTCTGTGCCATGGCCTGGGCGGAAGCCAGATTGTAGTGGGTCCAGGAGCTTGTGTGTGTCCAGATGAAGTTGAAGCTGTTGTACTACTGCTTTCTCCATGATCTTGGAAATGGTGTTCAGGCTTGTTACCGGTCTGCGATTGTTCGGATCCTTGGGGTCGAGGTTGGGTTTCTTTAGTAATGGTTTGATGATGCCTTGCTTGAGGGAATTCGGAACCAATCCTTCTTTGAACGACTGATTTACTAGGTGTGTGATAGCGGGGGCCAGAATGTCGGAGCATTCTTTCAAGAGTTTTGTGGGGATGATGTCGTTTGGCGAGGTGCTGTCTCGGAGGCTCTTGATGACATCTTTGGTTTCATCTGTTGTGATCGGGGTAAGTGAAAAATGTGGTGCTTGTGCGCTGTGGATATAAAATTCCTTACCTGGGTTGAGTTGAGTAGAGTTGGTTGTTGTTTTTTTTTTGTTGAATTATTTTCTGAATGTTGTCTATTTTGTTGATGAAAAAATCGGATAATTTGTTGCAGTATTCTTGAGTTTCGTTTCCTAGGGGCTCAAGGCAGGTGGGGTTCATAGTCTGGGCGACTAGTTTGAAAAGTTCCCGTGGTCGGTTTAAGGCTTTTGAGAGGGTGTTTGAGACATGTTCTTTTTTTGCTGTGAAAATTGCTTTATGATATCTCTTGGTGAGTATTCTGTAGTTTGTGTGATTTTCCTTTGTGGTGTTCCTTCTCCAGGCTCTTTCTGCTCTTCTGTGTTCCCGTTTCAGTAGAGTAAGCGTGCCATTAAACCAACCAGAATTTTTCTTGCGGATAGGTGCTCGATGTTTCGGGGCGACTGCGTCTGCTGTTTGTAGAAGTGCCTTGTTTATGAAGCTGAGTATTCGTTCTGTTGAGTGGTTTTGATTTAGTGTAGCCATTTTGTATGTTAGAGTGGTTTTGAAGATTTCCGAATGTAGATTCTTCTGCGATCTAATCCAGTGTGTTGTTGCTGCCGGGTTTGGTTTTTGCAGGGAGATGTTGGTGGCGATCTCAAATTTGATAGCGTGGTGGTCTGACCATGGTAGCGCTATGTTGTCTTGAATGCTGATGTCCGTATTTTGCTTGAAGATGAGGTCCAGGATGTGACCCGACCCATGTGTGGGAGCCTTTACTAGTTGTTGAAGCCCTAGGTCTTCCAGTTGATTGATGCAGGTGGTGGCGATGGGGTCTTCGGTGGAGTTCGCCCAGAGGTTGAAATCTCTGAGTACCAGAACCTTGTTGTTTTTCAGGGTGTGTGCCGAGATGAATTCCGTGAGTGGTATCGGTAGATTTGTCTTTGGTCCTGGTGGTCTGTAGCATAGCAGCATGTGGATGGTTTCTTGTGGTGTGGTTTGCATCTGTAGAGTAAGTGTCTCCATAAAAGTTGCTCTGTTCTGTACCGTAGGTTTGGCGAGCGCCAGGTGAGCTTTGAAGATCACTGCTAGGCCTCCTCCTTTTTTTCCTTTCCTATGCTCGGTTAGGATCCTGTAGTTTTCTGGCACTAATTCTGTTAGGATGGTGTTGCAGTGGGGTGTTAGCCAGCTTTCCGTGATGAAGAGGCAATCTATGTTGTTTTGTGTGATGAAGTCATGGATTTCGTGCCTGTGCTTGACTGCCGATCTGGTGTTAATCAAAGCGCATGCTAACTGTTGCGGTTGAGTTGTAGTCTTCTTATGTTTGATCGTTGCTTGTGGCTCGATCCTTAGTAGTCGTTCTTTTTGTAATATTTTTTGAATGTCGGTCGGTAAAGTTGCGGTCAAATTTCTTAGTCTGCATAGGGACTCTGCTGAATATTTGAAATTGCACATGTTGAGGTGCTCCAAAAAATTTCCCTGCTGTGGACGAGATGATGCGTTGAAAAAACGCTGATGCTGTTGTTGAGGCGATAACGGTCTTGCGCAAGCTGGTTGAAGATGTTGCGGATCTGTGGGAAAACCCTGTAGACCTACACCCTCCCTCCCGTTGATCCAGAGGAAGACGAAAAACCCCTACTAGCGCGGCCAATTGCTGTGCAGAGGAAAAAATTCCTTCCTGACCCCCCCGAGGGGCGGTCGGATGTTGGTCCCTGGATCAACTGCTAAGTGGTGGTCCCTGCGTTACTTACCAGAATATTTACCTTACCGGGGTGATCCAATGATGGCGATAGGGTGGATCCTGATGTTGATCTCCTGGGGAAGAAAAGGCGGCTTTATAGCGATACTGATATTGCTGGTGAATGCTGTTAAAAACTAGTGGTTAAAAACTGGCTGGTCTGGCGTATGCTGTAATTAAAAGCTTGTTAAAACTTGGTTAAAAAGCTTGATTAAAAACTTGATTAAAAATTTGATTAAAACAATTAAAACAAGCAATTATACGGTTGTATAGTCGCTTGTAGTTAAAAACCTGTGCTTAAAAATAGATTTGGCCGATCTGGGTGTACCAAGATGGCCGCCCTAATCGGTCCCAGCAGGTGGAGTGCTGTGGTCTGGGTGTACCAAGATGGCCGCCGGGCTAGGCCCGAGCCGCGGCCTGTCCCAGTTCTGGCTCCTGGACTGTCTCCTGCTAAGGTACGAGGGCAGTAGAGTGGTTGGAGAGGGGGGGGCGCCGCGTTGACCCTATAGGGGAGTGGAGATGCGATTGGGGAGGCGGATGGCCGGCTCGGCCGGGACTAGGCCGGAGCCGGGGGCTATCCTAAAGGCTGATGCCCGATTGTCAGCTGCGGCCGGCGCGGAGGTGGACTCTATTTACTAATTAGGTGACTTCTGAGCGCAATTGGTTACACTAGATTTTAGTTAGGGGTATCAGAGTAAAGGGGGCTAAATACAAATGCATGCCACACATTTCAGATATTTATTTGTAAAAAAAATAAAAAACATTCATCATTTTCCATCCCCGTCACAATTATGTGCCACTTTGTGTTGGTCTATCGCATAAAATCCAAATAAAATACATAAAATGGTTGTAACATGACAAAATGTGGAAAATGTCATGGGGTATGAATACTTTTTGAAGGCACTGTACAGTATATTTGTACAGTGGGCTCTATTCACAGAATGAACTTGCATGAGATATTTAGAGCCGGTTCACACTGGGGCAACACGACTTCCAGCGCGACTTTTGGAGGCAACTTGGACACGACTTGGGGCGACTTACAACACGACTAAGTCGCCCCAGGCCAGGCGACTTTGGCCGTGGCCAATCAGAGAATAATCAGCTCTCAAGGGGAAACTCCACGCCAAATTTTAAATAAAAAACCGGCATGGGTTCCCCCTCCAGGAGCATACCAGGCCCTTAGGTCTGGTATTGATTTTAAGGGAAACCCCCCGACGCCGAAAAAACGGCGTGGGGGTCCCCCCCAAAATCCATACCAGACCCTTATCCGAGCACGCAGCCTGGCCGGTCAGGAAAGGGGGTGGGGACGAGCGAGCGCCCCCCCCCCCCCTCCTGAACTGTACCAGGCCGCATGCCCTCAACATGGGGGGGTGGGTGCTTTGATGAAGGGGGGGCCCTGCGGCCCCCCCACCCCAAAGCACCTTGTCCCCATGTTGATGAGGACAAGGGCCTCTTCCCGACAACCCTGGCCGTTGTTTGTCGGGGTCTGCGGGCGGGGGGCTTATCGGAATCTGGGAGCCCCCTTTAATAAGAGGGCCCCAGATCCCGGCCCCCCACCCTATGTGAATGCGTATGGGGTACATCGTACCCCTACCCATTCACCTGGGGAAAGAAAGCGTCAATAAAAAAAAACACAACACAGGTTTTTAAAGTAATTTACTAATCAGCTCCGGGGGTCTTCTTCCGACTTCGGGGGCCTTCTTCCGACTTCTCCGCTCTGTTCGGCCTCTTCTCCCGGTGTCTGGCCTCTTCTCCCGCGTCGTCTCCTGCTCTTCTGCCGGCTCCTCCGCTATCTTCTCGCAGCTCTTTTACCAGCGGGGAGCCGGTCCTTCCTTCCTTCTGCTCCTGGAGGGGGAACCCATGCCGGTTTTTCATTTAAAATTTGGTGTGGAGTTCCCCCTCAAGGCGACACTGTTGCGTCAATATAGATGGAGATCCGACTTTGAGGCGACTTCCATTGAAATCAATGAGTACAAGTCGCCTTGAAGTCGGATTGAAGTAGTACAGGAACCTTTTTTGAAGTCGGAGCGACTTCAGTAGTGTGCATTGAGACAGGTCCATAGACTAACATTAGCGCGACTTGGGACGTCTTGGGGCATCTCGGGCGACCTGAAGTCAGATCCTGAGTCGCCCTGGTGTGAACCGGCTCTTAGGCAAAATGTGTCCAGACACTTAAATGTCTCATGCAAGTTCATTCTGTGAATGGAGCCCATATACAGCTGTGGCCAAAAGAGAATGACACAAAAATTAATTAAAAGGTCTGCTGCTTCAGTGTTTTTAGATCTTTTTGTCAGATGTTACTATGGTATACTGAAGTATAATTACAATCATTTCATAAGTGTCAAAGGCTTTTATTGACAATTACATTAAGATCCTGAAACTGTCAATTCAATAGAGCGTTTGTGCGGTATTTATCAAAAGAGGCTGAAACACTATGTAAATACTGCATGAACAGGCATACAACAAACTCCATTCACGGAAGGAAATAAAACATTTTATTAAATGCATGCGGCAATTAAGTAGTGCTCCAAGCATGCAGTATTTGTGGAATGTGTAACGGTTGCTGCCCGCTCCTTAACAATCAGGAAACATCATGGTAAGGCCAAAGCCAATAATCACAAGATCCCTCCCTCCTCTACAAAGCTCCATAGAGGCTTTAACAGAGAGGGAGACCTTACTACGTTATATATTATATACAGTATCCAGTATGTGTATATATTAGTATATGTGTATTATGTGCATATGTACACTGTATATTGTAATTGGGTTTAAGTTATGTTTCAGATACATATAAAAAAGGCAAATCATACCATAGAAAAATATCACCAATTATTGAAATGTTTTCTGCATTTATTCTTTCTTTTTAGAACATTAACTATACATTTTCTAAATGATGGGTAATGGAAAAAGCATAATATTGTATAGATTTATTATTGCTTACTTCAATATTTGTAACAAAAGAAACAAAAAAAAATAAATTCCTTCATCCTATGCATGTTAATTTTAATGTTCTGTTTTTGTTCAAGGGGACCTGCATGGGCGTCTGGATGATTTATTTTTGATATTTTACAAGGTGTGTGGTAAGAATAAGCATTTTTATGGTACCGTTCTAAAATGTGCTTTATCGTTGAGCACACACATAGGCACACAATTTTCCATCCCATTCCTGATTTATAAATTAGCTTCTTTAGCTTTCTCGATCCACTTCAGTTCTCATAACTGTATACCCATTATGGAGCTATTTGAAAAAATTACTACCACTATGGGAATTGTTAATTTTTTCAACATATTTGAGCAAGCATAACATTTTTATTCAAGCAGTGTCTACAAATAAAGGTGATTTACCTGAATAAAAATAGTAAGAATATTTGCCTTTTCGATCATTTAATAAATATAATTATAGAAAAAATAGTAAATGAAAGAAATAAAGACAAAAGAAAATTAACAGTAAGACTTTGCACACTTTTTGTTCTTATGCACCTGGAAGAAAGGGAAGGGATAGAAGCGTGAGGACAGTTGTTGAGACTGGCCAAACATATACTCCAACCCACAAATTTTTGTGGTGGACTATCTCGGTACTGGTACACAGAAAAATAAATCTTGAATAAAAATGTTTTAATTTATTACATATAAAAAGACATACATAAATCACATTAATAAAGTTTCAAATACAATATGCAAATACTCAAAGGTTTCCCCAAGAGATATCTGTTGGAGTTTTTTTATAGATTAACCAGTGCTCTACTAGTTTCACAGCACATAGACCACTTCGTCACGAGGAATAATCTATAAAACAAATAATCAAATAAAACACAAGAACACATAATCATAATAGCATAGTATATACAGATAGAGCTCAGCGGTAACGTTGAGAAATTGCTTACCAAACAGGTCAATCCCTAGGTACAAATCCCAGCTGTTCAAAAAGCTCCCCCCGCAGCGGACAAGGGGGATTATGCGGAATTTAATCTAAATAGGGGTAGGAATAGATATATACAGTTGGTCAAATATTACCCATAAAGGGTTTGTATAGTGAAAAAAAGTGTTGGAAGGGTGGGTAGGTTGTTGGGTGAGGATGTGAGGGGGGAAGAAAAGGGGGATTGAGGGGAATGGGCAGTGAAGGAAAGGCATATATATACCTAATAGTTAGAAAATAAAAACCTACCTGCTTCGATATCTTTAAAGATATATTCAAAAAATATGTACAAGGCTTCAGGGGGTGGGGGGAGGGAGAAGAGGGCATTGCAGGCAGAAAGAGGAAATGCAAGCAGTGAGACCATATATAAGGTATCTCAGATGGTGGTGGCTGGAATATGTCATAATCCTAAATCACCAGTGGGTATTTGCAAGCTGAAGGTTCATTAAACATGAAGCAAGTGCCTGGTAAGTGGTCCTTCTATCTGTGGCAAGGCTAGAGCCTATAGGCGTCAGAGGGGTCTGTAAAAGTAAAATGAATCAAGCATTGATGCAAGAAAGGGGCAGGGAGTAAATCTGCCCAGGCTTGGCCACAAGGATCCCAGTGACGGCGGCATGTGACATCGGGTCTGGCTCCCCGCACTGCACGAATTAAGACGCTACTGGGCGTGCGCCGTCTGTCAAATGGGCTGGAAAGCCCAAAACTCAGGCAACGCAAGAGAGGGGTGGTTCCCACGGGGGAAACCATCCTCACCAGGGGAGTCACATGTTCGCTGCTGGGGAGAAAAAACAAACAACCAGGGAGAGACTGGCTAGGTGTGCAGGGGAAGCAACAACCCAAATTAATCAAATGTACACGACAGTAGTGCATAGAAAATGCAAGGAAAAATGAGGGGCTAAATAGTCCCAAATCTATAATAGAACTTTATTTAAAAATAAAACATTTTGGAAATTTGACTATTACTGACCTAGTTCAAGGGCAGGTATGGACGGCCAGGTAACCTGAGGTGTAATAGACCAGTGGAGAATTGCTCCATAGGTTTAGAGGTACAGAAAGGGAACCCTATAGGATAGGGGTGAAAAGGATAGGGGTAGGAAGGATAGGGAGGGGGAGGGAAAGGGGGACGGAATAAGGAGGGGGGAGAGAAGGGAATTGCAAAGAACCTACAAGAACTGTTTATAAGATATAATCTTGTTGAGGCCGGGGGGGTGGTAGCATTGAGACATTCAATATACAGAGTTTCTCTGTAAAATCGTCCTATCCCAGTCACCCCCTCTAGGGCTCTGTTGGACTACTTCAAGGACCAAAAATTTGACAGCCATAACATCAAGTCGGTGGTGCAGTCCAATGTGTGGCCTACGGTGGTCAGTTTACCATTGCCATAGAATATGAATAGTATAGGTGGTCCCTGATTCTGTCGGAGTTCTCCTATTGTTTTGCCTACATAGAAGGCCTTACACAGCATAAGGTAAATCACCCCCATAGTGCCGCAATTGGAAAAGATACGAGGTGAAAGAGTCTCACCATTGGGTAACTGGAACCTCCTCTCCTCGAGAGCCCAGGGGTAGCGGGGCAATCCCCACATTGGAAGGTTCCACTGGGTCCTGCAACAGATCGCTTGGATGGCTGGTAATGGCTGTTAGTCAAACGGTCTCTTAACGAAAATGCTCTCCGCAACACCAGTTCTGGAGTAGATCTCACGTCTGCTCAGGACATGGTGGTCCGTCAGTAAATGCCAATGGTTTGATGGTATCATTCAAAGTTGATGATGGGCAGAGTACTTAGTGATGAATTTGACTGTATCTGTTGATGGGGGTTTAGGTGGGGTATACAGTAAAGAGCTCCTGGTGCGTGTTGGTACTAGATTAAACGATTTTCTTAGATTAGTACGTGAATAACACCTGAGTAACAGACGGTCACGTAAAGCATTGGCTTGAATCCTGAAATCTGTCTCTAGAGTACAGTTTCTTCACAGGCGCAAATATTGCGCGTACAGAATGCTGCGCACTAGTGGACCTGGATGGGCACTAGATGCATGAAGAAGCGTATTACCAGCCGTTGGTTTGCGGAACAAGTCTGTGCCTATTGTACCATCCTGTTTGATAATAGAGAGATCCAAAAACAGGATCCCACTATTGTCAAAACTAAATGTAAATTTGAGGTTAAAACTATTGTCGTTCAAGGTCTGAATAAACTACAACAGTTTATCTCTGGTATTGGTCCATACTATGATCAGGTCATCTATGTACCTGTACCATAACAGGACATATTCAAGGAGATGTGTGTAACGATCGCCAGAAGCTATATGTCTCTCCCATCTGCCCAGATACAAATTAGCATATGCCAGGGCACAAGAAGTCCCCATAGCGACTCCTTGAGTCTGTAGATACAGTTGGTCATTGAAAGTAATTTTTTGTCAAAATGAAATTTAGTACTCGCAAAATGAATTGGTTCAGGGGCCAAGAGGTCTGTTCTTCTCTGAGGAAGGAGCCAGCCATCCTGACACCCTGCTCGTGGGGGATACTCGAGTACAAAGCCTTGATATCTATAGCCACAAGAAGGGCGTCCGGAGGGATCTGGATCCCCTCAATATGTTTAAAGAGGTCGGTAGTGTCACGTATATAGGAGGGGAGGCTCAGTATGTGAGGCCTTAAAGCATCTACAAATTTGCTGGCATTGTCTGTGAGTGATGCTATTCCAGAGACGATTGGTCTACCGGGAGGTGTCTGGATATTTTTGTGGGTTTTAGAAAGATAATAGAAGGTAGGGACACGTGAAAATTTATGAACCAAGAACTCCAGGGTATCCTTGTCAATGAAGCCCTCATAGAAGGCCCCAGTGCAAAGATCCCGGAGTTCTGAGGCAAAGGTAGAGATGAGGGCAGGGGCAAGGGGTTTGTACCAGTTGTGATTATTCAAGACAGTCAGGCACATTGATACTGTGTCATTAAGACAATATTACCACCTTTGTCCAATTGTTTGATAACAAGGAGTATTTTTGTAAGGACTTAAGTGCTTTAATTTGTCTAATATTGAGGTTGGGTGGAATCTCATGCCAGTGCACTATACAATCCCTTTATGGGTAATATTTGACCAACTGCTCTGTATATATCTATTCCTACCCCTATTTAGATTCAATTCCGCATAATCCCCCTTGTCTGCTGCGGGGGGGTGGAGCTTTTTGAACAGCTGTGCTTTGTACCTGGCGATTGACCTGTTGGGTAAGCAATTTCTCAACGTTACCGCTGAGCTCTATCTGTATATACTATGGTTTTGTAATTATGATTATGTGCTCTTGTGTTTTATTTGATTATTTGTTTTATAGATTATTCCTCCTGACGAAGTGGTCTATGTACCGTGAAACTAGTAGAGGACTGGTTAATCTATGAAAAACTCCATCAACAGATATCTCTTGGGGAAACCTTTGAGTATTTGTATATTGTTTTTTGAAACTTTTTTAATGTGATTTATGTATGTCTATATGTAATGAATTTTTATTTAAGATTTATTTTTCTGTGTACCAGTACCGAGATAGTCCACCACAAAACTTGGAGTTGGAGTATATGTTTGGACAGTCTCAGCAACTGTCCTCACGCTTCTATCCCTTCCCTTTCCTCCTATATCATTTTTTGGATGATGGTACTTTTCTATGCCTAGGTTTAGGCCTTGTTATTTGAGGCTATACTCAAAAATTTCTTATGCACCTGGAAGATATTTAGCTCTGTCAGAATGTTTATACTGAAATACTAAAGTTTTATATTTATGAAAATAAGCAAGGATCTATCATTAAGGAGATTCCCAAATTATTTCCACAAACCAACAAAATAACTTGAGTTTGTTTATTTGTGCTAACCTAAAGACAAGAGGAATACAAAAGTGTGCAAAAATATATATATTTATTAGCTAAAAATTTGTGCAGAATAATGTCAAAATATTACTGGTGACAAATCAAGAATATGGATCAAAATTCCAATAATATGGATAACACAGATGATGAGAGCAACCACAGGATATTGTTACAAAATATCAATGTAGAAAAACTGAGTAACTCCTTGAAATGAATTATTAGCTTATCAGTAGCTCAGCAGGATGTGAAAACAAAAGGTGTAGATTTTAACATGTGACCTCTGTCAACAGATATGGCAAGCTCAAATTTACTTTAATAGCACATGGGCAAACTTGTTATACCATGCACAGAATTGGTGACTTAGCCAAGACTTACATTTTAGGTAAAGATACATTTCTAATAAATTATTTTATTTTTAATCATACATCATAATAAACCATTCATTAGAAACTGAATTCAGCTTCAATGAGATTATACATATGTTTGTATTTCTCTTTGATTGAAGAAGAAACAATTCATACTGCAGTTAGAATTATTTCAATTTAAATCTTCATGCTACAAGGATTAAATGGTCCAGCCAGATGTATATAGCTAGCAGTGGCTGCTGGTGCTCATTTTTTTTTTTTTTTTTGGGGGGGGGGGGGGGGGGGGGGGGGGGCGCAAACAAACTGAAAAAAAACATCAATTGCAGCCACTGTGCCATCAAACACAGCTACTGTGCCCATTAATTGCCGCCACTATGCCATCAAGCGCAGCCACTGTGCCCATCTTGCGCAGCCACTGTGCCCATCTTGCGCAGCCACTGTGCCCATCAATTGCCGCTACTGTGCCACATTAAATGCTGCCAGAGTGCATCGCCCAGCACTTACCTGTCTCGCAGCGGTGTCCTGCACGCTCCTCGATGTCGTCTTCCATCCTCTCTATTAGGTGTCCAATCATAGCGCCTGATGTTTCAGACAATCAGGTGACAGGTAACCGACCCGAGCACCTGATTGGCTGAGAGGCGGTTCAGTGTTAGCAAAGCAAATTCCTTCGCTTTGCTAACACACAGCTGAGTAAACAGCGAACGCACAGCATTGCGCCCGCTGTTCACCTACGGCTCTAATCAGGTGCTTTCAAGGTGCTTCCAAGAAACACCCCCGCTGCAGTAATTCAGGTGCCCAGCGGCCAAATAGGAGGTGTCAGCCGCGACCATAGATAGATTCATGCAATGCATGAATCTATCTATGGTGATAGTGGTGCCAGGAGAGAATGGACGCACCGCCAATGATAGCTAGTCAATTGCCTACACATAAATAGAAGCTTAAACTTAAACCAAAAATCTCAATCTTTTGACCGAGAGATGTCAGCTTTGTCTCCTCCTGGACACTCCTTCCCTTCCTTCTTTTTTTTACGCTCTCCCCTCACTTAATCTTTCTTCAAACTTTTATCCCCCCAAAGAAAGTAGGCGTGGATATGTTTTCCATGATGTCAAATTACATATTAAATTACTATGTATCCATCTGCACAACTACCTAAAGGGGGCAGTATTGGATTAAAAATAATTTTGGAATTTTTCTTTTAAAAATATCATGATTTCGCTTTGAAAAACCTTTGACCTAAGCCTTGAACAAAATCATAAAATCATAAAAAATCATAAATATAATAGGGTGGTCTATTCTATGGCAGCATCTGTCCGACTTTTTGTCTCTTCATAAAATATATAGCTTTAACCACTTCCGGACGTTATACATCAGTATTTTGAAGAGGAATTTCGTTGTTATGGCAGCAGCTAGCTGCCATAACCCCAGGTATCCTCTTCTTCAGTGGGGCGGTCCGCTTCAAGATAAAAGTGGTCTCTGTGGCGGATTGGCCGCAAGATCACCCCCCCCCGCCACTTACCGGAGTCGTCGGCAGCTGCGGAGGTGATCGGATCCTTCTCCTGGCCTGACATGGAGACGAGTTAGGGGTAGATGGCCCCCACCCATCTCCATATCATTGGAGGGCGGAAGCAACGTCAAAACGTCACTTCCGCCCATAGCTCTTAAAGCTTAAAGCTTTTTTATTATTGCATTTTTGTGTAAATATGAGATCTGAGGTCTTTTTGACCCCAGATCTCATGTTTAAGAGGTCCTGTCATGCTTTTTTTCTATAGCAAGGGATCTTTACATTCCTTGTAATAGGAATAAAAGTGACAGTGTAAAAATAAAAAATAAAAGGTAAAATAAATAAGAAAAAATAAAACATTTTAAACGTGCCCCGTCCTGCCGGGCTCACGTGCAGAAGCGAACGCATACGTGAGTAGCGCCCACATACGAAAACGGTGTTCAAACCACACATGTGAGGTATCACCGTGATCGGTAGAGCGAGAGCAATAATTCTAGCCCTAGACTTTCTCTAACTCAAAAAATGCAACCTGTAGAATTTTTTAAACGTCGCCTATGGAGATTTTTAAGGGTAAAAGTTTGTCGCCATTCCACGAGCGGGCGCAATTTTGAAGCGTGACTTGTTGGGTATCAGTTTACTTGGCGTAACATTATCTTTCACAATATAAAAAAAATTGAGCTAACTTTACTGTTGTCTTATTTTTTAATTCAAAAAAGTGTATTTTTTTTTAAAAAAGTGCGCTTGTAAGACTTTTCTAGCAAAAAAAATGTTTTTTAACTTGTAAACAACAAATCTCAGAAAGAGGCTTGGTCCTTAAAGTGACACTAAAGCTTCACATTTTTTATTTTTTTTAAATAACAAACATGTTATACTTACCTCCACTGTGCAGCTCGTTTTGCACAGAGTGGCCCCGATCCTCGTCTTCTGGGGTCCCTCGGCGGCTGTCTCGGCTCCTCTCCGCTTCTGATAACTCCCTCTGGGAAGCGCTCTCCCAAGGGGGTTACCTTGCGGGTGTGCCCCCGGGTCCTGTATTAGGCGTCCATACTACAGGACTCGGCCCCGCCCCCCGGTGCGCCGCGTCATTGTAGTTGATTGACAGCAGCGCGAGCCAATGGCTGCGCTGCTATCAATCTATCCAATGAAGAGCCGTGAAGCCAGCGCGTTCGTAACGCAGGACTTTCAAAGGGCTCAGGTAAGTAAATGGGGGGGCTGGGGTGCCTGTAAGCATCGGATGTTTTTTCACCTTAATGCATAGGATACATTAAGGTGAAAAAACTGGAAGCTTTACAACCCCTTTAAGTGGAAAGTCCAAACAACGGTAATTAACTTCTCCTCCAAATACCTTTGAGAGTGAGGTAATTGGTACTAAAAACACATTGGTTATTCACTATAGATATTCTGTACATTCACTCTCATTCATAGTACTTTAACCACCTTAATACAGTGCATTTTCACCCCCTTCCTGACCAAGCCATTTTTCAGCTTTCAGCGCTGTCGCACTTTGAATGACAATTGCGCGGTCTTGCTACACTGTACCCAAATGAAATTGTATAAAAATAATTTTTTGCGCTATAAACAAAAGAGGGACAAGTTTAAAAAAACAATATTTTTTTACTTTTTGCTATACTAAATATCCCCAAAAATATATAAAAAAACATTTTTTTCCCTCAGTTTATGCCGATACGTATTCTTCTACATATTTTTGGTAAAAAAAATCGCAATAAGCGATTGATTGGTTTGTGCAAAAGTAATAGCGTTTACAAAATAAAAGATAGTTTTAAAGCATTTTATTAATCATTTTTTTTTTTACTAGTAATGGCGGCGATCAGCGATTTTTATTGTAACTGCAACATTATGGCGGACACAGCGGACATTTTTGACACATTTTTGGGACCATTGTCATTTATACAGCAATCAGTGCTGTTTAAATGCATTGATTCCTGTGTAAATGACACTGGCAGTGAAGGGGTTAACCACTAGGGGGCGGGAGGGGTTAACATGTTCCCTGGGAGTGATTCTTACTGTGGGAGGAGTGGATTGACAAGGGGAGGAGACCAATCGGTGTTTCTTTGTACAGACCCCAATCGGCTCCTCTCCTCTGACAAAACCGTGGATCTGTGTGTTTACACACACAGATCCACGGTCCCGCTGTGTTACTGGGCAATCGCGGGTGCCCGGCGGACATCGCAGCCTCTGGGCACGTGCGCTCCCTGGTGGGCCGCGAAGGGGAGAACGTCATATGACATCCTCCCCCCTGAGAGCTGCACCGCTGACCGGTGGTCAGCTACTGGTTAAACATGCACCCCTCATATTAAAGTGGATGTAAACCCACTCTCAACCTTTCTAAACTACTGCAATATTGGTTATCTAGAAGGATATACATGCCTCCTGCATGTATACTTATCTGTCAAATGTCTCCCCTCTGTCTGCTATGAGACCCGAAAAAAATGCATATTTTGTGGGTGGGTCTGTTTTCCAGGGCTTAGTGGGTGGAGTCGTGATGTCAGTAGACTCCCTGCCCACCTCTATCACTAACATCCAGTCAAAACCCAGAAAAGTCCCCACATGACTTCAGCATGCCAAATCATGCTGTGGTGTGGAACAGCCAATCCTTGCAGAGCTTCTGAAGAAAGGAGTGGGGGTGGGAATTAAAAAATAATGCATGCCTTAGGCTAGTGCACAAGATATGTAAATCACCTGTCAATCACAGCAAGGAGGAAGAACGGACAAAGTTTTCACAGTTTGTCCATTTTATTTCACTGAAAAAAGTGAGGATTGCTTAGAGCTGGATTAACTCTTTGTGGCCAGACTGGGCCCAGCTGATCTGAAATCCCATACTATATTGTGCCAGACAAAAAAATATATAAATTTTCGGGTTTACATCCACTTTAATAATCTAAACTAATATATTTCAAAAACACATTTTTTAAAAGTACATAAACAAAAATGTTAAATTATTTCATTAAGTAGGCATATAAATGTAAATATAATTTAATCATAATACAATAGAAATGATTGCTAATATAATTAATAATAAAATAATAAAAAATAAAATTCAAAATCTCTATTAATTGTTTTAGTTGAAACATGAGTCATCAATCTTACTATAACACATTCTGGCACCATGGCCAGTCCTTATCTTGTCTAGGACCCTCACCAATTATGACCTGGGAGAATATGCGATAAGGCTCTTTGTCCAAAAGCAATGAACTTGCATTCACCTTCTAACAGACAAGATGGCTTCCAAGATGCCCATGAAACCATATATACAATAATATGTATAGGCCTTATGAATTTAATTATTTTTAACCTCAATAGTTCTGACAGCTGATTTAACAGTTTGCCACCCATCATATGACATTGTCGGGTTTGAGCGGTGATATCTGAATGATGCCTGCAGCTACAGGCATCATTCCTATATCTTCTTTCAGAGCCAGCGATTCCCTGCACTATAAGAATGATCATAGTGGCTGTTCAGCCACTTGATCATTATAAGCAGCGAGAGGGGACGTTCCTGCCCCCGCCTCCCTCCAGTGCTTCTACCGACTCAAGTGTGTGATCGGTGAGCTGGAGACGGGATCCGCTGGCGCAGGATGCTGACGAGATTTCCGGCAGGCCAGATGGTTCCCGAAGTCTCTATGGTCATTCGAAGGCCGGGCACAATGTTATGACATACGCGGCCTCTGCATTTGAAAAAATGCTGCCACCTCAGTGGGAAGCTGAGATCTTCTTTGTTTTTTTATTTCAAGCTTCCCAGCCTAGAAGTGATATCTGGGGACTTATTGACCCCAGATCTCACTGTAAAGAGGACCTGTCATGCCACATTCCTATTACAAGGGATGTTTACATCCCTTGTAATAGGAATACAAGTGATTAAAAAAATGTAAATAGAAAGCATCAAACTAGAAAAATGTAAGCAAAATTAACAATAAAAGCAAAACAAAAAAAAATGTCCTCACGTGCTCACTCGCAGAAGTGAATGCATACATAAGTCGCTCCAGTATATGAAAACAGTGTTCAAACCACACATGTGAGGTATCGCCATGAACGTTGGAGCAAGAGCAATAACTCTAGCACTAAACCTCCTCTGTAACTCAAAACATGTAACCTGTCATTTTTTTAATGCATGAAACATTTTTTTCCAAAAAAAACACTTTTGAAAAATTTCTGCGCAAATACCATGCGAGATAAAAAGATGCAACAACCACCATTTTATTTATTTTATTCTCTAGGGTCTCTGTAAAAAAAAAACATATATAATGTTTGATAATTTTTACATGTAGTTGAGAATTGGCCTGGGTAGCAAGTGGTAATAGTTAATTTGGGCTTTAAAGTGGAAATAAATCTAAGTTTAAGTCTAAGTTTGACAGGTAGGATTTTTTTGACAAAAGTGACCCAGTAGGTCATTATGGCTAAAAGCTCATGGGGCCCAACCTAAAAAATTGGTAAAGGTTGACAAAGCAATTGTAAATCCTTTCTTCTTAGGATTTTTTTAGGCAACCAATTAATTAAATGCAAAAAATATATAAAAGAATTAAAAATTTCTTATTATATTTTTAAATAAAAGAAGACATTTCTTCAATATTCATAAAAAGATCAAACACATTAGGATTGATCGTTTCACAGCGCATATTCTGTATATCATTATACACCATGTATAAGAGTCTGGATGCAAAGGGTTGTATTTCCCCAGCTACTTTCTATTGATATCCATTTGTATAGGCCAGGGGTGTCCAAACTTTTTTCAAAGAGGGCCAGATTTCATGAAGTGAACATGCGTGAGGGCCGACCATTTTTTGAACCATTGAAATTAAATGCAAATTAAATATTTTATGCAAAGTTTATTGCAAACGGCATATTATTAATTTCATAACATTGATGACAACATATGATATATAATATATATATATATATATATATATATATATATATATATATACACATACATTATATATCTTCCCTTCTCCACTCAGGGTAACGATGAGCTCAGGCGTGTTATGTTTAAAAAAATATCTAAGTCTCTCTCTCTCTCTCTGTCTCTCTCTCTCTCACTGTTTCTCTCTCTCTGTCTCTCTCTCTGTCTCTCTCTCTCTCTCTCTCTCTCTCTCTCTCTCTCTGTGTCTCTCTCTCTCTCTCTCTCTGTGTCTCTCTCTCTCTCTCTCTCTCTGTCTCTCTGTCTCTCTCTCTCTGTCTCTCTCTGACTCTGTCTCTCTCTCTCTGACTCTGTCTCTCTCTCTCTCTCTCTCTCTCTGTCTCTCTCTCTCTCTGTCTCTCTCTCTCTCTCTCTCTCTCTCTCTCTCTCTGTCTCTCTCTCTGTCTCTCTCTGTCTCTCTCTCTGTCTCTCTCTGTCTCTCTCTCTGTCTCTCTCTCTGTCTCTCTGTCTGTCTCTCTCTCTCTGTTCTCTTTCTCTCTCTCTCTCAAGGAAAGGAACCGCGTTCCGGTTTGATGTTGCCCCCAAGTATATCCATCTGTCGCCCCCGAAGTTCGAGCGTGTTATGTTTTTTATGCTGTTAATGTATCCATCTTTTTTAGCCTGACAAATCCCGAGCGCCGTGTGGCTGGGCGTGTTCACAAGTCTATGTGCCCAAGCCCGCAAGGAAGCTGACAGCGTGCAGCGCCACCGCCAATCACAGGCACTGTGACATTTTCCCAATCTCTGCATCTGCAGTCCGCAGATGCAGAGATCGGGAATAGTCACAGTGCCTGTAATTGTCTCTTAGCGCTGTCAGCTTCATAGCGGCTCGGGCACATTGACTTGTGAACACCCCCAGCCACACGGCGCTTGGGATTTGTCAGGCTAAAAAAGATGGATACATTAACAGCATAAAAAACATAACACGCTCGAGCTTTGGGGGCCACAAATGTACATATATGCAAATTCCAAGTGGGGGCCACATCAAACCGGAACGCGGGCCGCAAATGGCCAAGAGTTTAGTGATGTCCAACACGTTTTAAAATACATATGAAATATTCTTCAGGGTATTAATATCACTCTGCAACATAGAACAGCTTTGTTTAGAATCTATACATTGCTACAACATATAAAGTGAAGTATAATGAGGTAATTGTATCAATTAAAACAAAACAAACCAGCCTCTCCTAGGTAGTACAGCAAAAAGTGTTCAAAGACGGTCAATCACTAAACTATTAGTGATAGACATCAAACAGGGATCACTTTCACATGCTTAAAAAAGAACACTTATATGTAAGTAAGATACTGTAAGGGATGAGGAATTCCCATTGCCTTTATAAGGTGTATAGTGTCTGTTGGGCTGTGTCCCAGTAGAGATCCACTGGCAGCCCATGAATAACAACGGCTGCCTTAATTTCTTTTGTGGAGCAATTATCTGCCCACATCGTCCAGAAGAGAAGGAGAAATGGCGGCTGGTGTGGTCCCCGATGTCTCCATATATCCGGTCTCTGTAATGACAACATCCAGAGACCAGCCAGCGGCCATATTGGAAACAAAACCACTGACACAGGAGTCTAATGCTGTGGATGGATTTCCACTCCACAACCAAGTCCAGCTACGGGGAAGAGATGCACATGCCTCCATCCACATAGCAGACAACAAACAAAGCCCCTGTGAGAACACAGGGGGTCTTCCTGTGCCGGGTGTTGCCATAGTGACAACAATGCTTAAACATTATGGCACTGTTGATGGGAGAATGTCTTAGCCAATATACAGCAATCAACATACATATACAGCAATTAAGGTAATATTCCAAAATGATTAACCCCATATGTCTAAAAGTACTACTCTCTTATTCAGTAGTCCTTGAATTAAAGAGCAATCTTCATGGGAAAGAAAAGAGAAACAGCATATGATGGATATTATCCCAAATAATAAATTCAATGAAGTATAGAGAGCAAGTATAATCCTATTTATAGCATACTTGTATTTGTGTAGCTTTTTTAATCAGTTTTTCCTGAACAGAAGCCCTCCAAAAAGTCTAAAGCTTTCAGCTTGGTAAAGGGTTAATTCTGCTTTAAAGCAGAACTTCAGTCGTTTTTTCATCTTTCCATCTATTAAATCTTCTGCCCTTGTTGTTTTAACTTTGGATAGTAAAACATTTTTTTTCTGCCAGTAAATCCATTATACAGCCCATTTCCTGTTTCTTGTCTGATAAAAAGACTAGGCTTATGACATCATAAACAGCTCTCTTACTCTCCTGAGAGTTTGCCGGGAAGGGAGGAGGGATGAGTCCTAAGAGGGCCAATGGAGGTGGGCCTCTGTGTCTGTGTAAATCCAGAAAGTGAACAGGCAGCAGCTTCAGCTGCCCACAGTTAAAATGGATACAGCCAGGCTTAACAGAGGGAGATTTCTGCAGCATATTTGACAAGTACAGAATCACAGTATATATAAAATATGCAAAGTGGTTGGAGGGAAGCTTCAGAAGGGCAAAGATGTTTTTATTACAAATTATGTGAGCAGACTGCAGTTCCTCTTGAAGCTTACACTGTGCATACGCTAGTAGGAATAATGAAACAAAATCAATGTATGAATGTGGAGATGGACAGAGAGGGGATTTTCAGAGGCTATTTCTAGCGCTAAAGCGCCTCAGCGGTAAAGTAGCCCAATGCCGCATACAAACAACCAGACTTTACGGCAGAAAAAGTCAGACGGAATCAATTTCTATTGGGAAAACCGTTCATCTGTATGCTGGTCCGACGGACCAAATACGACGCAAGGGCAGCTACTGGCTATTGAACTTCCTTTTCTAGTCCCATCGTACGTCATCGCGTTCGAAATGAACAAACGGACTTTGGTGTGATCGTGTGTGGGCAAGTCCGTTCGGTCGGAACTTTGTCGGGAAGACCGTCTGAGTTTATTCTGACGGAAAGTATAAGGGAAGTGAGGGGGTGATGTAACCAATGGAACATTTTTTATCCTAATGCAGGTAATGCAATAAGGTAATAAATGCCCTACCTTTAGAACCACCCACTTTAATACAGAAATGTTAGGAAACTGTACATAAAAGTGTTTTGTGTTACCTAAAAAAATGTTCTCTTGGTTTTCTCAGAATGGCCTCCCATCAGCAGAGAAGCCTTATATATTCAATGGGGACTTTGTAGATAGAGGGAAACAGTCGATTGAGATCTTGATGATCCTTTTTGCATTCCTGCTGGTCTACCCAAAGTCTGTCCATTTAAACCGAGGAAATCATGAAGACTATATAGTCAATTTAAGGTAGGGTCTAGAAAACTGTAAATCAGTATTTTATGCCACTGTTGTATGTATTTGCAATAAAATAGTGATTTATATTGTGTTTTTCAGGTATGGATTTACAAAAGAAGTAATGAAAAAATATAAGGTATGCATGTAAAATGTATTACATTTAACAAAATACATTTCAAGTGTACCTTGCAGTAAAATGTAAGGTCCACATACACTATCCAAGACCCCTCCCCCTTTGAAAATCACTTGACGCTCCTAAGTGCAAAATGTAACTTTAAGGCTGGATTCACAGCTATGCGAATTGGATGTGGATATCCCGCATACAATTTGCATAGCAGGAGAATGTGACCGATTCTCTATGGAGCCGGTTTACATATCTCTGGGGCGGCTGCGACTGTGCGTCTTTGGCTCAGTTTCAGGGCCGAATTCAGGCAAAGATTCTGCCCTGATTTGTCCCTGAATTGGAGAACAGGGACGCCCACCGTTGCTGTGCGATCCGCGCCCGGTTTAGGTGTGAACCGAGCCTTAAGTTAAATTACATCACACTCCTTCTAGCAAGTTCCCGGGGAATACACAGCAGCCAAAATCTTGCGAAAAGACACTCTTGCAATGAACTGAAATGTTTTCTCACAGGATTTTGCCTGCTTTGCATTCCCCCAGTAATCTTCCAAGAAAGCCGGTGTTATCTGTACTGCAAGGTCTTTTTTATTATGCTAATACACTTAACACTACCCTCCCCCTGACTGATAATGCTGCAGTCTCTGCTGTGCCTCCTGTTCATATTCATCCAGAGTTGTGTCTCCTTAATACAGGAGGTGTGTTACTGGTAAGGTTGCCACCTTTTCGGGATTCACTCGGACAGTCCGGGTTTTGAATCATAAGTCCGGGTTTCAGGTGGACTGAAACCCGGACATATTATTTAGCTTGGGTTGTGGCTACCCAAGTTACCAAGTCGCACACATCCGGGAGCTGCGGGCGGCTGTCTGGGGGCAGGTTCAGCACCACTAGGGGGCAGGGTTGATATTAGCAAGAGCAATCTGGCCACACCCACTGCACACCACATTACTACTCTCCTTGAGGCACCCAAAGGTGTCCCAGGCCACTAAAGTGTTCGGTTTGGCTTGAAAAAAAGGTGGCCAGATAGATACTGGCCAGATCATCAGGTGAAAATAGAGTTGAAAAAAACAAACAAAAGAAAGCAGATGCAGCCACCACATCTAATGATTGTAAGCTGCAATACATCTTTGGTTTGGGGTTTAACCACCTCATTACTTTGCACTTAAACCCCCCTCGTGACCAGACCAATTTTCAGCTTTCGGCGCTGACGCACTTGGAATGACAATTGCGCGGTCATACAACACTGTACCCAAATGAAATTTTTACCATTTTTTCCCCATAAATAGAGATTTTTTTTGGTGGTATTTAATCACAGCTGGGTTTTTATTTTTTGCTAAACAAATAAAAAAAGATGGAAAATTAAAAAAAAAAAAAATCATGTTTAATAGTTTGTTATAAAATTTTGCAAACAGGTAATTTTTCTGCTTCATTGATATGCACTGATGAGGCGGCACTGGTGGGCACTGATAGGCTGCACTGGTGGGCACTGATAGGCTACACTGTTGGGCACTGATAGGCTGCACTGTTGGGCACTGATAGGCTGCACTGGTGGGCACTGATAGGCTGCACTGGTGGGGACAAATAAGTCGGTACTGATGGGCACAGCAAAGATGGCACGGATGGATGGCACGGATGGGTGGCACGGATGGATGGCACGGATGGGCACTGATAGGTGCCACTGATGGGCACTGGTAGGGGACACTGATGAGCACTGGTAGGGGACACTGATGAGTACTGGTAGGTGACACTGAATGTGCAGCACTGGCACTGTGGGCACTGACAGATGGCACTGTGGGCACTGCTAGATGGCACTGTGGGCACTGACAGGTGGAGCTAGTGGGCACTTTTATTTGGCAAATGTGGGCACCATGGACCCTGGGCATATTGCAGTGAGAGGGACTGATGTCCCTCTCACTGCCGCCGGTGATCGACTTTTTTTTTTTCTCCTCGCGCTGTCAGCGCGAGCAGGAAAAAAAGCCGATTACCGGCTCGGTTATTATCACATGATCAGCTGTCATTGGCTGACAGCTGATCACGTGGTAAGGGGTCGGGATCGACCCCTTACTCGGATCTGTGATCCAGCGAGTCTCACAGACTCGCGGATCACAGAGCGAGCCGCGCGCGCCCTTCAGGGGGCGCGCAGGCAGCTCGTTGCCGGGACGACGTCAATTCGGCTATGGCGCGGATCTCATGTGGTTAATACAACTTTAATTTGTGTCTATCTACCAGGAGATCAGCTTTAAGCATACAGTGGGCAGCAATTGTTTTTTTCAGGGTGACCAGCATGTGTTCAATATTGATGTGGAACCAAATTTAAATTGACAGAATCTTTTGATTACAGATAAAAATGTGGCATGCCAGTTTTTTACTAAATGGTAGAGGAAGAAGAACAAAAAAGATTAAAAGTACTTCCAACAATTAGGCTCCATTCACACCTGAGCATTGTGGAGCGACAGCTGCTGCAGCGTGTTTTTTTTAGTTCTTTTTTTTGGAGCGTTACCGTATTGACTGTATAGCGTTAATAGTTTATTGCATTTTTTTTTTTTATTTGTAGAGTGTGTTCTGTGTAGGTAGTAGAAGCAACATACACTATGGCATCCCAGTCTTCGTCTGTAGGGTTCAATATTGAGTTGGCCCACCCTTTGCAGCTATAACAGCTTCAACTCTTCTGGGAAGGCACAAGATAAGGCGTGTGTCTATGGGAATGTTTGACCAGCGAATTTGTGTGGTCAGGCACTGATATTGGACAAGAAGGCCTGGCTCGCAGTCTCCCAAAGGTGTTCTATCAGGTTGAGGTCAGCACTCTGCTGCAGGCTAGTCAAGTTCCTCCACCCCAAACTCACTCATCCATGTCTTTATGGACCTTGTTTGTGCACTGGTGCGCAGTCATGTTGGAACAGGAAGGGGCCATCCCCAAACTGTTCCCACAAAGTTAGGAGCATGACATTATCCAAAATGTCTTGGTATGCTGATGCCTTAAGAGTCCCCTTCAATGGAACTAAGGGACCAAGCCCAACCCCTGAAAAACAGCCCCACACTATAATCCCCCCTCCACCAAATGATTTGGACCAGTGCACAAAGCAAGGTCCAAAAAGACATGGATTAGTGAGTTTGGGGTGGAGAAACTTGTCTGGCCTGCACAGAGTCCTGACCTCAACCCTTTATAACACCTTTGGGATGAATTAAAGCGGAGACTGCGAGCCAGGCCTTCTCATCCAGCATCAGTGCCTGATCTCACAAATGCACTTCTGGAAGAATGGTCAAACATTCCCATAGACACACTCCTGAACCTTGTGGACAGCCGTCCCAGAAGAGTTGAAGCTGTTATAGCTGCAAAGGGTGGGCCAACTCAATATTGAACTCTACGGACTAAGACTGGGATGCCATTAAAGTTCATGTGTGTGTAAAGGCAGGCGTCCCAATACTTCTGGTAATATAGTGTATATTTGTGCGCCATTATTGCTATGCAAGTACAGCAATTGCTTATAACTGTCCTTTGATTTTGATATTAAAGGTTCACGGGAAGAAAATCCTCAAAATGTTGCAGAGTGTATTTAGCTGGCTTCCTTTAGCAGCTATAATTGATGAAAAAATATTAATTACCCATGGAGGAGTGTCAGATTCTACTGACTTGGAGATGCTATCTAAAATAGAAAGACACAAGGTAAGATTTGTACACTTTATATTTATCATTATCTGAAAAATTACTAATTGCACTATGACCATTGCCACAAACTACTGGATCCCATAATTGCTCTTGCTGTCCCCCCAAACTATTCAATGTTTAGACGAAAATGCTTAAGCTGTTGGAGAAATCTTCTTTTTACCCTTTTTTTTTAATGCAAAGAAAGAATCTTACAAATATTTGGAGATAATGGATAGGTAAATGCAACCTAATCCAGTCCACCCAAAACAGATAATTCTTTATTTGGTACAGAATTTATTGGCGACTTGAATTCCTACCCACTGACTTTATCTCTCTAGTGGGTTGCAACTGGTTATATCTGTAGGGGTGAGATCTCTGCGCCTCAGTTTCTTAGGTCTACCCCCCGACCACTATTACAAAGAGGTTTAACTCACCTCTTCCTTACAATATAGAAAATGCAGCTGAGTGAGATTCCATTGTGTGAGGTTACAAGAATGCAGGCATGTAGGTCTCACTAATGGACAGGGTTCATTCACACTAGCCTGCAAGCTAAAATGGGATGTTTTACATGCAGGCAGGGGTTCCAATTATTTAGGGGTGGTGTCTTGTGTTCCTACAATGTAAGGAACAGTTTAAATTATTTTTTTTATTTTTTTTTATTTCAATTACTTCTATACACAGCACGTTTTTGCATTTTTATGCACCGCATCGCAAGCCAACGGGCACATTCACGATATATATATGAAAAAATATGCAAAGTGGTTGGAGGGAAGCTTCAGAATGGCAAAGATGTTTTTATTTCAAATGATGTGATAAGCAGGCCATAGATGGTTCAACTCTTGGCCAGTTCAGCAGATTCAAACCATGTATGGGCAGACTGATTGTACCCAAGTTCATTGATCAACTTGATCAACATTGATCATTGATTGTATCAGCATGTCAGATGTTTCCTACAAAAATCACTCTATCTATGGCCAGTTTTACACTTTAATGTCTTGCTAGTCTTTCTTGAGAATTCCAATTGTTTTTATTATAGCCAAAATGTACCTTATATACTGGAGTATAAGCCGAGTTTTTCAGCACATTTTTTTGTGCTGAAAATGCCCTCCTCGGCTTATACTCTAGTCAAGCACTTTTCTGCAGCAGAGAATGACATTTTCCGAGCTGAATTTGGGGCCTCGCAGTGGCGGCCCGTCCATAGGGGGCGCATGGGCGCCGCCCCCCCAAAGCCAGTCACAAAAAAAAAAAATTTAAAAAAAAAAAAAATGTCCCTTTAAAAAAAAAAAAATAAATTTTTTTTTTTTAAAAAGGTTCCTTTAAGTGCACTGTGTTCGGGGCGGGCGCCGGCCACAGTGCACTATGGGAGCGTCATGCCAATGCAATCCCGTGATTGCCGGCAAAACGCTTCATTTGCAGGTTTTTTTTATGCTTTGTGGCGCTATGCAGAGTGCCACAAGACGCTCATTGGGGCATTCTTCTGCATTGTGTCCTGATGGTGGATAGTGATTGGCTGGTCCATAGGATGTAGGGCGGTGCTTTTATCGGACCAGCCAATCACTTCCGGTTTTACGAATCACTCATCCTGGCTGCAGGTCTCTGAACAGGAGCAGAGGAGTCGGCCGGTGATCGGGACAGGTAAGATTAGGAAACGTTTTAGGTGCTCTTAGACGTGCAGCAGGGGGGGAGGAGGGGAGTGCACTGAAGAGTTGAGACTTGAGAGGCACATTCCGGAGACAGTTCATCTGGGCTGCTACTGTTTAATGTGTGTCAGGTGGGGGGAGGGGCAGCCTGGCACGAGTGGATAATGCTACATGTTATGTTGTTCAGGCTGTCCTCTCCTCTCCTCATCTCCTCTCCTCATCTCCTCTCCTCATCTCCTCTCATCCAGCTGTATTTACATCCAGTCTGATAGCAGAGATCAGAGCTTCTCCCTGGCAGGGGGAGGTCTGATCATACTGGATGGTGACATGGTGCTGGGAGGACAGGAGATGACAGCTGGAGGGGAAGACAAGCCCTTCACTCTACACTGATCTGTGCTGGATCAGAACACTGACAGGCAGATCCACCATCCCCTGATCATTAAATATCTCCATCCCATCCACCCACCCCATCCATCCACCCCATCCATCCATCCATCCCCCCATCCATCCATCCATCCACCCACCCACTCCATCCACCACATCCACCCACCCCATCCATCCATCCATCCACCCACTCCATCCACCCCATCCACTCACTCCATCCATCCATCCATCCATCCACCCACTCACCCCATCCATCCATCCACCCCATCCATCCATCCACCCACCCCATCCATCCATCCACCCCATCCATCCATCCACCCACTCCA
Source organism: Lithobates sylvaticus (assembly GCA_028564925.1). NCBI lineage: Eukaryota > Metazoa > Chordata > Amphibia > Anura > Ranidae > Lithobates > Lithobates sylvaticus. The sequence continues at coordinate 512,170,516 of CM053026.1, read as the reverse complement.
TCCATCCATCCATCCACCCACTCCATCCACCACATCCACCCACCCCATCCATCCATCCATCCACCCACTCCATCCACCCCATCCACTCACTCCATCCATCCATCCATCCACCCACTCACCCCATCCATCCATCCACCCCATCCATCCATCCACCCACCCCATCCATCCATCCACCCCATCCATCCATCCATCCACCCACTCCATCCACCCACCCCATCCATCCATCCACCCACTCCATCCACCCCATCCACTCACTCCATCCATCCATCCATCCATCCACCCACTCACTCACCCCATCCATCCATCCACCCACCCCATCCATCCATCCACCCCATCCATCCACTTACCCCATCCACTCAATCCACCCACCCCATCCATCCACTCACCCCATCCATCCATCCACCCCATCCACCGCATCCACCCACCCCATCCATCCATCCATCCACTTACCCCATCCATCCACCCCCCCATCCATCCATCCACTCACCCCATCCACCCATCCACCCCATCCACTCACTCCATCCACCCACCCCATCCATCCATCCACCCCATCCACTCACTCCATCCACCCCATCCATCCACTCACTCCATCCACCGCATCCACCCACCCCATCCATCCATCCACCCCATCCACTCACCCCATCCACCGCATCCAGCCACCCCATCCATCCATCCACTGCATCCATCCACCTCATCCATCCATCCACCCCATCTAACTCACTCCATCCACCGCATCCACCTACTTGTCAATCCATCCCTGCACACCCCTTCTTTCCTATATGAAAGCAGCTTATTTTTTGGTATTGTCCTAAAGCTGACCATACTCTGTCCAATCCCCTTTTTCACCAGACCATACACAATACAGTCTGTGCAATCTCCTGTAGATCTGCCATCTACTAGGTAGTGCAAGAGCCTGCCCTGGGGCGGGGCGGGGGGGGGCGGGGGTGTATGTGCGAGTGAGGGGGCCAGGTCTGTTTTGCGCCCCCCCTAAAATTTTGACCACCAGCCGCCACTGGGGCCTCGTATCAAATTTGGTGTGCAAACACAGTGGAACTAGCACTACAACATATCCAAAGGTGGGCTACCTAGCACCAAGTGGCACCCGAAATACGGGTGTCATTCTCTGCTGCAGAAAAGGGCTTGACATTTTCCGAACCGACTTTGGGGCCCCGTATCTCAAGGCCACTTGGTGCTAAGAACCCCATATGTAGTGCTAGTTCCACTGGGTTTGCACACCAAATGTGGGGTTCCTAGCAACAAGTGGCCCCGAGATACAGGGCCCCAAAGTCGGTCAACTGTGTCCATCTGCAGCAATGTCATTTCGGGATCCTTTGGGTACAGAGACCCCAGCTAGGGGGCATCTAGGAACCCTTAACTACCAAGTTTGAAGTTCGGGGGACCTATGGCTGCAAATAGGCACAGTGAGGAATGCAAATGGGTACAATGAGGCTGAAAATGGGCATTGTTGACCCTCTTTTCCACTTGCAGTAGCTGCACATTTCTCACCCTAGGCTTATACTCGAGTCAATATATTTTCCCAATTTTTTATTGGTAAAATTAGGTGCCTCGGCTTATATTCATGTTGGCTTATACGGGAGTATATACAGTAGTCAGTTTTATTTTTATTTATTTATTTTGGATAGAACAAAGAGGGACTTGAACAAGTCCAATTGAATGTGAATACTTAATACTAGCTATACCATAACCTGGATAAATTAGAAATTTGCGAAGAGACAGAATTAGGAAGATTTTTTTTTTTTTTTTTTATATTTATGACCTCATAGCAGAAATAGCCCCTCACTTCCTGTTTCTGTGACACCAGGACAAGGAATGGGAGATGTGGTTGTCACTGGGACAATAAGGCATAGGCAGCAATACCAGCATTGTTAGCATGTATTTCTCCTCCCAAATCTACAATAAATGTATTGTATGTTTCACTGTTGGGGACATTTCTGATCAGGTCTTGAGATGAAGTCAAAAGAAATCTGACCAACAAGGCCACAGACAGCAATAAAAACAGAGGCTAACCCTTCCTATTTAAAAATAAAAAAGGCATAAGCATTATTTGGGCTTGAAATAGACCAGTAACCGATTTTCATTGCTGCACTTCAATTTAAACTAGAGTAATATTTTAAAAATGATATACTGTACCATCTTGGTGTGAGAAAGTAAAATATGATCATAGAACAATACAGAAAAGATAAAAAAAATACATAAGTGACTTGTAAACTGCTTTCGTTTAGTTTGCATCTACTTTGCGGCCTAGAAAAAAGAAAGACAAGATCAACAAGACAGAAGAAAAGACCGATCAGGGTAAATGTACAAATGGAGAAAACACGCTAACAGTGGCATCGCCTTGGCAGCCCCCAAGGAGTGGTTCTTTCTCCTATAGCTCCAGTCCAAGCCTCCTACCCAATTATAAGGGGAAACGATCAGCTAGTAGCCCCACCACCATGACAACTGACAGAAAAGAGATCTCTAAACGAGTGAAGCAAGCTGTGGACAAAGAACTAGTAAAATGTCGAAGACAAGTGGGTTTCACTGAGACCATTCGTGAGCCAGACAGTCCAGTGTCCGTTTCTGATTCTGAATCAGAATCCGGAGAAATGCAAGAGTATGACATGGACAATGAAGAGAGAAAGCAGGTAAATGTAGCTTATTTCCACTTATTTTACAATTCCTTTCAAACAGAAGATAGTTTTAGTTAGGCTTTAAATCATCAAATAAATGTGGTGTTATCATCCCTGACCATAACCCTTATAGTGCCATTTGTACCCTATTGGCACCAAAAGATCAGATTTATTAAGGAGCTAGTCTTAGCATAGTCTGAAACACATGCTATAAAGTCTGTGTATTATTTCATAGTTGCAGTATTATTTGAATAAGATATCACTGCCTGGACAATGCTGCTAGATAAGGCTTTATGTACACTGGCCTACATTTGCCATGGCCAATGGTCGAAACGTTCCTATCCTGAACGTGATTCTTCAGTGTTTAGGAGAGGGAGGTTGAAGCTTGCCTAAAACGTTGCAGCTCCTAAACTCTATGTGTACATTGACACATAGGCTTTTATGGAGTTGAGTTTAGGAGCTTTGGCAAAAAAAACACCAAAAGCTCCTAAACTCACGTTTCGGAGCTGCCAGTGTAGTGTACATGACATGTAACGGTGTTACCTCTTTTTTCATGAATTAAACTCTCTGCTTCATTGTTTAGAATTGACTTCTAAAGCTACTTTTATATTGTATATTATTAAAGAATCGCACCAGGCGTTGGTATGTTATACATAGTTACATTGGTCGCTTGGACCAATGAAACTATGTATGCACCATACATGGCCAATGCTCCTGGAAGTTACTTCAGTGATCCTCACTTGCTTCAGGGTCCTGCCCTGAGCCGCTGCCCTGCTGCATTCTGAAGACAGAAAGTTGGCCACTGAGCACAGGTGCCATTCAGAGAATGTTTCGCATTTTCTGAATTAATGCAAAGTTCTCTTGGATTGGATGAGGTGGGGCAGTAATATCACACTCTCCACCTTGTCCAATCAGAGAACACTTTTCAGTCATTCAACAAAAAAGGCAAAGCATTCTGAAGGGCATAAGCATAGTGGCCCACCGTCTGTGTTCGCAATGCAGGAGAGCAGCCACTCGTTGCAGCACCGGTAAGCAAGTGGTGATCACTGGAGTAGCGGTGTCTATTTCAGTGATTTCCAACTTCCCGGGGCATTGGCCAGGTTTACTATATACAGAGTTACATTGGTCCAAACTAAACCAAAGTAACTATGTATAACATACCAATGCCTGGAATTATTCTTTAAGATGTTAGACACATTGGGGGAGATTTGTCAAAACTGGTGCACACAGAGTGTGGATCAGCTTTCAGGTTTTATTGTCAAAGCTTAATTGAACAAGCTGAAGTTAGAAGCTGATTGGCTATCATGGCTGCACCAGATTTTGCACTATCCAGTTTTAGTAAATCAACCACATTGCATGTTGTATGCCCTGCATCAAAATGCAATATAATGCAACTTATCAGTCCCTAGATGTAATGTCTGCATTCGTTTTCTTATTTAGCGTTAAGTATATTTCATGCAAGTACAGAAAAATACCTATGGATCCTGCCAGAATTCCAGTGTTCTTGTAGCTACCTAAAAACTAACCTAACATCTTAAACAATGTTATAAGCAGGGGGATGTCTTTGACCACTCTGTGCAGAAGCTTCTATAAGATTGAACGGTGCAGCTATGGACATGCCCATCTCTTATCCACTGCAATATCACATCTATAGACTCCATCCCCTAGACATGTGCCTTTTTTATCAATACGTAGCAAGGCAGCTTGACAGGAGCCAGTACTTGAACAGAAGCTGAAGCCAATTAATGGTAAAGAATTACTATTTGGGGGGAGGGGGGGGGGGTGACATATATTGATAAAAACACTAGTCCAGATTCATAACATTATATTTTCTAGATGGCTATAGTTCAGCATTACTTGATTACTGTATACTGTATTTCTATTTTTTTGCATTTGTTAAAGCAGTTCATAAGGCTGCCCAAATGCATTTGATAACTCTTTAACCCATGAATAGATTGTAGATATTTTGTGGAGTGATCCTATAGCTCAAGATGGCTGCAAGTCAAACACAGTACGTGGAGGAGGATGTTACTTTGGTCCTGATATAACTGAAAAAATCCTGCGAAAACATGGATTAAAAATGCTGATCCGCTCTCATGAGTGTAAGCAAGAAGGATATGAGTTTTGCCACAATGGAAAGGTAAATGACAAATTATAATTATTTGCATATAATTAAGAAAACTTAAATAGAAACCAATATATCTTAGTATATACAGACGCACAAATCCTCCACGATTTACCCCAACTAATCACAATGTTTGTTTTAAAAAATATATATATATATATTCAAAGCCCAAGATTCTTGCCTAAATCCATGAGTCTGAGGATCCATCTTTGAGTGTCAATTATGTGATTGGATATTGTCCATTGCTTGTCCACAGCAGGGACAAGAGAAAAGGTTCTGGCCAACCAAAATCAGATGCTTTGAAAGCTGTAGGGATTTAGGTGGCTGGTAAACTACAACGAAGCAGCTAGATCCTATGCAAAATCTAATGGACCTGAGTATGGTTTGATGGAATGATGGGAAGAGTGTATCTTCCCCAACAGAAGACAATTGTAATTCATCAAAGGAGTCAGTCCCTCCTGTCAACCAGTCAGTGTCATATATATATATATATATATATATATATATATATATATATATATATATATATATATATATATATATATAGTATCTAACAAAAGTGATTTACATTTTTTGTAAATATTTTATTATATTTTTTTCATGTGACAACACTGAAAAAATTACACTTCGCTACAATGTAAAGTAGTGTGTGTACAGCTTCTATAATAGTGTAAATGTGCCGTCCCCTCAAAATAACTCAACACACAGCCATTAATGTCTAAACTGCTGCCAACAAAAGTGAGTACACCCCTAAGTGAAAATGTCCAAATTGGGCTCAATTAGCCATTTTTCCTCCCCAGTGTCAGGTGACTAGTTAGTGTTACAAGGTCTCAGGTGTGAATGAGGAGCAGGTGTGTTAAATTGGGTGTTATCGCTCTCACTCTCACACTGGTCACTGGAATTTCAACATGGCACCTCATGGCAAAGAACTCTCTGAGGATCTGAAAAAAATAATTTTTGCTCTACATAAAGATAGCCTAGGATATAAGAAGATTGCCAAGACCATGAAACTGAGCTGCAGTATGATGACCAAGACCATACAGCGGTTTAACAGGAGAGGTTCCACTCAGAACAGGCCTTGCCATGGTCGCCTCTGATTTTAAAAGATTGAGAATGTGCAAATGATTGCAATCCTTGAATTTTGGCCTCACAGGGCATGGTTTTTTGCTATTGTGGAAGATGAACAATTTGCATCCTTGGCCAAATCCTTCTGTGAAAGACCTTCTGGTCCAAGGGCAGTTTGTTAATGCATGCCCAGAGAGATTAAAATTGGCAGCCTGGCGATTGAGCAGGAGAAGATAAGGGCAGGAGGTCTATCAGATTTTGTAATAGTCACATTACTACAAGCCAGGAAAGTGTCAACACACACACACATACGGATAATATGCCACTAAAGGTATACTAACCCTTTTACTGATGAAGCCTTCAGACTGAATCAGTCTGAGCAATCAAAAGGCAATATACCCATGGTTGCAAGCTAATGCTAAAATGGTAATCCCGCTACACCTCCACAATAACAAAATAACAAAAACAGTGCAGTCCTGCCCACAAATATACATGTATAAAAATCATAAGTATTACACAGGTGTAAAATAAAATTACCAGCAATCAAATTGTACAAAGTTAAAAAAATGAAAAGTTAAAAACGAGCAATTGATCTCCAGTCCCAAACAGTGCAGTCCTTATCTGATAACAAACAGGTGTTATATATAATATGCAAAAAAATCCAAAGTGATCAGATCCCAATCAGAGTGAATCCTCCTTTATCTTCCGTCCAGAATTCCTACTGTGTGATGTGAAGAAACACTCCACTCAGTGATACCTAAATCTGCTCACCTCAGGGTAATGACCTCAATAATAATGGGAGGTCAACATAACGTAGTCCCAAGCAGGGATTGATGAGGTGGTCTGGTCTTAACTCTCCAAATAAGATTCCCAATTCATATTACTGTATCTACTTGTTCATATACAGTACCATAGATACATGAAATGGAAAGTGAACTTATAGTGCTCACTGATAATATTTAGAACGCTCACAAAAAAGGTAATGGATACAGCGCATCAAATTATATACTTCCACAGGTATAAGCCGGCATATGCAGACAGACTGCTTATCGAAATGTGTCCTCACTACTACAAGCTTGATGATGTCATTAGTAATATGCTCCCCCCCCCTCCATACGCTTTACATCCGCCAGCAGAAGTTGTTCCGTTGGCATTGAGGTGTCCATTGCATATTTAAGGCCATTATATAATCAGATTTAAAAACTTTGGACATAAAAATGTTTGTCCCTTTATTTTTTCAGGTTCTGACAATTTTTTCTGCATCTAATTACTATGAAGTTGGCAGCAACAAAGGGGCATATGTGAAACTAGGGCATGACCTTGTTCCACATTTTGTGCAGTATCAAGCAAACAAAACTACCAACACTCTGACCATGAGGCAAAGGTACTGCTTCCTATATGTTCTGCATCAGACAGTTCTTTTTGCACCCAAACAAAGAGTATTTTGTTCCAAATGACAAGTCAGGGGAGTTGTGAGCTTTGGGTGAGTTCTTACGGCACCTATTTCTCTTTTTTTCTAGAGTGAGCACTGTGGAAGCATCCGCTCTGAGAGCCTTAAGGGAAAAACTATTTGCTCATAAATCTGGGCTTCTTAATGAATTTAAAAGATATGACAAAAATCAAACAGGTAAGTCCAATATTAATAATTTAGTTTTATTTCTAAATATTTCCATCAGGTTAGCATGTACAGTACAGGGTTGTGCATAATAAGTGTACACACCAGCCATTTACTGTGAGCACCCACATATCCCATTGGCTAAATCCTCACAAATGCCAGGGTTTTTGTTTTCTGAAAAAAATGTAGGTAAATGCAGTGCATGAACTGGGATTGAATAAACAGAAAAAGTGTAAAGCGTAAGATGGTCTGCCCAAAACACAGATAAAAGTAAAGGGGGAGGATGTTGCATTTGGCAGGCAGTACTGCTCCAAAACATGACCCCTTATGTGAATCGGGTCGCACCACCGAACATAGTGGTGCAGGTTCTTCAAAGTTAAAACAGAAGGTGAGGAGTCATCATATTGCTTCCCAGCTGCCTGCCAAGCGCTCTTTGCCACCTCACTGAAAAGCATTCAGCAGTGGATTGCATCTCAATGGTTGCCTCAAGTGTGAACAAATCCCAAGGGATCCATCCGCTCGAAGCCCCAGCCAAAATCTGATTGGGCTGCAATAAAAGTGACATACTGCCATGGATGTAGTGTGACTGAAGTTTCCACTGTATTTTACAGCACCTCTATAATTCAAAAGGCAGGCTCTGTAAAATGTGTGACACTGTAGTGTATAGTCACAAGGCATAGTCAATATTGGAGTTTATTTACTAACACTGGAGAGTGCAAAATCTGGTGCAGCTCTGCATAGAAACCAATCAGCTTCCAGATTTTCTTGTCAAAGCTTACGTTTTTTATTTTTATCCTTTATAAATTTAGCATTCGAACAGGAATAAATGGTTGCAGTACATAAAGGCATAGAAAGGCAGCCCACAAATGCCAAAATGGTCAAAGCTTAATTAAACAAGCTTAACCACTTGCTTTCAAGCACTGACGTACTTTGAACGACAATTGCGCGGTCATACTACACTGTACCCAAATTAAATTTTTATAATTTTATTTACACAAATAGAGCTTTCTTTTGGTGGTATTTAAATCACCACTGGGGCTTTTATTTTGCGAAACAAACATAAAAAGACGGAAAATTTTGAAAATTAAAATCATGTTTCATAGTTTGTTATAATATTTTGCAAACAGGTAATTTTTCTCCTTCATTGATATGCGCTGATGAGGCTGCACTGGTGGGCACTGATAGGCTGCACTAGTGGGCACTGATGGGCACAGATAAGGCAGCACTGATAGGCACAGATAAGGCGGCACTAATGGGGACAGATAAAGCGTAACTGATGGGCCGAGAATAGGCAGCACTGATGGCCACTGATGGGTGGCACTGATGGGTACCACTGATGGGTACCACTGATGGGTACCACTGATGGGCACTGGTAGGTGACACTGATGGGCAGCACTGTTGATGAGGCACTGTTGATGAGGCACTGATTTGTGACAATGATGGGTGGCACTGTGGGCCCTGGTGGGTGGCACTGTGGGCCCTGGTGGGTGGCACTGTGGGCCCTGGTGGGCGGCACTGTGGGCCCTGGTGGGCGGCACTGTGGGCCCTGGTGGGCGGCACTGTTGGGCCCTGGTGGGCGGCACTGTTGTGCACTGGTAGGTGGCACTGGCAGGTGGCACAGGTGGGCAAAGATGAGCTGGCGGCAGCTCACCTTGATCGGGACCGATGTCCCTCTGAGAGCCGCTGGTGATTGGCTTTTTTTCTTTCTCCTCACGCTATCAGCATGAGGAGAAAAAATTGCTGATTACCGGCTCTGTTTACATCGCATGATCAGATATCATTGGCTGACAGCTGATCACATGGTAAGGGGTCGGGATCGACCCCTTACACCGATCTGTGATCAGCCGAGTCTCATAGACTCGCTGATCACAGAGCGCGCCGCGTGCACAGACCGCTTGGGCATGGGAGGATGTCTATTGACACCCTTGCGGCAAAGTAGGTCCGCACTGTAGCCGTCATTCAGCTATATCGCGGATCTGAGCAAGTTAAGTTAGAAGCTGATTTGACACCATGCACAGCTGCACCAAAAGTTGCACTCTCCAGTTTTAGTAAATCAACCCCTATGTGCCATTGAATTCAAAAAAAGTAAGTTTTCAAACTTCAAGATCATTCAGGTTATAGAATGTTACCCAACATTCCTGATATGTCTGTTTGTCACTAGGCAAGAGAGCACATCCATCCCAGCTTGGTCAGTTTTCTGGCTGTGATGGGAGAACAGCCTGTCTGTCCTCCAATGACATCTTCTGACACGAACCCTGCACAGCCATTCACTAGGAAGATTGTATACTGCTGCTTCTCCACCGCCACCTCTCTAAGCCCACTAGTCATAAAAGAGATTATGTGAGACTTTAATAGGAGTAGACTAGAAATAATTAAAAGTAAATTTGGAAATGAATAATAGATTTTACATTTTGAATACACATTTTTCTAATCTACTTGTGGAGAATTCTTGTTTACAAATTTAACTACAGTGGATTACAGGTACCTCAAGTATTCTGAGGGGTGACTATCGTGTCCATTTGCATTGACCGAGACTTGGATGATCTTTAGGCTAGGTTCACACAGATGTGGCTCTGCCTCCTGAAAACAGGGAAAAGGTTCCTGCTCCATTTTTGGAATTGCAGCCCGCACGGGAACTGCAAGTGCAGTGCAGTTCCCAGTGTGGGTGCAATTTCTAGTGTGTGCGGCGTGCCATTTAGGATTAATGGCACCTGCGCACATCTCCTGTGTTTAACTGTGTGGGTGGTTGTGGCTGTGGCAACAGGTGTGAACCCGCAGGGGGAACCACCTGCACAAGTATGAATCTAGCCTTAGAGCTCTCCTTATTTTGGACTGAGAGATGCAGAAAAGGGAGAGAGAACTCCATACCATTATGTTTCATCCTCCATATTTAACAGTTGGTCTCACAGACTGAGCAACCATCTTATTTCTTTAAACTTCTGATTTATTGGCCAATTATACCTTAGTCCTATTTTTAGTAGACAGCTGGAAGTGGTTACTGGTCCAAAAAAGCCTATTTGTTTTTCAGCTTTCAAATCTGTCAAACCTGTAGCTTGGTCTACTCTTCAGAAGTAGACTTCAGAAACTGTTCCTCTAATTCTGCTGCAGCTTTTTGCCTGCCAAACAAATGTGAAGAATTTTGATGAAAACCTTCAGCTGCCAGATCGTGGAGTTCTCAAACTACAGACTGTGCAAGCTAGGGGCAGGAAGGATGGATTTTATGTTATCTCAAGACATAATTACATTGCTTAACTTTTCTATACAGGATCCATAACATTAAATGACTGGGCAACTGCACTAGAGTCTGTCTTAAAACTAGGACTGCCATGGAGAATGCTCAGGCCACAACTTGTCCCCAATGCTACAGACGGTCTACTAAAATACAAAGAATGGTTTGATGAACTCTCTGTGTGTCAGCCAACTCGAGAGGTAAAGCTTTTAAATATGTACTGTATATGTAAAACAATTATTTTTCTACTGGTTTAGCACTTCTCCCTGTGAGGGACTGTATATTTAAAGACATTTAGCAAGCATACTTTGTTGAACTCTAGGTTATCTTTATTGCATACTTACTGTACTCTGGTCCAGCCTGGACCAATGTAGTTATGCACATCTTATATCAGAGGGACGTTATGGAAAATGGATAACACTGTAATAATCGGAATGACAACAGTGATTGCCACAATCTTCCAGGTCCTGCATGTCATTTCTGTTCCTCTCCACCTCATCCAGAGTCAACAAGAGACCAACTTGTGGTCAGTGTTTACTGGTGCAGCCGGACAGCACCTGGAAGATTGCAGTGATTACTGTAGTATCGCCGATAACTACAGTGAGTGTCAGATTCCACAGAGGCCCTTAGGTAAAAGATATGCGTACTTACATTTGTTCAGGTTCGGACCAATATAAGTATGCAGTGAAGGTCATACCCGGAGTTCAGCTTTAAACTTTCTTTTTTGTTTGTTTGTTTTATGGCAGACAAGGAATTCTTTAACAGTAACCTGTCGCAAGAGAAACAGAGGTAGCCATTGCTGACCTTTTCCACTTTAAAATGATAGTTGACAGGCAGTTATGCTGAACCTTTGTCTTCAGTATTTTCGAAAGCTGCCATACACTGTTCGAATTGTGTTACTGATGAACCAAACCTAAATTTTGATCAGTGGGTGGTCCTGTCGTCCACCTCCTGCCCAACATCTCTAGATTTAAAAATCAAAGGTGCCGGGTAGAAAGTTGGCTGAAGAGCGGCTGCACCCAATAAGATGCAGCTGCTGTTTGGGTTCAGCTCATGGAGCAGCAGGAGCTTTGTCCATTCACGCTATATAGCGTGGATAAAGGAACTGTTCCTGATGCGGCAAAGCATGGTGTCACCCCCAACACCATGTAATAGAGGGTTCAGAGGCCAGCTACTACATAACAGAGAGGGGGGTTTACATAGGCAAAGCAAAATCTTAATCGATACACCAGATGCTCTCCACTATCACCCCATGACAGCAGTGGTGGATAGCACCTATGTATTCAAGGGCCATGCTATTTCACTAATGTGCACCACTCCTAATGCTCCCTCAATCAACAGACAGGACCTCATCAGGCTATTACCAATCCACTAGTACCTCCTAAGGTCAGGTAGCAGGTAGGGGGGGAATCCTGATTCTTACACAAAAACGTCATTGGATTTGGCCAACTGCATCCCCGCTGGAATTGGGACCTGAATGGCCGCGGGGAAGATGCTGTGGGTGCCGGAAATTGAAACGGGCAACCCTGCAGCAACATGCAGATGGATGCCCGTACGGCTGCACCAGCAGTGTCATTGGCCCTCCCCCCCACCACACCAGCTCAGGGGAGGATTCATTGCAGCCGCATTGCCCGGAGAGTTGCACTGTCACTCTAAATGCAGAAGCCAGGCATCTGTATTAGAAGTGACAGCATCAGTGAGAGGAAAACACAGGGCTAGCAGCAAAAGTGGTGGAACTCTGCCATGTTCCAGCTGAAAAAAAGCCTTGCCTCCGGAACCCTGAACCCTCGCTGCCCTCGGGATGGTGTCACCCCTCTGGCGGGTGTCCACTGGGTGTGGTCCACACCCCCCACACCCCCAAAGCAACGCCACTGTTGGACAGTCTATAGTAGAGTAAATCTTCACATTCTGTTTAAAACATGAGGCAATCAGCATGGTAGGAGAGATGTGTTTGTTTCATATAACATTTGTGATCCAACACAGAGAACAAGAAGTTGCTTGCCTGCTGGTGAATAGGGACAAGGCAGATGAATTATTGGATGGACATAGGGGAATTGATCAAGACACTACAAACTTCAGCCACAACAATGTGAGCCCATCATTCCAAGGAAAGGAAAACAAACAGAGAAATATAACTATATTAATACCTAGTTAAATCAATGAAAACATTTGAAAAGGTACAATGCCTTTAATGTTCCTTTTTATGGGCAGGAATTTATTTGTTGTCTATTTTTGATTATGTATATAAGTATTATGCCTTTAAACTATGCCAATTGTATAATTCTCTCTTTTTATCACTTGTAGAATATACAGTCGAGTTTGTTAGAAGCCCTGTACAGAAACCGATCAGATTTGGAAACAATATTTAGGATAATAGACAGTGATAGCTCAGGTAAGTGCAGTTAAATTACACTGAAAATAAACAGCAAAAATAATTATTAACTTTTTTAAAATGTATATATTAATTTAAACCCTGTAATAAAGCTAAAAAAAAGATTCATTATTACTGATCATTGTAGCCAGCAAAATAAAGATAATGAAAGCCAGGATTAAATACAGATGTAGAGAAGGTAAAAAATTTGATCAAAGTGATACCTTTTACTGAAAGATATTGCTTTGACAATATATTTTTTTGCCTTCTCTACCTCTGTATTTTGCATTATAATTGTTATTGTTGGCACACAGCAAAATAATCATATAACACATCAGCATTAAAGTGGAACTACACCTAAATTGTACAAATTAGTTGTACAGACAAGACATGCTATGCCTACTCGCAGTCTTTTATTGAATGCACACTGAACTGTGCATGCTGTGATGTCATCCCGAACCATGGGGATCCCCATAAATATCTTATCTTTGAGGATCTGGTATGCAGTTAAAGGGGGATCCCATGAAAAAAACAACTGGTATACAGTGTTAATTCCGGCAACGAAAACATTTTCCTGAATGAAATTAACACTGTTAATCTACTAAAATATGACTAAAACTAAAATGGTGTTTTGGTCAAAAGACAATGAGTAAAACTAAATTGAAATTTGACATCAAAATGAACACTGGTTATATATCACAACGGCTAAATCTGTGTTGGTATTGCATGTTAAAATCTTAATACCATAAATAACATGTTGTTAGATTTTTACTCCAGGAGTACAAAATAAGTTTAAAAATTCTAGAGAAATGCTTAAATAATGCATTACAATTTAACTAAACCCAATACATTTTAGTAGACTAAAATGATTTTAGTCAACTAAAATGTACTGGAGATTTTAGTCTACTAAGATTAAAACAATTCGGATGACTAAAACTAAAATGACATATTAGTTAAAAGACGATGACTAAACCTAAATATAAATTTGACGTCAACATTAACACTTAAGGGGCTGCCTGACGCAAAAAAAAGAATTATGTGGGGCCCACCTTCAAAATCCATACAAATCCCTTTTCCAGGCATGCAACTCGGCTAGCCAGAAAAAGGGAAGGGGGGTGTAGCTCAAGCATGTGCCCCCATCTCTTAAAAAAGAAAAAAGTCCCACAGTGTGAATTCATTGTGAATCACATCATCCAGCAATGAGGATTCACGTCAATCCTTATGACAATGCTGTCCACTGAAAAGACAAAACAACCTATAATACAATCCACTCCTGACAGGTACTCACCAAAAATGACAGATTTCCAACTGACAGGTCAATGTAAACGAAGGGCAGGTTTAGTGGCTGCTGTCATTGGTCGTGGCCATTTTTGGTCAGTGATGTCAGACCCCCCTCCCGCCTTTGTTTACATTCATCCATCAGCCTAGAAACCTTGGTTGACAGCTAAATAAGCTGGGTGGGGATACGTCACTGGTTGTTAGGAAGCCGCCAGTAAAGATACAGGTGCATCTCAAAAAAATAGAATATCATCAAAATGTTTATTTCAGGAATTCTATTCAAAAAGTGAAACTCATACATATATAGATTCATTTTATACAGAGTGATATATTGCAAGCATTTCTTTCTTTTCATTTTGATTATGGCTTACAGCTAGTGAAAACCCCAAATTCTGTATCTCAGTATTAGAATTATACATAAGACCAATAAAAAAGGATTTTTAATACAGAAATGTTGGCTTACTGAAAAGTATGCCCATGTACAGTATAGTTTGCATGGATTACTGCATCAGTGCAGCGTGGTATGGAGGTGATCAGCCTTTGGCACTGCTGAAGCGTTATGGAAGCCCAGGTTGCTTTTGATAGTGGCCTTCAGCTTGTCTGAATTGTTGGGTCTGGTGTCTCTCATCTTCCCCTCGACAATACCCCACAGATTCTCTATGGGGTTTAGGTCAGGCAAGTTTGCTGGAAAATCAAGCACAGTGATTCCATGATCATTATACCAGGTATTGGTACTTTTGGCAGTGTGGCAGGTGCCAAGTCCTGTTGGAAAATGAAATCGGCATCTCCATAAAGCTGGTCAGCAGAGGGAAGCATGGAGTGCTCTAGAATTTCCTGGTAAAGGGCTGCGCTGACTTTGGACTTGGTAAAACACAGTGGACCAACACCAGCAGATGACAGACATCCCAAATCATCACTGACTGTGGAAACTTCACATTGGACCTCGTGCAACTTGGATTATGTGCCTCTCCACTCTTTCTCCAGACTCTGGGACCTTGATTTCCAAATGAGATGCAAAATCTACTTTCATTTGAAAAGAGGACTTGGGACCACTGGGCAACAGTCCAGTCCTTTTTCTCCTCAGCCCAGGTAAGACGCTTCTGTTGGTTCAGGAGTGGCTTGACACAAGAAATGGACGGTTGTAACCTATGTCCCGGATACATCTTTAGGTGGTGGCTCTTTAAGGACTGACACCAGCCATAGTCCACTCCTTGTGAGTCTCCCCCAAATTCTTGAATGGCCTTTGCTTCACAATCCTCAATGCTGCAGTTGTCCCTGTTGCTTGTGCACCTTTTTTAACCACACTTTTTCCTTCCACTCGACTTTCCATTAATATGCTTGGGTACAGCACTCTGTGAACAGACAACCTCTTTAGCAATGACCCTTTCTGACTTGCCCTCCTTGTGGATGGTGTCAATGACTGTCTTCTGGACAACTCTCAAGTCCACAGTCTTCCCCATGATTGTATAACCTACTGAAGCAGACTTAGACCATTTAAAGGCTCAGGAAACCTTTACAAGTGTTTTGAGTTAATTAACTGATTAGAGTGTGACACCATGAGTCTACATTATTGAACTTTTTCACAATATTCAAATTTTCTGAGATGCTTAATTTTGGATTTTCACTAGCTGTAAGCCATAATCATCAAAATTAAAAGAAACAAATGCTTAAAATGTTTCACTCTGTGTGATGAATCTATATAATATGAGTTTCACTTTGAATTTAATTACTAAAATAAAAAAACTTTTGATGATATTCTATTTTTTGAGCTGCACCTGTATAACTCCCTTACAGCCAGAAGTTGAGCTCCCAAAGGGGAGGGAAAAAGCCCCCTATTAGTTCACCCATTCGTGGAACAGGGAATTCAGACCAAATTCTTGTACAGTTCAAATCCTAAGATTTTTCATAATTCACTCTGTGTGTTATTGCAATGTGTTATTGTGTCTTAAAGGCAGAGCTCCACTCATTTATATAACATTGTATTCATTAAAATATTCTAACAATTTAAAACGTAAATAAATTATTTTAACCACTTGCCACCCAAGCCAACCTTCCTTTCCTACATGTTAAAATTATAATTTTTTTTGCTATAAAATTACTCAGAACCCCCCAAACATTATATATATATATATATATATATATATATATATATATATATATATATATATATATATATATATATATATATATATATATATAAAATATCTCTATATATAGATATATATTTTAGCAGCGACCCTAGGGAATAAAATGGCAGTTGTTGCAATTTTTTTGTCACAGTAAAACACTTTAATGAATTAAAAAAAAACTGATGTTGCACAGAGTTTTTTTTATCACTTTTATTTCAATTACAAGGAATGTAAACATTGGTTGTAATAGGAAAAGGGCATGACAGGTCCTCTTTACAGTGATTTCTGGGGTCTACAAGTGCCCAGATCTCTCCTCTTTGCTGGAAAGCCTGAGATAAAAAAACAGAAAAAAATCGATCTCAGGCTTTCCAGCAAAAAAACGGCTCTATGGAAAACCACCGCCACCGACTGGAGAAGCACCAGAGGGTGGCAGGAGAGGGATAACCACCCCCTCCCACTGCCTGTAAAAGCAATCAAGAGGCTAAATAGCCACTATGATGGCTTTTACATTACAGGGAATCGCCGGCTGAAAAAAAGATACCTAGATGATGCCTGTTGCTGTAGGCATCATTCAGTTATCTCCACTTCAAGTCCCCGACATCAAATGACATCAACCTGGGGGAAGTGGTTAAAAAGAGTATAACCAAAGCTATTTTGGCTATACTTATGTAGGCACAGGAGTGCAGTTTATTCTGCACTCCTGTGACCCATTTTCAGCCAACAGCGGACTAAGGTCCGCTGTCGGCTGATGTCACTCACCTGGCCCAGGCTCAGAAAAGATCTCAACCATATGGTCAGGATCCACCCAGATGCCTGGACTGGCACCAGCCTCAGCCTCCAAGTGATCCACTAAAAGTCTGATCTAGTCTCTCCACAGTCCAGTGCTCCAGTGAGCACTGGAGGGGCAGAGCAGAAAGCCAGTGACTGACAATCACGGGTCTCTGCTCAGAGGAGGAGAACTGAACGATTATGGTGTTTGATCGCTTAGTTCTTACTCCAAAGCCGGCGAAGGACAGCAGCATCGGATTGATTCTGCATCCACCTAGTTGAGTATAAATATATACAGTATGGAAGTCCATACTTCTCTTTTAAAATTTTAAAAGTCCCTTTTAAAAAAAACTAAATAAATAGCAGAAGCAATGCACAGTGTGACCGCTGTACAACAGAAAAAGTTTAAATAGTTTATCTAATGGATAAGATAAGTGATTGTGTATAGTTTAACTAAAGCCGGCCATACATGGATCGATATTCGGCCTGTTCAGCATTGACCAGACAAATTTTGATCCATGTATGAGCTGTCTGGTTTTTACCAAGTTGATCTATTGATCGACTTGTATACAATCAGCGGCACCTGTTATAGCTGGCAACACTGATCATTGTATTCTGATCCCTACTGTCAGAATACAATACCACAGCAGGAGTTTTTACCTCAATCACCTTGAATGTGTGGATGGGGGAATTGGCTATTTTTTTTGTTCCACCTGCTGCTTGAATTAAAAAAAATAATCATGTATGGCCAGCCTTAGGCCCCATTCACACCTGAGCGTAGCGTCTTCAAGCAGAAAGTCGCGTGATTTTACAGCGATTTTGTGCAGGTCAAGGTCACCAATCTAAAAAGCTGAAAAACGCCCAAATCTGCCAGAACTTGTTTGAGCTTCAGGCGTTTTAGAGCTTCTGGCTTCGGGCATTTTGGAGTGGACATGTGAATCATCTCCATAGAGAATAATAGATTTTTTTCCCTCCAGCGTTTTGTAGCTTCAGGCTTCAAGCTACAAAAATGTTTAGATGTGAATGGGGCCTTACAGTAAATACTCATATACAGTAACTGGTAACAAAAGCAATTAAGCATCATATTTAGACTTGCTACACTATGATTTGGTTATTTTGTTCTTTCTGTTTCAGGCCTCATTTCATTTGAGGAGTTTCATCACACTTGGAAGCTACTGAGCTCCCACTTGAAAATAGAGGTCAGCGATGACGCCATTGCTAACATGGCCAGGAGCATAGATTTTAATAAAGATGGCAACATAGACATCAATGAGTTCCTGGAAGCCTTCCGATTAGCAGACAGACCTCACACTGAAGATAAAGAGCCAGATTTGTGATACAAGCTCCTTCGCATGTAAACCCTATCATAGAATTCAGAGCGACATCAAAATGGAAAACCATTACAATCTGTTGACTCTAAAAGGATACAATATTCTATATGGAGAAAAATTCTGAGTGTACAGATTCATCATGATTGATCAAACTCCCATCAGTACGTTATAAAAATGTATGTATTATAATATGAATGTAAATATGAAAAACATAACCTGTATTTTACATAATATATAAATAAAATGACATGCTATAGACATCAGAGGTAAGAAGGTAAGAGTCCATTATTGCAATTCATGATGTGTTTCCTTCCATACTTGTGACTATCAATTTGGACCAATATTATAAAATTTGCCTTTTATGGCAATTATATTATTAAGCCAAGGCTGTCTTGGCTGGTGCCTGCTATCGGTGCTGGTTTGATGCTGGGACACCTCCATGACATGACATTACATGAAGACATACCTGCCCTCAAACTAGTATTGGGGACATAGTAGACAACAGCATCTACAGGGTGTGTTAAAAAAAAACACCATGGAAAGCTTCATACAATAAAAACATTTATTGTACATCACATTCTTAAGTCTTTAACTATTTAATTTCACATACAGATCAATACATAATTGTATCTTATGTAAGCAAGCCATGATCTTAAAATCTATTGGCACTTTATCTTTTATACATTGCGCTCTTATATTTTCTAATATTATGAGGGAAAAATATATTTTTTATATTTTCCGCCTACTCTGAAATTAAAAGAAAGCTGTACTGAGAGAAATGCAGACTTCCACTGCTTACCATCTTATGAAAATGTTGCCTGGCTGACTGAGCAATGAAAATCTGACCTCCCAATCTGCATATCTGCTCCAATTAGGCCCCATTCACACTTTGCATAATAGGAACATACGTTCCCACTTGTGTTTTCGTGCCTCACATAGAGGGCAGTCCATTCACTTGAATGGGCTGCCCTATGTGCAACAAGCTTAACAAGGATATAAAAAAAAAAAATATTAAAAAAATATATATATAACCGTGCAAAATTACCTCATCAAAAAAGTGTACAATTGTGTCACTGAAAAATTCTTTTTTAGTGCTCCTAAGCTTCAAATTAATACATAACATTTGCAACAGTGTACAGGTTGTTACCAATAGTATGTATAAACAAATCAAAAAATGATGGTAATAATAAATCAAATAACGTCCCAAAAAAGTGGTCTTATGCTCCAACCTGCGCCAACGTTCCACTCTGTGGTGTGACACACTCCCCTTCTGTGTCCCCACTCACCAGATCTATTGGACCTCTAGCTATTCAGTCTAAAGCCCCATACACACGGTCGGATTTTCCGATGGATTCTGTCCTATCAGACAATGTTGTCGGAAATTCCGACCGTGTGTAGGCACCATCGGACAGTTTCCATCGGATTGTCAGACGGACAAAGTCCTATCTCCTGCTGGATAGATTTTTTGACAACAAAGTCCGATCACACCAAATCCGATCGTGTGTAGCGAATTCCGACGAACAAAGTGCTACGCATGCTCAGATCACATTACAAGACCAAAGCTATTGGCTACTAGCCTCTACGTAGTCCCGTCGTAGGCAACAAACGTCACCACGTTCAGAATGATCGGATTTTCCGACAACTTTGTCCGACCGTGTGTACGCAAAACCAACATCGGACAAAGTACGACGGACATGATCCGACGGACCTGGTCCTCGGATAATCCGAGCGTGTGTATGGGGCTTAAGGGTCAAACAAGCAGAAATCCAGCAGCGGCTGATGGCTTGAACAGGTCCATAAAAGATCTCCCCCAGCGCAGCAGTTTATAAATGGAAAGAAAGGGAACTAATAGTGAAGTACTGTAAAATAGGTGTTTATTGTGCAAACATTGATTTCTACTTGCAAAACTCCAAGATCAAATAGGCATGTGTATTACTACAAGAATACAATCAGGAATGCATCCAGCGTGCGTTCCACCAAGACCGGAAGTGACATCGTATGGACTCAGCACTGGAAATTACGTCAACTCGTTTCGCCCTCCCACAAGGCGTCATCAAGGCGTTCCTGGATTGTATTCTTGGATGCAGCGTTCCTGGATTGCATTCTTGGATTAATACACATGCCTATTTGATCTTGGACTTTTGTAAACTAGTTCACAAGTTCACATTAAAATGTACTAGCTATTCCAAACTTATAAAGGATAAAGCTGTAATACAATCTTACATATATCGATTTCCTACTGTCAGCACTGTTCTTTTGCATTGCCAGTATTAAAACTCTTATAAAATATAATATACTGTTCTATCCATTAGCCATTTATACAGTGGCAAGAGAAACACCCCTTCAACACATTTTGCACAATTGTGCTTTCTCCTGTTGTCCCCAAGTAAAAAAAATTGTAAAAAAAGGTTTAAAAAAAATTGTCCCCGGAGGGGCAGTTCATAGGGGATATTATATTCAACTTTCAATTTGGAACACCTATTCACTGTCATGTGCAAAATGATACTCCTTCATAGAGGACAGGAAGGCAGAGCGGAAAAAGTCTGGCTTTAATGACAGCATTTTTCTCTGATATGAGGATCTAAAAAAAATTCTATTGACAATGGAGAAGTGTCTTTCTTTTTGCGCATGAATATAAGAAAATCACATCTAGCATTAAAGAAGTTCTATAGTGATGGCATACACTTTAATTTTGCACTATAATAGTAATAGCAAAACAAACAATAGCTCATTTTGACAAGCCAATATAAGCTTATTTGAAAAATCTCCTTTTATAAGTGCCGCCTGTCTGCTGGTGATCTCTTTCCACAACTTCTTGGATTCCCTGCATGCTTCTCCTCCGCCGTTTTCATTTTCTAAATACTACATTTACTATATATAATAGGAGTATGCTAGAAATAACTGAAATTCAATATGGAAATCAATGATTTTAAATGATGACCATAGATCACTAATACTTCCTGCTCTATCAAATTTTGAGTACCCCTTGTGGGACATACCTTACTTTAATAATTAGTATGGTGGATCATAGGCCCAATTGTAGTAGATCTGCTGGCTTATGATCCACTAACAGTACCAGGGGGCTTGCAGTGGACATCCAAAATGACTTGCCCAAGTCACAATACTCACAGTGGTTCTCAACGCCTTTAAGAGTGCTTATTCTATTATTCAGAGGAGGCATTCTGTGCTACTGTGCCTGAATTTATGGGCAAAAATTCAGCCATGTTTGTTTACAGAGAATGCAGGGACGGCAACTGTGTACCCATGCCCTCTCCTCCAGAGTCCACTTTTGATTACCTTGTGACTGCATCTGCACAGTCAGCTGAGGATGAAGAGGAACGTACCCTTGTTTGATGAATTAGTACATGAACAGTCTCAAGTCTGTTGCCACGTCTGTGATCTTAGGCGTTTATCCGAGGATATAGCTCAACATCACTGTGTCCACCAACAACTGGAACTCATGCCTGTGGCCCTACTCCACTGTGCTGATGGGTTAGCAAATTTAATTTGCCTAATATCCAGAATAAGTCTTTCAGTATACATGCTGAGGACCCTTTGGTAAAATTCCTAACCTAGCATTTGCAGTTTACAACATTCAGTGCTGCTTGCTCCAGCTGTCAGTGATGCCTCCTCGAACTTCAGGTTTTCACAGGAAAGGGTGGACAGTGTAGTCTCCAGCCAGTCTGTTAGCTTGAAAATAGGAGGGGGGAGAAACAGGGCAGTGCCTTGGATACAGGGCTGTATGTTTCTATTGACAAACACAGCGTAGGTGGAGACCACTCTAGTCCCTGCACGTAAGGTAGCTCCAAAGATGCTGCTAAAGAAAGGTACCACCATAAAACAGGAGACCTGGAGCAAAGATCTTAGCACCTGCTTAAACTGAAACATAGGCAAGTATTAAAAAGATGATGTTATCAAATAAGCTGCTAAAAGTGCTTAAAAACGGAGGGTTTAATATCACTTTTAGTTTACCCCTATTGGAGGTACACTGCAACACCCTAGAAGTGTTAGTGGATCGGAAGCTGTCAAGGCCCACAGGATTGCTTTCCTTGCACCTATGATCTGTCATACTAAGTATAAAAGTGAGGAATTTCCACAAGGGGTACTAATAAACACTCAGCTGAAGCACGAAGGGTTAATGCTGGATGTGTCTTTGTCACTGTAAGGCAGCAGGGATTCCAAATAAACATCCTGGGGGACACTGGCGTGGCTGAGTAGGTAGTGGGAAGGCTGATGAGGTGTCATGAAAAATGGCAAAGTTGCAAAAAGACATCCCAAATGGAGACCACACAGACTCTCAGTAGGGGCCCACAAGTGGTGGTCCTAATGCACCCTGCTGTCCCCTTCAAGTTGGAAAAAGGCAGGAAGCAGGGAAAATGCCCCATCCAGATAGCTTACACCCTCCCATTGGGCATACGCCCTAAGGAGTTTTCAGGGACAGGGCTCCACTAGGCAGGTGCACTGTGGCCATGGATCTGTATATCACTTCTTGTATAACCACCAGTTTGCACAAAAGGTGTCTCTAGAAGAGCACCTCAGCAGAGCCCAGTGCTGGACCCCCCCCCCCCCCCCCCCCCCAACTAATTTTTGTTCTAAGTATTGACATCTGTGGATTAGCATGGTAGCCAGGGAGCATGGTAGTCAGGGAACAGTCTTCATGTTTCTCATGGCAGGTAAAGCATTGATAGACATGGGTTTACTCTTACTAGGACCAAACTAGTTGGTCTTTGCTATATTCCAATGCTGATGACAAAATGGTAAATTTGTACAAAAACTCAAAGATGGCTTTTTAACTTCTGGGCATTTTAACCCACAAACCTCAGCTATTGTGAGGCATATACATTTACCTGTTGGATTTTTATTGAGGTTATATTATGGAGAAGGCATCTGCAATGATTCCATAGATGGGCAGTGTACAGGCAGAAATTTCAGCAAGATAATATTACTTCTAATGCAAAACCGCATGCATGAAAGTTATCTGGGTCCTTGGCTTTAAGACAGTTTTGGCTCCCACACAGTAGATCCCTATCCACACATAGTTACATAGTTAGTCAGGTTGAAAAAAGACACAAGTCCATCTAGTTCAACCATAAAAATATCATACAATCCAATATACACAATCATATAACCACAGTTGATCCAGAGGAAGGCGAAAAACCCCAGCAAAGCATTATCCAATTTGCTACAGCAGGGGAAAAAAATCCTCCCTAAACCCAAAGAGGCAATCGGATTTTCCCTGGATCAACTTTACTTATAATTGTTAGTACCCAGTTATATTATGTAAATTAAAGAAAAGAATCCAGGCCTTTCTTAAAGCCATCTACTGAGCTGGCCAGAACCACCTCTGGAGGGAGTCTATTCCACATTTTCACAGCTCTTACTGTGAAGAAACCTTTCCGTATTTGGAGATAATCTCTTTTCCTCTAGGCACAAAGAGTGCCCCCTTGTCCTCTGTGTTGACCGTAAAGTGAATAACTCAACACCAAGTACACTATATGGGCCTCTTATATATTTGTACATGTTCATCATATTCCCCCTTAAAGCGGAAGTAAACCCATCGATTTAACAGTTTCAAAAAAAAAGGCATGCCGTGAATGCTAACTGCACATTGGCTGTGCTCTCAACCAAACAGTCAAACCATCCAATGGCTGGTGTCATAACGGATCACATGTGCAGCACCGTGGCAGTTGAAGATTAAACAGAGGCAAAGATGGCAGCTTCCTTGGCTGAAAACGATCGGAGGGTTTACTTCCACTTTAATCTCCTCTTCTCAAGAGAAAAAAATTCAGTTCTTCTAATCTTTCCTCATAGCTGAGCTCCTCCATGCCTCTTAGCAGTTTGGTTGCCCTTATCTGAACTTTCTCCAGTTCCCCTACATCCTTTTTGAGAACTGGTGCCCAAACACTGCAACAGTTAAATGTTAATTTTGTCTGGGGGATTTTAATAAGGTAAAATACATAACTCCTCACTTCCACAGGCTTCCTATTATTTTAAAATCAGGCTCCTGAAGTTACTCATCTTTGGTCTACATCCTGTGCAGCTCTCTACAATTCAAGACCAGTGGTATTGTGTTGCACTGCAGACACCAAGGGGGTGGAGGAGAATGTCAATTGCTGGAGGAGCAACAAATAGGGTAACTATCACCCTATTCATGATCCCTTAGAAAACAATTTTCTTTGAACCTTTGCAGTTCAGACGAAAACCAACTGCAATGGTAAATGTTTCTTCAGGCCCAAGTCCAGCTTTAAACCACAAAAATATACTGGGTTGGTGTAAGTGAGTCTCTCGCGCTACTGTGAGTAAATAGGTGGGTCAATATATAACATAAACAGGTGGTGTTTGCAGCAAAGTGAATAGCGTTCACAAAGGCACTTGAAAGAGAGAAAAATTCCGTAAAAGAACTTCGCGCAAACTGAATAAAAATAATTAAAGATGAGGGTAGATGATAAAATCCTAAAAGAGGTAGCTGTTCTAGGATAGATATAACAAGACCAATGGTCTAACGAGAAATATGCAGAGGAAGTGCATATAAAGTGGCTTAGTGACAAGTGAATAAGTGATTAATCAATAAATAATAATAAATAAATAGTATATAAAAGTGATTGGATAATATATCTCAAATCAGGTGAAGATGAATAATATACAAACTTGATTGGATGCTAATATATCTCAAATCAAATAAATTAATAATACATCAAATAATCAATAGAATACTAAAAGTTGCAGTGAATCCTGTGGTTAAGGCAATAAATCCTGTGATAAAGGTAGATAAAGAGGAATCATGTGATCAAGATAATAATAATAAAGAGTCCTGTGGGAATCATAAATAAAAAGAGTGACAGTAAACCCTGTAATAAAAGTAAAAATAAGGAATAAAAAATAAATAATATAAAAATGTGGCAGTTAGTCCAATAATAACTGTGTTATGGATATCCGATGATGAAATAAATGATTAAATCCAATAAAGAAAAGAGATGAATAAGGTGCAAAAAATTGTCCAACAGGTAAAAATGTATAAATAAAGAATAGGTATATATAGAACGCAATTGTCCAAGTGACCGAAGAATCACATAAAAATGAAGCGTCCTGATAGCATGGAGTTAATTTCAGATGGGCCAATCCACTATGTGTAAAGATGGAAACTAATGGCTCCTGGAAAGGTAAACAGAAAATATCCGCAGGTATTTCTATATGTATAAGGTTTCTCTATATTCCTGTTATGTAGCTGTGTTCACACTGGTATTCATCTTATTTCAAGGGGTCAATCCTTCTCTGGTCTCCCAGAACTCTCACCTCTAGTAAGAACAAAATCAGCCTTTAAGGGGTATCCAGATCAACCCCAGGGTAGGAAACCGAGATCAAAGTGTTCTCCTGTGGGGTCCAGCCTAAGGTCCTTCTCCTTTAAGAGCCTCAGCAGTCCGGACCTAAAATGCTGGGGGGCCAGCGGCTGCTCTCCGGATCCAGGGACTAGACTGGCAGTACAGGACAGACAGGAAGAGAAGAGAGATCGGCTACCTGTGTGCTCGGTGTCACTCCACGATCGGCCGGGAATCGCTCGTGTTACCTGTTGGAAGGTGTGTGCCAATGAAGGTGATCGTTGTGCCAGTCTAGTCCCTGGATCCGGAGAGCAGCCGCTGGCCCCCCAGCATTTTAGGTCCGGACTGCTGAGGCTCTTAAAGGAGAAGGACCTTAGGCTGGACCCCACAGGAGAACACTTTGATCTTGGTTTCCTACCCTGGGGTTGATCTGGATACCCCTTAAAGGCTGATTTTGTTCTTACTAGAGGTGAGAGTTCTGGGAGACCAGAGAAGGATTGACCCCTTGAAATAAGATGAATACCAGTGTGAACACAGCTACATAACAGGAATATAGAGAAACCTTATACATATAGAAATACCTGCGGATATTTTCAGTTTACCTTTCCAGGAGCCATTAGTTTCCATCTTTACACATAGTGGATTGGCCCATCTGAAATTAACTCCATGCTATCAGGACGCTTCATTTTTATGTGATTCTTCGGTCACTTGGACAATTGCGTTCTATATATACCTATTCTTTATTTATACATTTTTACCTGTTGGACAATTTTTTGCACCTTATTCATCTCTTTTCTTTATTGGATTTAATCATTTATTTCATCATCGGATATCCATAACACAGTTATTATTGGACTAACTGCCACATTTTTATATTATTTATTTTTTATTCCTTATTTTTACTTTTATTACAGGGTTTACTGTCACTCTTTTTATTTATGATTCCCACAGGACTCTTTATTATTATTATCTTGATCACATGATTCCTCTTTATCTACCTTTATCACAGGATTTATTGCCTTAACCACAGGATTCACTGCAACTTTTAGTATTCTTTTGATTATTTGATGTATTATTAATTTATTTGATTTGAGATATATTAGCATCCAATCAAGTTTGTATATTATTCATCTTCACCTGATTTGAGATATATTATCCAATCACTTTTATATACTATTTATTTATTATTATTTATTGATTAATCACTTATTCACTTGTCACTAAGCCACTTTATATGCACTTCCTCTGCATATTTCTCGTTATACCATTGGTCTTGTTATATCTATCCTAGAACAGCTACCTCTTTTAGGATTTTATCATCTACCCTCATCTTTAATTATTTTTATTCAGTTTGCGCGAAGTTCTTTTACGCAATTTTTCACAAAAATATACTGCAATAAAAAATTCACTACTGGCTATCCAAACCAAAAGACTTGCATAAACGATACCTTATGAAGACATGTTCCCATCTAAATTTTCTGGCTAATACCTTGACCATTTGTTTAGTAAGAGTAATCACCATTACTACAAACTCTTGCTCATAGCCACAATAGGGGTACCAACGGCTGCAAGCAACCAGGCTCTACAAATGTGAGAAGCAAACAAAAATGATAGCTTATAACAGAGTTAGGAGTTTGAAAGTTGCCTAATTGAAGGGATGGCATAAGGTCATGTCGCCTTTCATAGATTTATTTTTATTTATGCATAACGTCATACTTCTGAAAACCTAACAGAGCTAATCATTCAGCCAACATTTATATTCTTTCCGTATATGCAGTTTATCTACAGTGGCAGCAAAAAGTATGTGAAGCCCTTGGAAAATTTCTGAATGAATTTCTGCAATATTCTGCAGCAAAAATACACTGTTATACAAGCTGTACACTCACTACTTTACATTGTAGCAACGTGTAATTTCTTCAGTGTTGTCACATGAAAAGATATAATAAAATATTTACAAAAAATGTAAGGAATGTACTCACTTTTGTGAGATACTATATATATATATATATATATATGCATACAGTGCAGGGAATTTAGACCATATATACAGTGTAGTGTGTGTGTGTGTATATACAGTATCTCACGAAAGTGAGTACACCTCTCACATTTTTGTAAATATTTTATTATATCTTTTCATGTGACAACACTGAAGAAATTACAGTTTGCTACAATGTAATTTAGTGAGTGTACAGCTTGTATAGCAGTGTAAATTTGCTGTCCCCTCAAAATAACTCAACACACAGCCATTAATGTCTAAACCACTGGCAACAAAAGTGAGTACACTCCTAAGTGAAAATGTCCAAATTGGGCCCAAAGTGTCAATATTTTGTGTGACCGCAATTATTTTCCAGCACTGCCCTCTTGGGCATGGAGTTCGCCAGAACTTCACAGGTTGCCACAGGAGTCCTCTTCCACTCCTCCATGACAACATCATGGAGCGGGTGGATGTTAGAGATCTTGCGCTCCTCCACCTTCTGTTTGAGGATGCCCCATAGGTTTAGGTCTGGAGACATGCTTGGCCAGTCCATCACCTTTACCCTCAGCTTCTCTAGCAAGGCAGTGGTCGTCTTGGAGGTGTTTGGGGTCATTATTATGTTGGAATACTGCCCTGCGGCCCAGTCTACAAAAGGAGGGGATCATGCTCTGTTTCAGTATGTCACAGTACATGTTGGCATTCATGGTTCCCTCAATGAACTGTAGCTCCCCAGTGCTGGCAGCACTCATGCAGCCCCATACCATGACACTCCCACCACCATGCTTGACTGTAGGCAAGACACACTTGTCTTTTGTACTCCTCACCTGGTTGCTGCCACACACGCTTGACACCATCTGAACCAAAAAAGTTTATCTTGGTCTCATCAGACCACAGGACATGATTCCAGTAATCCATGTCCTTAGTCAGCTTGCCTTCAGCAAACTGTTTGCAGGCTTTCATCTTTAGAAGAGGCTTCCTTCTGGGACGACCAATTTGATGCAGTGTGCGGCATATGGACTGAGCACTGACAGGCTGACCCCCCACCCCTTCAACCTCTGCAGCAATGCTGGTAGCGCTCATACAGCTATTTCCCAAAGACAGTCTCTGGATATGACGCTGAGCATGTGCACTCAACTTCTTTGGTCAACCATGGCGAGGCCTGTTCTGAGTGAAACCTGTGCTGTTAAACCACTGTATGGTCTTGGCCACTGTGCTGCAGCTCAGTTTCAGGGTCTTGGCAATCTTCTTATAGCCTAGGCAATACATTACAGCCACGAGCAAGTTTAAATTCAATTTTTTTCTTTTAGAAATTTCATTTTGCTGCGACACTGTTCTACAAGCTATGAGTAATCACTAGACATAGTGCGAAACGCGTCAGCTCTGTACCCCCTTTTGTCGTGCTTTGGATTGAAGTGATTCCTGCTTTTGAATAAACCTTTTTGAATTTTATTTTTCCCGGTGTGCGGCTGTCCGGAGTTCTTCCTGATTTCCAATTTACTGTTCTACATATCACACAGATGTGACACTTTACAGGCAGACTAAGTAGACCCCCCATGCACGATATTTAAATAAATTAGGACTGTGGAAATTAAAGATGAATTACTCATTAATCGATACATTTTTTTGATCGATAAAAATTCTTTTGATCGGTACTCACCTCTCCGCCGGCTTCCGGGTCTTCAGGGAGTTCTGTCGGAGATCCGGTGACGTCACGGACATCAACGTCACTGGACTCCCCCCCCCTTCTCCAAGTGCCTCCATCTGCTAACGAAGGGAAGGGGGAGGAGTCCAGTGACGCTGAAGTTCTGATTGAATGTAACGCGTACAGGGGAGGAGCTACGCGTGACGTCACCCACTGCTGCCCTATGGCACTAACACGATTGTCGGCTTTACATGCTGTGTTTTTTTATCATCTTTATGTGAGTAGTTTGTGTTTGAACACAAAAATGTAATCTTATACTTAAGTGGTGAGCACTTAGATCTTTTCTTTCTACCCATGACCTGGAGAGAAGTTTATGGTCCGTGTTAACACTTTTGATACCTGCTTGCATGACCACCTGTTTGCACAGGGGTCCATGCCATAAGGTGAGAGTGATTAGTTAGATCGGAGGTGGAGGGATTGTCACGCTACTGAGGAAAAAATAATTACTTACGTCAGTGCTACAGTTTGAATTTAAAACATATTTGTGTGAACTGTGAAGTTAAGTCATGGATTGTGGAAACTAACTAGTGTTGGGTGATTGTATATAGTGTATACCACCTTTACCACTGACTAATGCAGAGTTGCAATGCAAGGAGATCAGCTAAAAGTAGTTGGATCTGTATGTGCGTTATAATTAATCGAAATTAGTCGATTAATCGAATTTAAAAAAAATCGATTAATCGAACACGAAAATTTTAATCAGTAACAGCCCTAAATATATTATTTTTATTGTTTCACTTTAAACACTACTAAAATCTCTGCTCCTGAAAAAACGGTTGTTTTAATAACTTTTTTTTGCATTGTTACATGTCCCATGGGGCAGTACCTGGGTCCCCATACACTTTGTGTGGCAATAACTTGCATATACAGTTGTGCTCATAAGTTTACATACCCTGCAGAATTTATGATTTTTTGGCCATTTTTCAGAGAATATGAATGATAACACAAAGGCTACTTTC
Organism: Lithobates sylvaticus; assembly: GCA_028564925.1. Classification (NCBI taxonomy): domain Eukaryota; kingdom Metazoa; phylum Chordata; class Amphibia; order Anura; family Ranidae; genus Lithobates; species Lithobates sylvaticus. Next base: position 512,140,023 of record CM053026.1, on the reverse strand, counting down.
AGACTGGGGCGTTGTGGGCGTCGGCGGTAAAGTGGTGATATATTTAGCGCCGTGTTACCGTCGTTTTAGCGGCGCTATTCTGCCAATAGCGGGGCATTTTTAACCCCCACTAGCGGCCGAAAAAAAGGGTTAAAACCACCGGCCGGTTTGCGGCTCTGCCCCATTGTTTTCAATGGGAAGGGGCGCTTTAGGAGCGGTGAATACACTGCTCCTATAGTGCTGCAAAGATGCGGCTTGCAGGACTTTTTTTCCCGTCCTGCAAGCGCACCGCTCCAGTGTGAAAGCACTCTGGCTTTCACACTGGAGACACAGGAGAGGCTCTATACAGGTGCTAATTTTAGCTCTGAAGCGCCTGTAAAGCTCCTCAGTGTAAAAGTAGCCAAAAACATTTCTTTCACTCACGGTTAGTGCTTGGCTGAAGCCATTTATTATCAATCAACAGTGTTTACTGTTTTTAAATCATAATGACAACAGAAACTACCCAAATGACCCTGATCAAAAGTTTACATACCCTGGTGATTTTGACCTGATAACATGCACACAAGTTGACACAAAGGGGTTTGAATGGCTATTAGAGGCAGTGCCGATCCTGACCTCCCTGGGGCCCTAAGCAAAATTCTGCTAAGGGGCCCTCTATCTGACCCGTGATGCCGTGAGCTATGTAAACCATTTGCCATTGCCACACAGTCACACCTGACACTTCAGCGCTCCCAATACAATCCTCCCTCCTTTAAACAAAACAGTCAAATAATAAGTACAACAATATAGAACAGACATATATTTATCTTTACATATCTGAGTGTGGATCCCCCACTTACATCAGGGTCCCCAGAGAGCCACCCCTTACATCAGGATCCCCAGAGAGCCCCCCCTTACACCAGGGTCCCCATAAAGCCCCCCCTTACACCAGGGTCCCCATAGAGCCCCCCCCTTACACCAGGGTCCCCAGAGAGCACCCCCCTTACACCAGGGTCCCCAGAGAGCACCCCCCTTACATCAGGGTCCCCAGAGAGCACCCCCCTTACATCAGGGTCCCCAGAGAGCACCCCCTCACATTAGGGTCCCCAGAGAGCCCCCCTTACATCAGGATCCCCAGAGAGCACCCCCCTTACATCAGGGTCCCCAGAGAGCACCACCCTTACATTAGGGTCCCCAGAGAGCACCCCCTTACATTAGGGTCCCCAGAGAGCACCCCCCTTACATCAGGATCCCCAGAGAGCACCCCCCTTACATCAGGGTCCCCAGAGAGCACCCCCTTACATCAGGGTCCCCAGAGAGCACCCCCTTACATTAGGGTCCCCAGAGAGCACCCCCCTTACATTAGGGTCCCCAGAGAGCACCCCCTTACATTAGGGTCCCCAGAGAGCACCCCCCTTACATTAGGGTCCCCAGAGAGCATCCCTATAAAGCCCCTCCTTACATCGGGGTCCCCAGAGAGCCCCCCATACATCAGTGCCCTCAAAGAGCCTCCCTACTTACATCAGGGTCTGCAGCATTGCCCTTTACATCAGAGTTCCCCCTTGCACTGTAAGGTGGAATCCTGCATACTATGATGTAAAGGGGAACTCTGGGAATGTGGGGAGGACTCTGGTGACCAGAGAAAGAAAACACTAAGATAGGGGGGTTTACTGATATAAGGGGGAAACCTTTATATCAGTGCCCCCTTACAATATTATATTGACTCCCCCTAGACTGGCCTGTCGGTGCTGTCACTGACCTCCTCTCAGGTGCATCATGCAGGGCTCAGTCAGTCGGCTCCAGCTTAGTGGCTCTGGTTTTATCCCATAGTTTCCTCTCCGCAGTCCATACATGTCTGACTTCTCCCATGACCCCCATCCTGGCTGCGCTCCCACTCTTGACTCAGGGGAGGTCAGAGGCTGCGGATGGGACAACAGGAGAGGTCAGAGGCTGTGGGGGGGCAACAGGAGAGGTCAGAGGCTGTGGGGGGGGGGGGGCAACAGGAGAGGTCAGAGGCTGTGGGGGGGGGGGCAACAGGAGAGGTCAGAGGCTGTGGGGGGGCAACAGGAGAGGTCAGAGGCTGCGGGGGGGGCAACAGGAGAGGTCAGAGGCTGCGGGGGGGCAACAGGAGAGGTCAGAGGCTGCGGGGGGGGCAACAGGAGAGGTCAGAGGCTGTGGGGGGGGCAACAGGAGAGGTCAGAGGCTGCGAAGGAGGGGACAGGAGGTCCGAGGCTGCGAGGGGGGGGGGGGACAGGAGGTCAGAGGCTGCGAGGGGGGGACAGGAGGTGTGAGGCTGCGAGGGGGGGACAGGAGGTCTGAGGCTGCGAGGGGGGGGAAAGGAGGTCCGAGGCTGCGAGGGGGGGGGGAAGGAGGTCAGAGGCTGCAAGGGGGGGGAAAGGAGGTCCGAGGCTGCGAAGGGGGGGGCAGGCGGTCAGAGGCTGCGAGGGGGGGACAGGAGGTCAGAGGCTGCGAGGGGGGGCAGGAGGTCCGAGGCTGCGAGGGGGGGACAGGAGGTCTGAGGCTGCGAGGGGGGGCAGGAGGTCTGAGGCTGCGAGGGGGGACAGGAGGTCATCCAGTGCCGCACTGACGTTTCTGGATTCTGAGTCATGGGGAAAACAAAAGAATTATCAAAGAATCTGAGTTCAAAAGGTTGTTGAACTGTAGAAAACAGGAAAGGGATATAAAAAGATATCCAAGGAATTGAGAATGTCAATCAGCAGTGTTCAAACTCTAATCAAGAAGTGGAAAATGAGGGGTTCTGTTGAAACCAAACCACGGTCAGGTAGAACAACTAAGATTTCAGCCACAACTGCCAGGAAAATTGTTCGGGATGCAAAGAAAAACCCACAAATAACTTCAGGTGCAATACAGGACTCTCTGAAAACTTGGTGTGACTGTTTCAAGATGCATAATGAAGAGGCACTTGAAGAAAAATGGGCTGCATGGTCGAGTCGCCAGAAGAAAGCCATTACTACGCAAATGCCACAAATTATTCTGCTTGCAATACGACAAACAACACAGAGACAAGCCTCAAACGTTTTGGCACAAAGTAATTTGGAGAGATGAGACCGAAATTTTGCTTTTTGGCTACAACCATAAACGCTACATTTTGAGAGGAGTCACCAAGGCCTATGATGAAAGGTACACCATTCCTACTGTGAAACACAGAGGTGGATCACTGATGTTTTGGGGATGTGTGAGCTACAAAGGCACAGGAAATTTGGTCAAAATTATGGCAAGAGGAATGCAGTATGTTATCAAATAATACTGGAGGAACATTTGCATTCATCAGCCAGGAAGCTGCGCATGGGACGTACTTGGACATTCCAACATGACAATGATCCAAGCCGACCTGTCATTGGCTACAGCAGAATATAGTGAAGGTTCTGGAGTGGCCACCTCAGTCTTCTGACCTCAATATCATTGAGCCACTCTGGGGAGATCTCAAATGTGCAGTTCATGCACGACAGCCCAAGAATTTACATGAACTGGAGGCTTTTTGCCAAGAGGAATGAGCAGCTTTACCATCTAAAAAGATAAAGAGCCTCATCCACAAATACCACAAAAGACTTCAAGCTGTCATTGATGTTAAAGGGGGCAATACACAGCATTAAGAACTAAGGTATATAAACTTTTGATCAGGGTCATTTGGGTAGTTTCTGTTGTGATTACGATTTAAAAAGAGTAAACACAGTTGATTGGTAATAAATGGCTTCAGCCAAACACTAACCACGAGTGAAAGAAAAGTTTTTGTGTTATCATTTATAGTCTCTGAAGAATGGCCAAGAAATCATAAATTCTGCCAGGGTATGTAAACTTATGAGACTGTAAGCCTTTAAAATGAGCACTTTTGATTTTTCATGTTCGTGTCCCATAGACCTTAATAGGGTTTGCCTGATCGCTCAAACTTTTTGCCTGTTCGCATGTTCTGGTGCGAACCGAACCGGGGGAGTTCGGCTCATTCCTATCTAATAGTACATCTAATGAACAGCCAACAGCAATCTAATTAACAGTACACATGCTGTCTGTCAGGTGTTTGGCTTTCACTTGTGTAATCTGTCCACTACAAAAGTCATCATAAGAAAAAGTGTAATTAATTTATCTTCATAGATTTCTTGAGGGAGATTGTTGATAAATATTTCTGTCCCAAGTAGAGGAGCTTTTTTAACCCAGTCTGCAGGAGGGCCATATATTTCCTCTGACCATTCACCTGTACATGATTATTACACCTTTCCATCTACTCCAGAAGGGAAGCTTTATTGTCTTTATTCAGAGAATATATCAAAGCCTCACTCTCAGAGTTCATCGCGTTGTTGTCCATCGTTTGAGAATGATCTGCTCTCTCCACGGGATGAGGCTGAACTGAGCTCCATGCTCTGATCTGGGGAAGCAGACAAAATCCACGGTCTCCTCCATCAGCCATAATCAGTGGGTAGACGGCTAACTCCTAGTCCCCTCCAAAAGCTCCTGTCCCGGTTGGGTTTGTCACAACAGTTATGTCAGTACCTGTCCTTTTCTATTAAACTAGCAGATGAAATTACTACACTATGGAATGTTTCTTTATGCCTTTTCCCTACTGAGGGAAATGAAATACTAGGGACCGGCAATGGTTGTTTAAATGAGAGTAGCCCGATTCATCCATGCTCAGGGATCCATACAGAAATCATTGAGTGCTGTTAGACCCCTATGATTGTGAGGCCTTATGGTAAGAAGTTTTGTGTGTAGGTGGAAGAGCACCAAAAGGATGGTGCGCACAGAAGCAGCTCATATTTTTGGACTATATTTATTTACATGGCACTTTGTAAATTGAGCACCAGTATGTATGATAAAGTTGACTTGAGACAATGCACTTGAGATGCACTGAAGGATTGGAATTCTTTCAAAATGAAAATTTAAAGTGACAGAGCAACACATTTTGCTTGTATACTTTATAATTATTTTGGTATGCAGATAATAGTGATGGTGGTGGTCCCATTACACTTATTTGATCTTTTTGGCACTCTTAAACTTTTCTTTTGGTTTATTCCTTATTGAGCACACCCATTAAACATTCAAAATGCTGGAGGAAAATGTGAACCCATAGACTAAATTACTTCAACGAAAGCTAATTGGAGTCAGTAGTTTGTATACCGGGAGTCCAATTAATGAAATTAGTTTGGTGTGTTTTAGAGCTACTTTGATTGATAAAAGACACTCAAGCATTTTAAGATTGCTGTTCATAAAAAGCATCAGCTCATGTGAACCATGCATTGAAAAAAGGAGCTCCCCAAAGACATACAACCAAGAGTAGTTGATTTTCCGGTCCTGCTGATTTACCACCCGCTTGCCTCCTCTGTCACATTGGGAGTCACAGCCCCTGCTCACTGAGCCGGGTCTCTTGCTGCCCTACTCGGTCTCAGTGGGTTGGGGGGGGGGGGGTGTCACTGTCCGCAGCTACCCACACCACGCTGCTACCCTTTGGGAAAAGACAGCTGTTAGACTGGCTTCTATCTGACAGACTGCTGTACACATTGACCGAAAGTCAGCTGATTTTCGGACAGTGTGTACCCAGCTCAAGGCCATACTTCTAAAAACCTAAGTGCTAGAAAGACCGAAATATAGACTTTTGGAAAAAGCAGTAATCGGATCGCATGAACAAGAAATCGGTACAAAGTGCTGTTGTCCTCTATGTAAGTGTAAACTAAACTTCTAAGGGGTTTAGGAAAAGCATAGCTGCCTAAAGATTAACAACTTGCCGACCAGTCGCCATCATTATAGTGCGGCAGGTCAGCACATTCCTGCGAATCGGTGTGGCTGTAAGTCGGCCCTTTAAAACAGCTTTAGCAGGCATGAGCCGGCTGCGCGGCAGGGGACACGATGCGCATGGCCAGTGGCTGCAATGTCTGCTGGCCATGCACGATCGCAGGCACGAGAGCCAGAACGGGTGTGTGTGCACACAAACCACTATTCTGTTAGGAGAGGCAGATAGTCTGTTCCTACCCAGTAGGAACAGCGACATGTCTCCTCCTCTAGTAAGTCACATCCCCCCACAGTTAAACACCTAGGAGACACATTCTAACCCCTTGATCGCCCCCTAGTGTTAACCCCTTCCCTACCAGTGACATTTACACATCAGTGCATTTTTTTAGCACTGATCGCTGTATACATGTCAATGGTCCCAAAAATGTATCAAAAGTGTCCAATCTATCCATCGCAATGTCGCCGCCATTAGTAGTAAAAAAAAAAAAATATTCCCCATTCTGTAGACGCTATAACTTTTGCGCAAACCAATCATACGCTTATTGCAATTTTTTTTTTTACCAAAAATATGTAGAAGAATATATATATCGGCCTAAACTGATGAAGAAATTTCTTTAACTTTTTTTGGGGGATATTATAGCAAATCGTATAAAATATATATATATTTTTTTTCAAAATTGACGCTTTCTTGTTTATAGAGCAAAAAATAAAAAAAACTGCAAAAAAGGTGATCAAATACCACCAAAAGAAAGCTTTATTTGTTGGAGAAAAAGGACGCCAATTTTGTTTTGGTACAGCATCTCACAACTGTGCAATTGTCAGTTAAATCTACGCAGTGCCGCATCGCAAAAAATGGCCTGGTTATTAAGGGGGAAATTCTTCCGGTCCTTAAAGTGGCTGTAAACCCACTATCATCCTTTCTAAACTACTGCCATAGTGGTTATCTATAAGGATATGCATGCCTCCTGCATGCATCCTTACCTGTCAAATGTATCCCCTCTGTCTTTTATGAGACCCAAAAAACTGCAGATTATGTGGGTGGGTCTGTTGTCTGGAGCTCTGTGGGTGGAGTCATGATGTCAGTAGACTCCCCGCCCACCTCTACACTCCCCTTGTCAATATGAATTTTCTCCTGTGTATTTCTTACACTGAACTTCTGGGTTTTGACTGGATGTTGGTGATCATAGCATTAGTCACCACATGAATTCAGCATGCCCAATCATGCCAAGGTGTGGGGCAGCCAATCCTGGGAGAGCTGGAGAAGAAAGAAGGAAGGGATGAGAATTACACATGCCTCTCTAAGGCTCGTGCATGCGATATGTAAATCACCTGTCACTCACAGCAGGGGGGGGGGGGACTGACTGGTATTTGTCTGTCTTTTTTATCTAACTAAAAAAAAGATAAGAGGATTGCTCAGAGCTGGATTAACTCTTCATGGCAAGACTGGGCACAGATGATATGAAATCCTATACTGTACAACTTACAAGCCTTAAAGCGGAAGTAAACCCATCGATTTAACAGTCTAAAAAAAAAAGGCATGCCGTGAATGCTAACTGCACATTGGCTGTGCTCTCAACCAAACAGTCAAACCATCCAATGGCTGGTGTCATAACGGATCACATGTGCAGCACTCTGGCAGTTGAAGATTAAACAGAGGCAAAGATGGCAGCTTCCTTGGCTGAAAACGATAGGGGGGTTTACTTCCACTTTAATTTAAAAAAAACTTTTGGGTTTACATCCACTTTAAGTGGTTAAGATAGAAAAGTCATCTTTCATAGAATTGTTACAAAAAAATTACCTGTATACCAACTGAATCTGATATATTTTAATAAAAGTTGAGTCTTTTGAGAAAAAAAAAAAAAAAATTCCTCTATCTTCCTCTAGCCTCTAATAGCCAAATGTTGCAGGTGAATCCCTGGCTTTTCAGTCAGACAAATCCCCAATATATATAGAAAATATTGGAGCTTACCACCAACTCCCATATTTTTCTATTGTCTCATCAATATGAAGGGCTGCCTTGCTGGTCATTAGGAATGTGCACAAGGCAGTAGGGGGAGGGAAAGCTTTACTACCATCACTATCAGGAAGTAAGCTTAGCCCATCAGAAAAGCTGGATATTCAGCTAAAGCAGTAGTGTTTAGCGGTAGCTGTATTTTTTATAGATATCTCTAGGTTTAGAAGCAGAAATGCATTACCCCAGATCCCTGCATGATCTCCCTCACATCCAACCATAAATACTACTGGTCAAATTAATTTTAATAGCTTCAGAATAAACCAGGTCATGAGGCAGCTGGGCATCAATGACAAAGAAAGTAAAGGAAATGGATCCCTGGCATGTAATCCATTTCAAACTTCAGACAATTAAAGTGGATGTAAACCCGATTCATGTAATTTGAGCTTGGCACATATCTGTAGTGTTTTCTTATCTCTCTCCAAAGCACTGAGTCGGGTGTGTTTCTTCTGTCCCATAGCTCTGTTATCAGCCTGATAACTTCTGACAAGTTCTCAACACAGGAGATTAAAGCAGCCTAAAGTTTGTGTGGTGGGAGGTTGCTATAAATAGATTATCAGAGAGCTACTTGATTCAGGGCACAGCTTTGCAAGTCTTTGCCTATGTGGAGTGGGGGTGTGTGCCTTTCTTCCAATCAGCTGTCTTGACTTTATGCTAATAATCCACTCCTACTGCTGAACAGGAAGAGAAAATCTCTAACATTATGTAAGAATTCTAAAGAATATAGAAAGGGAAAGACAGCGGATATAAATGTAAAAACTTATGTAGGGATATTGGTTTCATCCCTGTGTGTCATCTGAGGTGGTTCACTTCACTGGGTATATGTGAGGGTTTACATCCACTTTAAATACACAATGGAACACTAGAGAAAAAAAAAAAAAAACTTGCCAATCTAAAAAACGTAATATCTGAAGAAAAAAACAAAAAACAGACACACAAAGAAAACAAAACCATCCAAGAGTAAATAAGAAAAATATTTATTCATTCGTCATAGATTCTAATAAGATCCAATATTTAATATCAAGAATAAAAAAGCTGTGGTAATGGAAAGGAATTTTGCAGTGCTGAATGTTTCTTTTAGCATACCACTAGCTGCTGCATTTGTCACATTTCAATGTCACTGGTACTCCAATATGCTGCTGAAGTAGGTTTAAGTCAGTTGCCTTGCAAGATGATCACATTTTTTTTAGGTTTCTTGCCTTTAACTGCAGTGCATGCACTTTAATAATTCAGTGTTTGAACACTTGCCATTTTATTTGAAAAACAAATTTTCTGTTCTTAACTGTGAAAACAGAAGATAGGAAATGATGTACAAGTGTTTACAGTAACATATTGTAATCAGCCGGCCTGGAGCTGTTCAAATGTTGGCAGTCCATACTGTGGCTGGAATCTAGGAGTGTGTATTTTTCACAAGTCAGCTGAACATTCCGCCACGTATATGAACATTATCACTCAACCCTTGTTCAATCAGCTTGATGTCTTCCAGATCATCCTTGATGATACCAGTTATATGGCTCAGTCCTTCCTGCTGTTGTTTTAAGTGCTAAGGATAAAAAAAAGGAGAAATTATGCATTGCAATTAACATATCACATAAATCAACTCTCCCACTAATTTTACGATTATGTAAATACAGGTATCAATGATTTCACAACGAGAAAAAAAAAATTTGAATTTTGACTTGCCTGTAAATTCCTCATCTTGGAGTACAGTACAGGAGATGGGGCTTGTATTCATAGACCATAGGTTATATGCAGGCTACCTTCAAGTTATTGGACACTGGCAAGAAACTTGCTAGGGCTGTCCCTAGTGCACGCTCATTTAACCCCACCCACTTTGCAAGACTCGTTTTAATGCAAGCAATAAGGAGTCAGGGGATGGGAGTGAGGGAAAAAACAAAAAACGCCATATTTAAGAATAAGTTGATATTGAACCAAAACATAACATACAAATACAACAGGGAGTTACACAAATTGAATAACTTTCCATTTCTTCAGCTATGCATTTGCATTGTGTGCGAAGCACCGTGTCCATTACAAGCTAGAAACTAGTCCCAAAATACAGGGACCCCTGTCTTGCCTTAACATTGCTGGGCCCATTAGGGGACCAGGCTTCACTCGTTAATGAGGGCATACCCCGAAAGGGTTTACAGGGTCTGGGAATCATAGTGATGGACCACAGCCCTGGACCTGTATAGCAACCTGCACTTTGTAACAAGGTGAGCACCTCACACAGGATCCAGTGCCCAAAACAAACATTACAAACCAACTCCACACAGGTACAGTTCCCCAAGGGGCAACTAACACAGAGAAGTACCAATCTGGAAACTGCTAGCTAGCCCAGGCAACAAGCAGTCAGATCTTGATAGAGCCATCAACAGAAAAAAAATAAAGGGCTAAAAGGAAAAAACTTCTGCAAAGAAAAAAGGTCCATTACCAAAGTACAACTACCTAAGCAAAAACCAGGCATCTCGTAGAGTGGGTGGGGTTATATGAGCATGCATTAGCAGCACCCTAGCAAGGTTTTATTGCCAGTGTCCAAATCGCCAGAAAGCAGTCTGCATATAACCTGTGGTCTATGAACACAAGCCCTTTGTCCTGTACTGTGCTGTGCTGTTAAAGCAATAGGATATTGTACTTCAAGGAAACTATTTTACAGGCAAGTCAAACTAAACAAAATTCTTAGATAGGTTATCCTCCACCCCCAGTTTATTGGACGCTGACTAAAGCAAAGCTGAAAACCTGCATAACCCATCATACTCATCTCTCCTTCAGTTTTGTAGCAAGCAAGACACAGAGATGAGGGTCCTGTAGTGTACTTAAAGTGGAAGTAAACCCCCCTATCGTTTTCAGCCAAGGAAGCTGCCATCTTTGCCTCTGTTTAATCTTCAACTGCCACAGTGCTGCACATGTGATCGGTTATGACACCAGCCATTGGATGGTTTGACTGTTTGGTTAAGAGCACAGCCAATGTGCAGTTAGCATTCACGGCATGCCTTTTTTTTTTTTTAGACTGTTAAATCGATGGGTTTACTTCCGCTTTAAAGGAGAATTACAGCCAAAGCTCATTTGGCTGTACTTCCATGAATCACAGGAGTGCAGTTAGTTTTGTCGGTCTAGGCTCCACGTCATCACGACCATGGAGTCTGGATCTGCCTGGGTATCTGGACTGACACCCGGCTCAGCCTCTCAGCGAGCCGCTGAGAGCCTAAAGTGGCTGCTCCCGCCCCCTCCACACCCCAGCGCTCCAGTGAGCGAGGAGGGGGCAGAGCAGAGAGCTGTGACTGACAGCAGCTCTCTGCTCGGGGAGCTGTGAGAACCAAACGATCAGCAGTTTTTCGATCGCTCGGTTCTCAGTGCTAGAGGCGCCGAGGGACAGATGCAGCATCGGACCGATGCTGTATCCACCTAGTTAAGTATGAATTAAAAAAAGAATAAAACATACTACTTTTAATCCCTTTTTTTTTTTTTAGGGAAGCTTGGCTGACCAACACTTGTGCCATAGAATGAATACATTATATGTATACTGTCATGAAGCCAAGAAAGATGGAGAATCCTCCAGCCACAAAAGCACAGGGCCTTCCTTAGCCATACCCTTGGCCATACCCTTGGCCAACAGAGCAGCTAACTAGATGTATATGTTTGAGCCAAGTTCCACACACTGTATAAATATGTACACCTTGTCTGTGCAAATTTGAAAAGGATGCATTTTCATGCAACTTTGTTATTTCAGCATACTTTTGAGCTAAACCTATGAATCTCCTGAAGAAACTCCATAGAGTGAAACATGTCGAGTATGGCGAAGCTCTACACAAATTTCGTCTGATTTAACACATATGTCTGTAAAGTATGGATGTATTATCTGTGTCCTTTGCCGTTTTCTACCCGTATGGGAAAATAAAATTCTAAATTTTTATATACATCTGCACTGTCTATGTATACTTTACCAACCCAGATACCATTAACAAAAAATCCCTGAGGCTTGTGGCCTCTTCCCCCCCCCCCCCCCTCTCTTAAACAGTTTTTCATAATATATTGGGATTTTGGTATCGCCATTGTTCAACTACTTCATCTAGCTAACTATATAAACATAACCATCTTTCATTTTCACTTATGTTGCATTCAAGGACCCTTCAACTTATTTTAATGGCAAATCAAACCACTCGGAACTGCAACATGCAGGACTTTTTCCAGTAGCCCAGTTGAAAATGAAGAGAATTTATCAAAATTAAAGCAGACAAAATCTGGAGCTGCTGGGCATGGCAACCAATTTCTATATTCAGTTTGTTCAGCTAAGCAAAAAACAAAAAATCCCCCCCCCCCCATGGATTTTCTGCATTTGCCCTTAAATTTTCCTATGCAACAGCCTGACTTGCAAAAGCCATAAATGTTTGGAAGGAAAAAAATAAATAACAAATATCTTACCTGCTTGATTTCTCTCAAGAGATCTGAGTCTACATAATAATTTTCTTCTGATCTCACTGCTCCAAAGTGGTTCTGCATTCTGATTTGTGACATTAGTTCATTAAGTCTACCCTAAAAAATAAAAATGGTTACAGTATTAATATGCTTAAAAAAATAGACAGAAGTCAGCATTAGCATTATTAATATGTGCTGAGTGATGTGAAATGCCACTGCTGGCATTCTCCTACAAATGCTGGTTGCCTGGCTTCAGTACGAGTATTGGAGACCCCAGACAAGCAAATGTACGCTGATCCAGCATTAAAAGCAAGGGTCTGCTAATTTTTTTTAAGGTTCATCAAGGTCAGGGAGAAAATAGCACAAGCAAATGCTGGCCATACATTTACATTTCATTGTAGACTTGAGCTTTAAAGACAAGAAAATTGCACAAAGTAGTTAAGGGCCTACCTAAAAATTGTGTTTGGAATAGATTACAGCTAAATCAGATGGTCTTTTACTCTAAACAGTGGATGATAAATCCAAAATGCTAACCAGACAAACTGATTAACTTAAAGCATACTTAACCATGTGCCAACCGTGCCATAGCCGAATGACGGCTACAGCATGGTTGGATAACTCTGGGAGGGCATAATATGATGTCCTTCCAGAATGGCGCACACCCGGGAGTGTCCATGACCGTCGGGTCTCCCAGATCGAGTGTCACGGATGGGGGGGAAGGGCCAATGACAGCGGCCCTTTACCACGTGATCATGCCGTCCAATGACGGCGTGATCACTTGTAAACAAACGGGAGAATGTCCGGTTTGGCTACTCCCCTCTTGCCGATCCCCAGCCCTTTAGAGTACCCAAGTACCTATCTGCAGCCCATCAGGATACTCGAGTACCTTTCTGCAGCCCATGCCTCATAGAATACACGTTGGGGTGTTTTGCTTTTCAAAATGGGGTTATTTTGTGGGCAATCCCACTGTCCTGGTGCGCCAGGACCCACAAAAGTGTGATAGGTAGTCAAGAAATTCTATGTGTAATTTATGCTCCTAGAACACTTGATGGTGCTCCCTGAACGTTGGGCCTCTGTATGTGGCTAGGCTGTGGAAAAAGTCTCACATGTGGTATCACCATACTCAGGACGAGTAGCAGAATGTATTTTGAGGTGTAATTTTTGCTGTGTACATGCTATGCGTTAGAAAAATCTTATAAATGGACAACTTTGTAAAAAAAAAAAAAAATAATAAAAAGACACTGTGAAAAGACTCATATGTGTTTGCTTTCCAAAATGAGGTAATTTTGTGAGCAATTCCACTGTCCTGGTGCTCCAGGTCCTTCAAAAGTGATCGGTAGGAATGAACTTGGGTGTGCAATTTATGCTCCTAGAATGCCTGATGGTCCTCCCTGCATGTGGGGCCTCTATGTGGCCGGGCTGTGAAAAAGTCCACATGTGGCATCGTTGTACTTGGGAGGAGTAGCAGAATGTATTTTGGGGTGTAATTGGAAGTATGCTTATGCTGTGTGTGAGGAATAACTTATGACAATTGTGTGTAAAGAAATAAAATAAATTATTTTTCTTTTGCCCAAGAATCTCGGGAAAAAATTACAACTTCAAAAAACTCACCATGCCTTTTACCAAATACCTTGGACTGTCTACTTTCCAAAAAAGGGGTCATTTGGGGGTATTTGTACTGTCCTGACAGTTCAGGGCCTCAAGAAATTAAACAGGCCGTCAGTACATCAGGCATCAGATAAATTTTTAATCATATGTACCATAGCTTGTAGACTAAACTTCCACACAGACAAAATATACACTTATTTGGGTTATTTTTACCAAAGATATGTAGCAGTATAAATTGTGGCCCAAATTTATGAACAAAAATTACTTATTTGCAAAATGTTATAATAAAAAAAATAAAAAATAAAAAAAACCCCAGCGGTCATTAGATACCACGAAAAAAAAAGCTATTTGTGTGGAAAATAATTATAAAAATGTTTGGGTGCAGTGTTGCATGACTGAGTAATTGTCATTCAAAGTAAGCGCTGAAAGCTGAAAATTGGTCTGGGCATTGAAGTGGTTAATGGGCTTCTTCTTGAGCTACTTCTTTGTTGCCTTGGCCGTATGTTTTGGGTCATTGTCATGACCTGGCTGATGACTTGGCTGATGGAAGGAGGTTCTCACTTAAGATTTGATGGTACACGGCCCCGTCCATCATCCCTGATGCAGTGAAGTTAGTCCTGTCCCCGTAACAGAAAAACACCCACAAAGCATGTTTCCACCTCCTTGTTTAACGGTGGGGATGGGAGTCATAGGAACCATTCCACCTCCTCCAAACCACTTTCAGACTGGACCAATTTGCAGCCAAAGGACCAGGCCCCTTTTTGCGATTCGGCACTGCGTCGCTTTAACTGACAATTGCGCGGTCGTGCGACGTGGCTCCCAAACAAAATTGACGTCCTTTTTTTTCCCCACAAATAGAGCTTTCTTTTGGTGATATTTGATCGCCCCTGCGGTTTTTATTTTTTGCGCTATAAACAAAAAAGTGACAATTTTGAAAAAAAAAAAACATTTTTTGCTATAATATATATCCCCCAAAAATATATCAAAAAAAGTTTTTTTCCTCAGTTTAGGCCGATACGTATTCTTCTACATATTTTTGGTAAAAAAAAAAAAAAAAAAAAAAAAAAAAAAAAAAATCGCAATAAGCGATTATTGATTGGTTTGCGCAGCAGTTAGTGTTTACAAGATAGGGGATAGTTTTATAGCATTTTTATTAATTTATTTTTATTAGTAATGGCAGCGATTTTTATTGTGACTGCGACATTATGGCGGACACATCAGACATTTTTAAAACATTTTTGGGACCATTGTCATTTATACAGCAATCAATGCTATTTAAGTGAAGGGGTTAACCACTAGGTGGCAGTGTAGGTGTTAAGTATGCCTAGAGGTATGTTTCTTACTGTGGGGGGGTGTGGCTGTCAGCTAGTGAATGCTGATCCCTGCTCCAATCACAGGGAGCAGAGATCGGCGTCACTAGTTGCTAGGCAGAACGGGGAGATGCTGTTTATTTCCACATCTCCCCGTTAAGCCTTCCCGTGAGACGATTGCGGTGTCCTGGAATATGACTGATTGCTTCTGTGAACAGGTGTCTTTTATACAGGTAACAAGCTGAGATTAGGAGTGCTCCTAATTTCAGCCTGTATAGAAGACACCTGGGAGTCAGAAATCTTGCTGATTGGTATGGGGATCAAATACTTATTTCACTCATTAAAATGCAAATTTAACTTTTTTGTAATGAGTTTTTATGGATATTTTTGTTATTCTGTCTTACTGTTAAAATAAACCTACCATTAAAAGTATAGACTTATCATTTGTCTATTTTTTTTATACACACACACACAAGGTAAAATAAGTATTGAACACTTCACCATTTTTCTAGGTAAATATATTTCTAAAAAGGTGCTCTTGACATGAAAATTTTCATGTCCGAAACAACCCATACATATAGAAACCAAAACAAATAGGTTCAGAAATGAAGTTGTGAAATAAAGATGGAGTGACACAGGAAAAAGTATTGAACACGCTAACTGAAATTTTATGTGTCGCACAAAATCCTTTGTTGGTAATGACAGCTTCAAGACACCACAAGTATGGAGAAACTAGTCGCATGCTTTGCTCAGGTGTGATTTTGGCCCATTCTTCCACACAGTCTAATCTTGAAGGTTCTTTGGGCCTCTATGAACTCTGATCTTTTTCCATAGATTTTCTATTGGATTCAAGTCAGGTGATTGGCTGGGCCATTCCAGCAGCTTTATTTTATTTTCTCTTTGAAACAATTGAGTTTCCTTGCCTTTCTGTTTGGGATCATTGTCTTGCTGAAATGTCCACCCTTGTTTCATCTTCATCATCCTGGTAAATGGCAGCAGATTTTTGTCAAGAATGTCTTGGTAGATTTTTCCATTCATCCAGCAGTTGAGTGCATTGCATGTTTTCTTTGAAACCATTGTATCTGCTAATTCCAGGTCTTTCTGAAGTTCTCCACAAGTGGCTCTTGGACAACTCTAATATTTATTTTCTCTCGTCAGAAAACTTGCAAGGAGCACCTGATCGTGGCCGGTTTATGGTGAAATGTTATTCCCACTTCCAGATTGTGGCCCCAACAGTGCTCACTGAAACATTCAGAAGTTTAGAAATCGTTCTGTAACTAATGCCATCAGTATGTTTTGCAACTATAAGTTTGCGAAGGTCTTGAGGGAGCTCTTTGCTTTTGCCCATCATCATGAGATGTTGCTTGTGTGACACCTTGGTAATGAGACACCTTTTTATAGGTCATCAGTTGAGACTGAACCAGCTGATATTAATTTGCAATAATAATTAAGGGGCAGGATTGCTTTCCAATTATTGATAGAATTCAGCTGGTGTCTTGGCTTTCCATGCCTTTTTGCACCTCCCTTTCTTCATGTTTGCTTTTCCCCTGTGTCATTACATTTAATTACACATAACTTTGTTTCTGAACTTATTTCTTTGTTTTTTGTATGTATGGATTGCATGGGTTGTTACTGACACGTCATGAAAATTTCAGG
Organism: Lithobates sylvaticus; assembly: GCA_028564925.1. NCBI lineage: Eukaryota > Metazoa > Chordata > Amphibia > Anura > Ranidae > Lithobates > Lithobates sylvaticus. Next base: position 512,123,325 of record CM053026.1, on the reverse strand, counting down.
TCAAAATCACTTTTAGAAACAGATGGAGAGATATTTGGACACAGTTTTAGTTTTTTCAGGTATTTATCAAAACAGTAAAGCTATAGTTAAAAAAATTAATATGGGCTGAAAGTGCACACTCCACTTCAATTTAAAAGGTATGTACATCCAAATCAGAGGAAGGGTTTAGGAATTACAGCTCTTAAGAATAGCCCCCCCCCCCCTTTCAAGTCACCAAAGATAATTGGACAATTGAATCAAAAGCAATTTCATGGCCAGGTGTGGGCTACGCATTAATTAAGCAGGTAAAAGGTCTGGAGTTGATATGAAGTGTGGCATTTGGAATTTATTGCTGTAAACCTACAACATGCTTTCAAAGGAGCTGTAAAAACGCAAACTAAACCATTGTAAGGCTTCAAAAACAAAAACAAATCCATCAGAGATAGCAGCAACATTAGGAGTGACCAAATCAACAATTTGGTATATTCTGAGGAAAGCAGAATGCACTGGTAAGCCCAGCAACATAAAAAGGCCTGGACATCCACTAAAGAGAACAGTGGTGAATGATCGCATGTTCCTCTTTATGGTAAAGAAAACCCCATTCACAACATCCAGACAAGTGAAGGACACTCTCCAGGAGGTGGGCATATCATTGTCAAAGTCTACAATCAAAAGAAGACTTCACAAGCGAAAAAACAGAGGGTTCATCACAAGGTGCAAACCATTCATAAGCCTGAAGAACAGAAAATCCAGATTAGACTTTGCCAAAAAAAACATCTAAAAAAGCGAGACCAGTTCTGGAAAAGCATTCTTTGGACGGATGAAACCAAGGATTAATCTGTACCAGAATGGCAGGAAGAAAAAATAAAATAAAATAAAGAAAAAGACAAAAAAGAAAAAGAAAAAAAAGTGAAGAGGGCTTGGAACAGCTCATGATCCAAAGCATACAACTTCATCTGTAAAATTTGGTGGAGGCAGTGTGATGGCACGGGCATGCATAGCTTCCTGTGGCACTTGGTCATTGGTGTTTATTGATGTAACAGAAGAACCGGATGAATTTTGCAGTGTTTAGAGATATGTCATCCCAGATTCAGCCAAATGCAGCAAAGCCGATTGAACGGCACTTCACAGTACAGATCGATAATGATCCAAAACACACAGAAAAAGCAACCCAGGATCTTTTGAAGGCAAAGAAGTGGAAGCCACTTCTCGCCTGATCTCAACCCAATTGAGCATGCATTTCACTTGCTGAATGCAAAACTAAAAAGGCAGAAAGACCTACAAAGAACTGAAGACAGCTGCAGTTAGAGCCTGGCAAAACATCAGAAAGGAGGAAACCCAGTCTTTGGTAATGTCCATGGGTTCCACACTTCAGGCAGTCATTGCCAGTAAAGGATTCTCAAAATATAAAAAAAAGGAACATTTAGGATTACATTAATTTGTCCATATACATTTGAGCCCCTGAAAAGTGTGTGTGTGTGTGTGTGTGTGTGTGTGTGTGTGTGTGTGTGTGTGTGTGTGTGTGTGTGTGTGTGTGTGTGTGTGTGTGTGTGTGTGTGTGTGTGTGTGTGTGTGTGTGTGTGTGTGTGTGTGTGTGTCCAAAAATTTAGCGTCTGACACAAATATAAACTTGCAAAGTCTGCTGCTTCAGGGTTTTTAGATATTTTTGACAGATGTTACGATGGTATACTGAAGTAGAACTTACAAGCATTTCATAAGTGTCAAAGGCTTTTATTGAAAATCACATTCAATTTATGCAAAGAGTCAATATTTGCAGTGTTTTTTCACGACCTCTGCAATTAACCATGGCATGCTGTTCATTTACTTCTGGGCCACATCCTGACTGATGGCATAATCAATGCTTGGGTTGCCTGAATTTGTGGGGTTTTTTGTTCACCCGCCTCTTGAGGCTTGACCACAAGTTCTCAATGGGATTAAGGTTTGGGGGGGAGTTTCCTGGCCATGAACCCAAAATTTCAATGTTTTGTTCCCCAAGCCACTTAGTTATCACTTTTGCCCTATGGCAAGGTGCCCCATCATGCTGGGAAAGGCATGGTTCATTACCAAACTGTTCTTGGATGGTTGGGAGAAGTTGCTCTCCGAGGATGTTTTTGGACCATTCTTTGGAGGCAATTCTGGACTTTTTTTGGTACAGTAAGGACTCACATATGCAATTGTATAAAAATATATAAAATGTATTAAGACTAAAAGCATGATTAAAATGGTCCTATGAAGAGAGTACAATGCACAGACTTAAAGTGGTTGTAAACCCACTTTGGGTAAAAAAAAAAAAAAAACTAACACCTGCAAGACAAAGGCATAATGAACTAGTATGCATAGCATACAAAAAACGGACTCCGGCCGTCTTGTGGGATAGACAAATGGTATCCCTGGAAGACCAACTATCTCTGGGTCTATGTGCCGTTTTCGTGGTACTGCGCGTGCGCAGTCCAAGATCGTATCCAGTGATGTCACTGCACTCAAAACATGACATTATCCGGATAGGAGCCAGGCCTTTTTAATGGGAGCCTTCTCCCATTGTATGGCTATATGGTGGCACAGCCGTCAGCGGTTTACTCTCCTGGAGCTTTTTTGAGGTAGGCGCCATCTGAGGTTTGAGTTACTTTGCAATATGTTGCAATGGCCCCTTTTCTTTTCCCCCTTCCCTCCCTTCTCTCTGTATTTTTCATCCCCAATTCCTCAGTCATTGTCAATTGCCAGGGATGCCTATTCAAACTAGGCCTATTTGGCATAGCCATTATGTGAAGTGCAGGCACATTATGTCAGCCATGTTTTTTCCTGCTGCGCCATTTACAGGCAGTCCCCAGGTTACAAACAAGATAGGGACCGTAGGTTTGTTCTCAAGTTGTATCTGTTTGTAAGTTGGAACAAGTACATTTTTTAAGTGTAGCTCCAGCCAAAAAAAAAAAAACTTTTTAAGCCCTTTGGATAGCATAGGGAAGGGTTATCACCCCTGCAACATTTGTTTTGCCGTCTGTGCCCCTGTTCAGAAGATTTCACCTCACTTTCTGTCCCAATGACAATTAGATTTTGAAAATTTTGGGTTGTTAGGGAAACGTGGACTGGTGATAAAGCATCAGTGGAGACACATTTTTCCCATATTAACTCTTACAGGAGAGAATTTCCCCTCCTAGGGGTAGATTTCCTCTCACTTCCTGTTGTCTCCTTCCGTTTGCAAGTCGGATGTTTGCAAGTAGGGGACTGCCTGTATACATTTATCTTTCACAGTTTCTGTCCATTTTTCATATTATGACCTGGCTTCCACACTCGCCCAGGATTTGCCCCTCGGGGCCTTTAGAGGTCCTATTGCTTGATTCTCTCTCTCTCTCTCTCGAGATATAGAGATTCTCTCTCTAGTGATATAGAGAGAGCTATAGAGATATATATAGCTAGATATACATCTATTTTTTGTTTGTTCCTTATAGTTACATAGTTAGCTAGGCCGGAAAAAAAAAGACGTCCATCCAGTTCAACCATAAAAAAAAAAAAAAAAAAAAAAATTAAAAAAAAATATCGTACAATCCAATATACCCCATTCTATACCCACAGTTGATCTAGAGGAAGGCAACCCCCCCCCCCCTCCCAAAGAGCATGCTCCAATCTGCTACAGCAGGGGGAAAAAAATCACTTCCTGATCCCCCTAGAGGAATCGTATTTTCCCTGGATCAACTTTACCTATAAATGTCAGTACCCAGTTATATTATGTACATTTAGGAAAGTATCCAGGCTTTTCTTAAAGCAATCTACTGAGTTAGCCAGAACCAACTCTGGAGGGAGTCTATTCCAGTCTTATAGAGATATGTACACAATATCTATTGAAGCATACTCCTGAAGAAGCAGTCATACCGCGAAACATGTAGAGGTTGAACTGACCTAGGACGAGTTTTTGATCACTCCTTCATGGATAGATACACATCTACTATTCAGTTCTTCTTCAGAGATTTAGGTCTATGTGTATTGTACTCTCTGTTCATAGGACCATTTTAATGATGCTTTTGTCTTAATAAATTTATATATTTTATATAATTGCGTATGCGAGTCCTTACTGTGCCATAAAAGTCCAGAATTGCCTCAAACTTTCTGCCGCTTGTTTTTCCAAATTGATAGGACGATGGTACATTATCATATCTTTATTAGTTTAGTAGTGTTATAGTTTACTATAAACTATATACTATTACTATAAAATTGTGAGTGAGCCCACTCCCTTGGCTGAGAAGCAACCCCACACATGAATGGTCTCAGGATGCTTTACTGTTGGCATGACACAGGACTGATGGTAGCGCTCACCTTTTCTTCTCTGGGCAAGGTTTTTTCCGGATGCCCCAAACAGTCAGAAAGGGGATTCAACAGAGAAAATGATTTTACCCTAGTCTTCAGCAGTCCACTCCCTGTACCTTTTGCAGAATATCAGTCTGTCCCTGATGTTTTTCCTGGAAAGAAGTGGCTTATTTGCTGCCCTTCTTGACACCAGGCCATCAACTGTAGGAGACGGTCCTGGCGCTTGCGGGACTTTCTTGGGTGCCCTGAAGCCTTCTTCACGGATGCAGTGGAAATGTTTATGGGAGCAAGTTCATTTTCATGGCAAAGAGGGACTTTGCAATTAATCGTAATTTATCTGATCACTCTTCATAACATACTGCTGTATATGCAAATGTCCATAAGAAAACGAATGCAGCAGACTTTGTGAAAATTGTAATTCTCCAAACGTGTGTGTGTGTGCGTGCGTTTTAGTGACCAGAGCAATGCAGTGTTACAACAGTATTACTCTGGAGAGGTGATCAGGATTTTTTTTTTTTTTTCATTTACACACTAAGATTGCTTAGAACTTAATTTTACAGTTATACTCATCCATTCTTCTGAATGAAAACTATTCAGTGTTTATTATTGCAATTAACTGATTGCCAATAGCTAAAATCACATGGTACAGGTGGGCTGTGACTGGTCCTGTCTCATATTACAATAGGCTGGGCGGGAAGAAATTAAATCCTGCAAAGAAAGGCTGCCTCCTTCCCCTGGCTAGAATTCTATGGGACTGTAATGTGAAGAAGTGCCAGGAGGGGTAGCTATTCGCCACAGGACGTAAACGGATGCGGCAGCTATTAGATCTTGGTAAAAAAAAATAATATCTGTGTAGAGGGATCGTTTAGTTCACAGAACAAACATCCTGCGCTTGGGTGGTAGGTATAGGGAGCCAGGATGAGCTCAGGCGTGTTTGCAAGTCCACATGCCCGCCAGGAAGCTGACACTCCGCAGCGCTTATCACAGGTAATGAGACATTTCTCGATCTGTGCACCCGCGGATCAAGAAATGTCTCACTGCATGTGATTAGCGCTGCAAAGTGTCAGCTTCATGGCAGGCGCGGGCACGTTGACTTGCAAACACGCCTGAGCTCATCCTTAAACGGGGATGTATAGTGCACACAACTTATCAATGCCAATGGCCTTTCTGCCCTCCTCAGGACAATGGGTATCCCAAGAACTGATAAATATTTAGAAAAGAAGGGCGCACAGACTTAGCCAGCAACGATTGTACTCACAAACGTAATGTATAGACATGTCACAGCAGACACAGATGCGAGTAGTCTCTTGGAGTCCAGGTGATGTAAGAAACATCACCTGGTCTTCTGGCATCACTGGTTCTTCGCAAAAGACCCAAGAGACTACTCGCATCTGTCTATGCTGTGACATGTCTATACATCTGTTTGTGAGTGCACTTAAGTTAATGAACCCAATGCCACAGTACTAGTACAGTACAAGTTTATCCAGATTTTACTGAACTTGCCTTAATCATATCAAGAAGCTATTAATATAAAGCAACTAAAAAAGGAAAGTATACAATTCTAAAACCAACACAAAATGTACCTTGAACTGTGTAGGAGCATTAAGTTCACTCTGGATGGTATCTAGCTGTACACGCACATGCTCCTCTTCTGCTTGAATTGCAAATCCACTCTTCCGCTGAATTTCTTGTTTTATTAAAACCTTTTGATGGTGAGAACATTCATTAGTAAGATATTCAAGTTAATTCACTGCTAAAGCAGTGACACCAATTAGTTGAATAAAAGCCGTATATGAATCCTTGCCAGCCTTCTGAAGCTTAGCACAAGAAAATACACATTTGGTTACATAAAAATTTTTAGGTTTTTGCAAGGATACAGAACAAGTAGGAGCACTATACTTTTCATATTACTAGGCATAACTGCCTGTAGACCTGGCAGATTATAAGTACCCCTAAGCCAGTGCAGATCAACAGTATTGATGATGGAAGTTGAGTCTTTTAGATAGACACATACTACCCACTGATCTGGATCAAGCATGCAGCCAGTGAAGTCAGAAGTCCCACATGCTTGGGTCATCAGTTGTCTCACTGAGGGTTTGATCACACAGGGCACTTTACTGTGGGCCCCATGCAGGTTCATATTTTCCTGGCATGGGGATGCACATGTGTTGCATGCATCCCTGTGTTGGCATCTTACTCATTTCTATTGATACATGTCCTAATATAACATGCAGGTAAGTGTTAGTGTGGGACCCTCAAACACACCTTGTATGCGCTCAGGGACCCACACCCGCAGTCGCCTGCATATCATATTAGGACACAGCAGCTGTGTCTACACAGCTGCGCGCGACAATAGAAGTGAATGGGACGCCTGCATGGGGATGCACACAACACCTGTGCGTCTCCGCACCAGCAAAACTGGGACCTGCACTGGGCCTGCAATAAACCACCCCAAGTGAATGAGCCATTAGGCTGGATTCACACCTATGCATTTTGCAGATTTGTACTACAGTCCATTTACCATGGTTTCCTATGGAACACATTCTGTAGTGCAAATCTGCAAAAAAAGCACTAAAAATGCATAGGTGTGAATCCAGCCTTACGCTAAAAAGGGAAGCATGACGTTTTGGAGCCCACACAGTTAAAGTGGCACTTTAGTCAGAAAATCAAGTCATGCTAGATCACTTCAGGCTGGCCCCTTTTCAAGGTATAGCTGTGTAAAACATTAAAAATAAAGTATCTATATGGTTTAAAATCCAGTAATACACTTTCTTACTCTGAACATGCTCAGTTGTGCTCTATTTTTAGGCACTGCCGAGTTTGTAGACGTCTAAACTGCTGAGTGTTAAACCAGAAATAAACCCCCCTATCCTTTACAGCCAAGGAAGCTGCAATCTAACAATCGTCTAACAATTATACATGGTCTGAGGTTACTGCAGGGACCAGAGAATAACCTGGGGTCATTGACATGTGTCAGGCAGACATGAGGATAAGATCTTAACCAATTAAGGACTGAGCCTCTTTCTGAGATTTAGTGTTTACAATTTAAAAAAAACTTTTTTGCTAGAAAATCACACACATATATATTTTATTCAAACACCCTAGAGAATACAATGGTGGTTGTTGCAATACTTTGTCACACCATATTTGCACAGCGATCCTACAAGCGCACTTTTTTTTGTGAGGTGGGGGAGACACTTTTTTTTAATTAAAAAATAAGACAGTAAAGTTAACCCAATTTGTTTTTAGATTGTGAAAGATAATGTTACGCCGAGTAAATTGATACCCAAACATGTCACGCTTCAAAATTGCGCCCGCTTGTGGAATGGCGACTTTTACCCTTAAAAATCTTCATAGGCAATGTTTAAAAAATTCTACAGGTTGCAGGTTTTGAGTTACAGAGGAGGTCTAGGGCTCGAATTATTGCTCTCACTCCCAACGATTGCGGCGATACCTCACATGTGTGGTTTGAACACAGTTTTCATATGCGGGCGCTACTCACGCATGCAAGCTTGGCGGGACAGGGCGCATTTAAAAAAAAATATATATATATTTATAAAATTACATTTTATTTATACGCTGAAAAAAAAAAAAAAAAAAAAGAAAAAAGAAATTGGGTCGCTTTTATTCCTATTGCAAGGAATGTAAACATCCCTTGTAATAGAAAAAAGCATGACAGGACCTCTTAAATTTGAGATCTGGGGTCAAAAAAAGACCTCAGATTTACACTAAAAAAATGTCAATGTCATTAAAAAAAAAACTTCCCTTTAGGAGCTATAGGCGGAAGTGACAATTTGACGTCGCTTCCGCCCTGCAATGATATGGAGACAGGAGGGGGCCATCTTCCCCTCACTCGTCTCCATGCCTAACAGGGAGAAGAACCCGATCGGCTCCGTTAGGCGGCGGAGGGCACCAAAGCGCTGCAAGAGGGGTCCCCTCTCCCGCCGCAGATAAAAGCGATCTCACGGCGAATCCGCCGCAGAGACCATTTTTATCTGAAAGCAGACCACCCGCTGAAGAGGATACCGGGGTTATGGCAGCTAGCTGCTGCCATAACAACAAAATTCCTCTTCAAAGTAGTAAAAAGGCGGGCGGGCCATAAGTGGTTAAAGTGGAACTAAACCCATGAGTTTAACAGTTTAAAAAAAGTTATATTCCTGCCATGCTGTCATATGCTTGTGCACTCAACCAAACTGTCAAGCCATCAAATGGCTGGTGTCATAACTGATCACATGTGCAGCACCATGGCAGTTGCATATCAACCAGGAGCCAACACGGCAGCTTACTTGGCTGAAAGGATAGGAGGGTTTAGAACCACTTTAAAGTGGATGCAACGTGGATCTAAAGCCTTGGTGTTTTTACCTTCATGCATTCCTTGCATGAAGGTAAAAAAAAAAAAAAACCTCACCATTTCCCTCTTTCCCCCAAAAAAACACTTACCTGACTCAGTCAGTGATCTAGTGTTGTGCCCGGCTGCAGTTCTCTCTCCCCTTTCTCTCTTCTCACAGGGACTCAGGCAGCAGCAGGAGCCATTGACTCCTGCTGCTGTCAGTCAAATCCTGCAAACGGAGATTGGAGTGAGGGGCAGAGCCGCACTGCATCTATACACACACAGCGTGGCTCAGGAGTGAGGAGGAGCATGGAGCAGTAAGGGGACCTGAGAGGAGGAGGCTGCTCTGTGCAAATCCATTGCACAGAGAAGGTGAACATAACATGTTTGTTATATTGGATGGCAGCCATGTAGGCACTTATAGCATTAAACCTTACAAATCCTTACAATTCCGAGATCAGATCATCATGAAGTTCTCTGAATAACACGGTTTTCTTGTTCCAAATAAAGAAATTAAGCGTACCTGAAGAACTCTGTGGGAAAGCTCCAGTAATTTCCTTTTATACTGCGCAAGCTTAGCCACTGTTGTTGCCTGATTTTTTTGCAGTTCACTTATGTCATCAGAGATCATCTGAAAATGGAAAAAACAGACACTTAATTATTACATAAATGATCCCTCTTTAAAGTGGAGAAATATGAAATTAAGCTTACATCTAGCCTACTCTGGTGCAGTTTTGTCATCTGATCTTGAACTTTAAGTCTTCTAAGTAGCTCTTTGAAGCCAACCATTGCAACAGGGATCAGCCTGAAAAAAGAGAAAATTCTGACTTGCACATGGAAATTATGGTTTTCTTTGCATTTCCTAAAATACTCATAGTCCAACTTTGCTTATGTTATTTGACACAGTCCTGCCAAAATTAAAAGAAATTAAAAAAATGTGGCCACCCCAGCCTCATAACTCGGTGGCCTTACTATTGTATGTACCATCCTAGATACTGCATTTGTGGATAATAATATAGCACATATCTGTGGCCTGAAAGCAACCTAATGGTAAGTACTCACCTCTCTGAATCAGGGTTGTCCATTTTTGCTTGTTCCCATATATTGCGATCCACACCTTGAAAAGAAGAAAAACAAAAAAACAGTCACTTAGGGCAAAGCCTTGTAAGGAGACCACTTCAAAACATTCCCCTTTCAATCTTTAAAGTGATAGTAAACTGCAAAAAATAAAAAAAAAAAGACAAAAAATTCTTCTCCCTGCAACTTTAGGGTATAAAGTGCTAGTATGCATTGCATACTAGCACATTATGCAAGACTTTGCTGAAAACAAGGCCCTCCAACTAATCGATGTCACAGTTCCGAGAGGTACCATCCTCACCTGGTCCTTCTGCGGCCATTTAACTGGCCGAGTCGGGATGACATCACTCCCACGGCACTATGGACGGCATGTCATCCACTGACAGCTTAGTGCGCATGCGCCAGTGACAGCGCTGCTAAAGTAAATATTTGCTAAAGGGTGCACGTTTAGGAGATATTTACTGTACCTTTACTATAAGCTTACCTGCAAGTATACATCACCACAAGGGCTTTACTACCACGTTAATACATTTACTAGCAACTGTGCTCTTATTTATATTTCCCACAGTGTTGGTACGTTTGGTTCTTGTCCAATGGCCTTCCTTTATAAAACATATATTTCTTTCCTGGTGTATATTAGTGATTTTGATACTAAAATCAGTATGCAAGATATCAGTGGCATAGGCAAACGGCAAGGTGGACATTTTTGTCTACTTTCCCCTATGACCACCAATGCAGCCACAACACACTAGCACAGGCAACTCCCAGGGTTCACCTACATCTGGAAGAAGTCACGCTGTGTCCTGCTGACCCTCTACAGTTCAAGTTCCCATAACTTTAAGTTAGAGCCTTGCTATGGAAAAACCATAAAGGAACAGGATGCCACAGATTTCCAAATATACACTGCAACACTAAACACTGTCACAGGAGGCATGGTACAAAATGCTTTACCTGCAGGAGGGTTCTGCAGCAGCTGCTTTATTTGTGCTGGGGACAGCTCTATTCTGGCCATGGTTAATGCAACTCCCAGCTGCTGAAAATTGGCTTTTACATTGGCTTGCTCAAAGTAGGCTTGTAAAGAACTGGACGGGACTCTTCTGGAAGTTCCATTAGGTGAGCGCTCCACAACGTATATGACAACTTCTGTTCTAGTAGGACAAAACCATTGAAATGCATTAAGCTATATGACTAAACTTAAAATTTTCAATTCTTTTTACACACAGCTTGCCCATATATTGCATTTTATGAAAAAGTAATAGAAATATTGCCTGGCAGCTCAAAACTGCAAAATAAAAAATGTTATGCATTGGCTAGTGAGGCCACTAAAGCATTAAACATAACTTTTATACTCACCATAAAATCATTTTCTTGGAGTCCATCAAGGGACACAGGAAGTCTTATACAGTCGAGTTTTACGGCAATTTACAGGAGGATTGAGCACTGGTAAACAAAATTTAAGGCCAGCCCAGGATAACTCCTCCTACTCCCAGCATGCTTCAGTTTTGTGGTAAAACAGTACCAAGAGCATAATCATAAATACAGAGGGGTGAAGTACAGAATAATTGTATGGGGAGTACAAAAAGGCCCCAGGAAGCAGAAGCAAAAATGTGGGGAAATTCCTGAACTGAAGAGTAGAAACCCTGCAACTGTTCTGCCACAGGGCAATTGACAGCGTGGTCCAGAAGGGCTGCTAGAACTGCATAGAGAGCTGCTAATCTATGTGCCGACAGAGGTTGGAAGTAATAAATCAGTTTGGGAGGGGGGGGGGGGTTGAAAGCATTGGAGATGCAGGCGGTCCACTTTGGAAAGTCATGGTGAACCCTCATGCTGAGGACTACTTTTTTGAGGGACTTGCAAGTGGCCTAGTTGCCAAGCATGGACTTGGCAATGAGGCCGTAAAGAAATACAAAATAGGATTCTTGACTTACAAATAAAAAAACAGTTTTCCTGAACACGGGCTTCTGTAAATTATTATGATCCAGTTCTATTCAGCTACCGTCATTGGCAACAAGGCAGGCTACAGGGACAATGCCCTATAAAAACACCTTCCAGCCCCAGTTTTGTAGCAAGAAATAGGGGAGATCCTAAGAACATAGTGGAGGGTCTTGTCTGCTTTACTAGCAAGTCAAATATCCTATTTTCGTGACCATACAGTATATAGGCATCTTTACAACTGGGATTTCCAAAGACAGTCCAAATGAGAGAAGGACAATGCAGCCAACAATGAAAAAGGGGCAAACAAACGGGTCAGGAAGGGCTCAGACTCACAGCTGCTTTAGGCCTTTACATCTAAAACTGGCATCAGTAGTCTTGAACAACCACCTAGTAGAACCTAAAATGTGTAAACAGAAGCCCAGGTAACAGCTGTGCAAATCTGAGAAACCTGATGCCCGAAGAAGAAAAGCCCATGAAGCACTAACTGTTCTGGAACAATATGCTTTAACAGGGGGAAAAAAAAAAAAAAGGAGCCCTATCCTTCAGACACTGGAGCTTAATGAAAATTTGGCTCATCCACATAGCACTTGTGGCAAGAGAAATAGGAACCCTCAGGAAGTACACAGATTGAATCCAATTTTCTAAAAGTGTCAGAAGCTAAGAGTTGAACTCACTGCGCCTACCACATACAGACAGTGGAGAGATATTTCCTTAGGATGCTTTGAAGCAGGACAATATCCTGATTAACCGCTTCAGCCCCGGAAGATTTTACCCCCTTTCCTGACCAGAGCACTTTTTGCAATTCGGCACTGCGTCGCTTTAAACTGACAATTACGCGGTCGTGCGACGTTGCACTCAAACAAAATTGACGTCCTTTTTTTTTAACCCACAAATAGAGCTTTCCTTTGGTGGTATTTGATCACCCCTGCGGGTTTTTATTTTTTGCGCTGTAAAACAAAAAAGTGCGACAATTTTGGAAAAAAAAAACATTTTTTACTTTTTGCTATAATAAATATCCCCCAAAAATATATATAAAAAAATAATTTTTTTCCTCAGTTTAGGCTGATATGTATTCTTCTACATATTTTTGGAAGAAAAAAAAAAATCCCAATAAGCATATATTGATTGGTTTGCACAAATTTATAGCGTCTACAAAATAGGGGATAGATTTATAGCATTTTTATTATTTTACTAGTAATGGCGGCAATCTTTTTATAGCATTTTTATTATTTATTTTTTACTAGTAATGGCAGCGATCTGCGATTTATATCGCAACTGCGACATTATGGCAGACACATCGGACAATTTTGACACATTTTTGGGACCACTGGCATTAATACAGCGATCAATGCTATAAAAATGCATTGATTACTGTAAAAATGGCACTGGCAGTATAGGGGCTAACACTAGGGGGCGATCAAGGGGTTGTGTTCCAACTGAAGGGGGAGGGGACTGACTAGGGGAAGATGTCAGATCGCTGTTCATACTTTGTATGAAGAGACGATCTGTCACTTCTCCCCACAGAGAAACGGGATCTGTGTTTACAGAGATCCCAGTTCTCGCCGTGTTGCGAACGATCTAGGGAGCCCGGCGGTCATAGAGCTGCGGGCGCCCGCACGCCCCTAGTGGCCACCAGAGGGAGAGACTTAACATAACGGCGATTCGCGCAGCCGAGCCATGTTGCCGCAGTACAACTGCGGCAGCTGGTCTGAAAGCGGTTAAGGTGCAAAGCAGAAACCCCGTTTGAGAGAAAAGAGGCCTTAGGCTATGTCCACATTTGCAGTACTCTTGGGAGACACGCGGGGTTTCTGTTCATTGTGGATCTCAGCCTGCAGAGCAATCACAGGTGCGGGAACCGCAGGGAAACTGCAAGATCAAAGACCATGCAGTTTCCCCGAGGCAGCTTTTTTAAAAGGGTGCTTGCACCTTTGTGCATTTCACATGGCAAAGCAGACCATTAAAATGAATGGGCTGCCATGCCTGAGCAAACGTGGGCCAGACAGCCTGCACCGAGCCTTAGACTAAGACAACCCTGTCCTCATGCAACACTAAGAACAGCTACTATAGGATAAGGTCACTAATTCATACTCATTTATACTAGCCACAAGAAAGGCCACTTACTAGTAGGTTCAAACAAGGGAAAATCCCTGATGAGCTCAAAAAGGCAGCTTGTGAAGAGCAGAGAAAACCATTATGATCCCAAGATGATACAGGGGAACAAATAGGGGAAGAGGTGTGTGCTACTCCCTGAACAAAGGCTTTACTAGAGAGTGAGGCCAAAATTCTCAGAAAGAGTGGCTAAATTGTACTCAAGGAAATTTTTGTCCAGACCAGACTGGAGAAAGTACAGGATACAGTCCACAAAACTTTCTAGGATAAAAGTTCCTTGACTAGCACCAAGCAAAGCAGGTCCTCCAGGTGATGGTAGACTTAAGAAGTTGGCTCCTAGACATCAAGAGGGTAGGAATGACAGAATCTGAAAGTCCCCTTTTCTTCAGGACTGTGGCTTCAAACAGCCATGCTGTTAAAGCTCAGCAACTGAGAAGCAGGATGGAATGAGGACCCTTGGGACAGGATGTCCAGACAACTTGGAATGGAGTGCCTGCAAGGAGCTTCAGTATGACAGAATACCACATTCTCTAAAGTAATTTTGGTGCAAGACGATCACCAGGTTGCCATACTTCTGAATCCTGCAAAGTAAGTGAGGACAATATAGAAGGACAAAATTGCATAGAGGTATTTAACTGATCACACAGTCACCAAAGAATCCACTGCTAGGCCCAAGAGTCATAGGACCTGGTGACAAAACCGTTGAGTTTATTGTTGATTCTGAAAGCCAGAAGGTCCACATGTGGTGTTCTGCCAACTGTGGTAAAGGGCTTCAAAGACTTCTGGATGGAGAACCCACTCCCTCAGATACAGGCATAACAGAAAAAAAAATAGCAAACAAATTTTCTACGCCTGGGGTGTGGAAGGCAGACAAAGCTGAAATGCAAATTTCTGCCCGAGAGGATGAAGTCTCCATCTCAGAGCAATGCAATTTCTAGTGCAGTATAACCTTGCCATTCAAGACTTCCTGTGTCCCTTAATGGACAAGAAACTCTTTTTTTTTTTTAAAGTAATTTTTTAAAGAATGCAGTGACACAGCTAGGCCAGACTCCCAGAACAACTAAAACTTATGGAGTAGACACATCCACTGCATTCAATACTATAGAGGTTTGGTAGCTTCTATAATTATCTGCATCCTTTATACAGTCGTCTTTTCAAAATGATTAAGGATTGAGAAGTGTTAACTACTAGAATACTACATGAATCATCATGGGTACTTACTGGTCATCAGGCACAGTTCTGACTCCCTCCACATTAACAGTGAGGGTCTGGTGACCTCCTAGGATTTTGTGCAACGATTCCACTAACTGTTGTTGCTGGGCTCGAATGTCTGCTTCCTTTTTGTTAAACACCAGCTCCACAAGACCATCTTCATCCTTGTTATTGGCTATACAACTATAACCAATGGCCTAAAAATACATTTTTAGAGGGGGGGAGGGGAAACAAAAAAAGAAAAGTTAATTTAGTGATTTTATATATAAAAGTTAATCCACAAACTGGTATGACTTTGTGATACTAAACACACTTTAATTTACATTGTCCCTTCTATTTTGTATGTGAATGATGGCACTGTAACTATTTTAATAAAAAAAAAAAAAAAAAAAATACCTTTTTCCTAAATTGCTGCCACATGACTCAAATCTTTCCCAGCCTGTCTGCAGGGAAACACAAGGAGGAGCTTCTAGTCCTCCTGCTGCTGGTCACACTACTTTAGATTGGTGCATGTGTGCATAATTATATATATATATATAGCGAGTGCATAATACACAGGAGCATGTTTAGTCAGAACCAATATTTCACTCTGCACACAATGAAGGATATTCCTTCCTCTGAGGGCATTTCAAGTGTATAAAACACAAAGCAAAAAAAAAATAAAATAAAAAAAAAAAAAAGTATGCTTCATGCTGGTCGATTCCTTTCTTAATTTTTTTGGTTCACTTTGCTGGGTGCAATTTATTTTTTTCACTTTAAGTAAAAAAAAAAAAAAGGGAGAGCAGAGATATCTCTCTCTCGATATATAAATAAAAACAGTATAATGCAAAGTACTGTATGTTACCTTAAACCGGCAAAAATGGTTTTCCTGCGTGAATTCCACAGGGGGTATATTACTGTTAAAGTAACCTTTTCCTGTTCCCCATAAGGCCTGAAGTTGGTTCCATTTTGCCAAGATGGCATCTCTCTCATCACCAAGTAATGTTGGCGCATTAAGGGCACTTGCTGCATTGTACAGCTGATTTGACTGAATCAAGTTTTGCGCTGGCTGTCCAAAAAGTCCACCTCCAAGAACTGGAATAAAAAGAAATTTCAGATACAGAGCAATGTGATTAAACCATATAAAGAGAGATTTATAGGGGAAATCACTTAAGCTGACATACACTAAAAAGCATCACATGCAGGTGTGTTCACTAACCATTCTGTTGTTGTTGCTGCTGCTGAGGTTGAGTATTGAAACCAGTCAAACCAAAACCAGTTGAAATACCAGTGCCGAGACCAGTGTTCGTTCCTGCTCCAAAAGTGCCAAATCCAAATCCTTTGTTTTGATTGCTTCCAAACAGACCTAAAAGGGCATGTGAATAACCAACAATGAAATGGCAAATAAAATGTACCTAAAAGTAAGGAAATCAATGTCGTATACAAACATGCATAATTTCTACAAGAAAGCATGAAAGCAAAACAAACAGCCTCAACAGTTTGCAACCTTGGTTAAAAAAGGTGGTAATAACACAATGCCATTTTTAGTATGAGGAGGACAGCACAGACTGCAAACTTAAAATCTTATCTTTGGATTGCACTAGAAGTTAGAGGCAACCCCTCCTGAGCAAATCCCTTGTCACCAGAACTAGTGCCCCCTTGTTCTGGTGAAATACCAACATTTGGGAATTTCTTTTCACGCTAAGTGAACCTGACATATTATAATCCCTTCTACACTCACTTCTAAAATCAGTTACATACCAGTAACGTCTTTTCCAGGGGTCTTTAACTTCTTGCCGACCGCCCACTGTCAAAAGACGGCGGAGCGGTGCGGCTCTTGTAGCAGGCCGCCGTCATATGACGGCACTACCATTTTGGCCACTAGGGGACCCGATGCGCCTGCCCGGCGGCCGCGATGTCCGTCGGGCACCTGCGATTGCCCAGTAACTGAGCAGGACGTGGATCTGTGTATGTAAACACACAGATCCACGTCCTGTCACTGGAGGGGAGACCGATGGTGTGCCCCTTGTACATAGGGACACCGATCGGTCCCCTCCCCCCACAGTTAAAATCACTAACATAGGGAACATATTAACCCCTGCAGCACCCCCTAGTGTTAACCCCTTCCCTGCCAGTCACATTTATACAGTAATCAATGCATTTTTATAGCACGGATCGCTGTATAAATGTGAATGGTCCCAAAAATGTGTCAAAAGTGTCCGATATGTCCGCCGCAATCACGATTTAAAAAAAAAATAAATAAAAAAAAATAAAAAATAAAAAATAAAAAAATTGCAGATCGCCGCCATTACTAGTTTAAAAAAAAAATATGTCATAAATCTATCCCCTATTTTGTAGACGCTATAACTTTTGCTCAAACCAATCAATATACGCTTATTGCGATTTTTTTACCAAAAATATGTAGAAGAATACGTATTGGCATAAACTGAGGAAAAAAATTGTTAAAAAAAAAAATAAAAAAAATTGGATATTTATTATAAGTAAAAAATATTATGTTTTTCAAACTTGTCCCTCTTCTTTTGTTTATAGCTCAAGAAATAAAAACCGCAGAGGTGATCAAATACCACCAAAATAAAGCTCTGTGGGGAAAAAATGATAAACATTTTATTTGGGTACAGCGTTGCATGACCGCGCAATTGTCATTCAAAATTTGACAGCGCTGAAAGCTGAAAAATGGCTTGGTCAGGAAGGAGGTGTTCGTGCCTGATAGGCAAGTGGTTAAAGACAGCCACCGTTAAGAGACCTTGGCTTCTCCCTTCACAGGAAACACCGCCTTAGCTTCAAGATTTAAGCCCCTCCTGCCCCACTGGACCCTCAGTCTTCTAAGAGTACCACCGGCCAGCTGGGGAGACATAAACGAGCACTTAACCCTAGGGTGGGACCACCGCTTGTAGGACCCCCTTTTTCCCCCAAAGGTTTGAGATCCTTAGCGATCCACAGGTCCAACCTGTAGCATTTGACAAAGGTGCTACAACCTTTTAACATCCAACTTATGTTCACCTACAAAAGTCGAACAGAAAGTTGTCAAATTAAATTTCTTGGCCTCTGCGAAACTTCAAGGCCACTCAAAAAAAAAACACCTGCTACGGAAATATTGGTAGAAAAGGCCCCCCCTATTTCAAATGCCCTTTGCGTACCAGCTGTTGAAAAGGTCTGTAATGACTGTAGATGGTTTACCCCTTTCCTGCTACTTAGTAGGGTTACAACCCCATTAAAGAAGCTCTTCCCTTTAGCAATTCTTACTCAGAAGCCATGCAGGGAGAATCCACCGCTCCACCTGGGGACAGCAGAATGGACCCCGAGATGAAGGTCCTCCAGGATTGGCAGTATCCAGGAAAATTCCACGCCAGATCGTACGATTGGGAACCACAGCCTCCTAGGCCAATGCGGTGCAATGAGAATAGGAGACATAACCTTGGTTTGAAGATAAAAAGGAGCAGGTCTTCCCTGGTTTCCCTGTCAGCCTGAAAAACTTTTGACAGCTCTCCACCATGGGAATGTGCAGATAGGTGTCCCTCATGTCTGTAATTGCCATTAAGCAGTTTGGAGGGGGGGGGGGGGACCGAGTCTATAGGGAGCCTTCTGTAAGTTATTCTGTTCCCCCAGGCCCTGAATTTAGGAAAGTCCCTGAGTCAGGAGTTATGTTCATCAGAGGGAGAACAGACCTTCTCTATATGAAGAGGCATGTTTCGGGTGTGAACCCAGAAACTCAGTGCTGGTAGGCAGAAATGCTAACCCATTAGCTACTGTTCTGCCACTTTTATCTCTCTGGTCATGGAGTGATAATAGCTTCTACTCCTGGATTCCCAGGGTGGCACGGATGGCTCCCAAGAGATCCTTGAAGGCTTGTAGCGAGAGGGTCTAAAAGGACTCACCGTCCAACCCCTCTGATTCCACCTGGGAGCCTGAAGAAGCACCAACTCGCTCCTCTACCTCCCCTTGTAAATAAGTATTTCCTCACCGGGTCTTGCCATCCTTTGATGGCTTCCACCCAAGCTTCCAGGACCGGGAACACTCTTTTTAAAACAGCATACTGATGTGGCATTGGTAACAAGGCCCTTGCCTATTCTCAGGATACTCTGCTGTTTACTATTCAAGCCCCAAGCAGATGATACCCTGTCCAAGACAACCTATGGTTTGAGTTCTGCTAGTCCAGAGTGGCAGCCACTAAGTCACTGTTCATACAAGGTTTAGGATTTTTCAGGGAGGGTAGTAAGGCCAACGCTTTTCTGTGCAGCTTGGCAAACTGGCGATGAGCAGCTAGGGGGGGGGGGGGGGGGTTGCAAATTCAAGCCGGTGTCCCCTTCTTACCATCCCCAGAAGAAAATGATTGGAAGAGACCACTACCCACTATGGGAGGAAGGCCCCCGATCTTCCCCCGGACCGCTCAGGAGGACAAGCCCCTTATGTGCCCCACCTTTCTGACCCCAAGACCTCTTTGGAACGTTGGCCTTTGGGACCCTGAATTCTCTCTGAGGGCGAGACTTATGCCTTGCTTGCGTCCCCGTACTACACCAGAAAGGAAAGGGCTCTCCCCTATCAGCTGTCCGATCTAAAATGGTTTCCAGACCAGGACCTAACCAAAACAAGCCCTCAGTGGGAATCCTGCAGAGCTTAGCCTTGGATGCACTGTTCTACTGCAAAGTTTTAACTGAGATGACTAGGGCTGAGGATCTGGCAGACATATGCAGTGAATCAGTCGAGGCATCTGTACTATATGCCACACCCCGCAAGAGCATGGGAAAGGACGACAAGATCATCTCTGTCCCGTCCCTGCCCTTATGTGCGCCGCCCCAATGTAGAGTCCCAGATGTCCTTCAAGAGCGAATCCATCCTCTTGCCCATGGGATCTCTCCCAGGTAAGGTCTGTAAGCTTGGAAACTTGACAGAAAGCTGCGTCCAGTCTGGGTACCCTACCGACTGACGTCCCCTGTGAAAAGAAAACCTAGGCTTCAGGGTCCTTGAAAGGAAGGGTTTCCTCCCCAGATCTTGCCAATCTTAGATGGCTTCCACCAGACCTTCCTGGGCAGGAACAACTTCTGTTCCCCCAGGCCCAGATACATCTGGTCATGGAGGGATAGTGGCTTCTTCTCCTGGATTCCCAGGGCAGTATGGATTTCTCCCAAGAGATCCTCCACCCCATTGAGGGAAAGCTTGTAGCGAGAGGGTCCAGAGGGCTCACCACCCAACCCTTATGACTCCACCTGGGAGCCCAAAGAAGCGCCAACTGGCTCCTCCTCAGCTTGTCACCAGTGCCCCCCCATTTCTCCTCCATTAGAGGAGGATAAAACCGGCGGCAGATGCAATACTCTGCTGAGCTGGCAGGGGGCCAGCCTGGGGCTGAACACGACTGAAAAAAGGGGCATGCTGGGCATTGCAGTTCCTCAGGCTAACTGCACAAATGGGCATGCTGGGCATTGCAGTTTCTCAGGCTTGCTGCACAAAGGGCATGCCGGGCATTGCAGTCCTCCAGCTCACTTTTAAAACCAAATGCAAGGCCATACTCCTAAGCAGAGTGTCACCAGGAGTGTGCCTAGGACCAAACACCACCAAGGTCCCAGTACCACCTCCCAACCGCTCGACCACCAGAGGGGTCTATACCCGTGGAGCTATCAGGGGAAAGGGAATACCCACCCCAGGGTTCCTCTTACCTTAGTGGCTGGTGCTGGCATTACCAGGAGTAGTCTGGGCCTCCCTGGACATCTCCCGCTGAGGATCGTGATGGTCCCGTCTTCCTGAGCCGCTCGCTGACATCTAAAGCATTTACAGGCTCGCTCCAGAAAGAGCATGGCCCTCTCTCAAACCGCAGCTTTCGGCCCTGGCAGAAGTGCACACCCCCACAGGACGTGACGTCACTACTTTCTCTGGTCAAGACTCAAGCTCCCTTACTGGCCACACAACGTGGGGAGAAACGGTGCACCTCCGATGACGCCCCCCCCAGACAGAAAGAGCGGGGCACCCTCAGATTCCTCCCCACCCTCAGGAGAAGCTGGGGTGGCTAATTGGCGGACCTAAAAAAAAAAAAAAAAAAAAAAAAAAAAGGTACCTTCCAAGGCCCAAGGCTCCACCAACCGAAAAATAGAGAAGGGAGAGCTTCCTCCCATAGTAATAACCGGTTTCAACCTCCCCAGTTGATCAGCCCTGGTTCCCAGCGACGTCCCTGCCAGAGGAAACACCGAAACGGAGGGTCCAGTAGGGCAGGAGGGGCTTAAATCTTGAAGCTAAGGTGGCGTTTCCTGTGAAAGGAGGAGCCAAGGTCTCTTAAAA